>CM019173.2:34631791-34792688 GCA_009739505.2 Apolygus lucorum
GTTCCTGTGACGACAGACGTACCTTCAGCTGATCGTTATCACCAACACAGATAAGATTTCCATTTCATTTTCAATCGTTTATAGATTAGGTTTTTAACTTGTTTGTACTTGAATAGCGGATTGTTACATCTATCGAAGTTTTTTCTCACCCAACGAAAGGCATCGGAAACGATGGCCCAAGATAGTGGAGGGAATAGCGTTTTCACTGATCATCATGAGTCATTCCCATCCCTTCCGATTTCTCGATCGTCCCATCCAAATTCGCCGTACAAAACGTTGTTGTTATGACATTCATTAGTCAAGTTCCTGACAAATCTAAAAGCCCTTTCAAAGTGTACAGATTCATCCGAAGTTATGCACCTTCTGCAAGTGTGAAATTCTTACGAAATGGAACCATCTTCATAGAAATTCATAAGAAAACTGAATGTGAAAGTATTCTGAACGTTACCTTATTTGACGGTCATGCAGTCAAATTTGAGTTACACAAAAGCTTGAATTTTTCTAAAGGAATCGTCACTTCGTACGAGTTAATTCATTGTTCAGATGATGAAATTCTATCAGAACTCAAAGATAAACATGTCATAAATGTAACAAGGCTAAATTCCATACGTGATGGAAGGAACACTCGCTCTCCATCTCTACTTCCTTACTTTCTCTCTGCCTCAAGCCCCATCATGTATTTATCTAGAATTTTTGAAGCTAGACGTAAGACCATTTATACCCAATCCTTTACAATGCTTCAAGTGCTACCGCTACGGACATGGCTCCAAATTCTGTAGAGGTACTGCTATTTGCGGCAAATGCTCTCAAAACAAACATGAGCCGGAGCCTTGTAATGCCTCTGAAAAATGTGTCAACTGTAAATGAGCCCCATCCATCATGGCATCGTTCGTGTAAGGAATACCAATTCGAACGACGCATCAATGAAATTAGGACTCTTGAAAATATTTCTCGTCATGATGCAGTAAAAAAGATTAGAGGTACTAATGTAACAGCAACACTCTCTACTCCTTCAACGTATGCTAAAACTTGCGCGAACCAGCCGAACGATAACCTCATTCTGTCAACCATGGAAAAATTATGTGCAAAGATTTCGGATATCGCTTCAGTCATTGGTTCGCTCATGGTTCGCTTTGATTCTATTGTTAAACTCTCATCATGTTCTTCCAAAGACCAAGCATCGCCTTCTCAAGTATCGCCCATATCTCCTAATCAATTGAATCCTGTAACTCAATGTCTCCCTCAAATTTCTTCTGTACTCACACTAACGACCCAAAAGACCCCCTCTGCTACTTCAGAACCTCAAAACTTCAGAACCACAACGTCAAACCAATCTTTCAGACCAAAACACCGACCACCATATTGAAACGTTCAATATCAGCTGTTTCCATCAACTCCACAACTGATGATACTGCGTCTAAAACTTCATCCGACGATTTTGAAGCATTTTCTAAAACTATAAGCGATTCAATGATAACTGATGACCAAAATTATTCTGCCTCATCCCCAACTACATCTAAGAGAATAACAAAAAGGAAAAGAAGAAGAAAAACAAATAATCTACAACCTTCGTTAAGCAACATTCAACTTAAGACAAACAAAATTTAGAATTTCATTCAACATTAATATTTTCCCATGAAAATACTTCAATGGAATGTAAATGGCCTAATTCAAAGATTCAACGACTTGAAACTGTTACTTAAGGACAACCCGGCTGACATAATTGCTCTCCAAGAAACTAAATTACGACCAAACTCTTACCATACCTGTATATTTTCAGGGTACAGCTCAATTCGCTATGATTTCCTCGGTGGGCAAGTAGCTTGCGGAGGTACAGCTATATATCTACGTAATTCAACACCCTATTCACCCGTTGATTTGGATACGACTTTGCAAGCTATAGCAGTTACATTGCTAGCTCCAATTAAAGTCACAATTTGTTCACTGTATTTACACAGCTCAAATACATCATTGTCAGACATTGAAAATCTAATAAACCAACTTCCAACGCCCTTCATGGTACTCGGTGACTTCAATGCACATAGTCCTCTATGGGGATCTCTTCGCACTGATACCCGTGGAACCATAATCGAAAACGTTTTGGACAAATTCAATCTAGTAATCCTTAACTCAGGCCAGCAAACCCATCTTAACTCCCAAAACGTGTCCATTCAGCAATTGACTTATCCGTCTGTAGCCCTCAACTGGCACCATCTATGGCGTGGACTGTGAGCAAAGACCTACATCCTGGGGACATGTTTGTTGGCAAAGTTCCGGCAGAAAACATCAATGAAATCGGATAATGAGTAGTGATCATTATCCGATTTTCATTGATGTTTTCTGCCGGAACTTTGCCAACAAACACGTCCCCAAGTGGAAAATTCAAAATGCTGACTGGGATGCATTTCATCAATCACTGGAAGACTCACTCTCCACACTCCTCGTACCTAATGAATGTCCGATCACCAAAATAAATCAGTTCACTGCTACCATCATAAATGCTGCTCATAACTCGATTCCGAAAACAAGAAGCCCACAAAACAAAGTTAGCGTTCCTTGGTGGGATACTCAGTGCTATCTTGCTGTCAAAAACAGGAAGAAAGCTCTAAAATTGTTTAAGCGGAATCCATCACAACAAAATCTTCTCGAATATCGAAGGAATAGAGCCACTGCAAGATGCATCATCAAATCGAGCAAAAGAAACTGTTGGATAAAGTATCTCTCAACAATAAACAGGTTCACTCCTATGACTGAAATCTGGAAAAAAATCAAAACTATCAAAGGTCATAACTCTTCCCTTATTACCTCTATCACTTCCTCTGATGGTACTATACACACAGATAAACTTGAGATAGCCAACATTATTGCTGAACAATATAAAAACCATTACTAGTACAAACCGAAAATTACATTGACAGATCTGAACATGTACTTGGAGACTTCATCTCATCATCCCAACCAGTACCCTGTCTAGAACTACCATTCGCGTTAAAAAGAACTTGAAGCTGCTCTTTCAAAATGCGGTAATACCTCCCCAGGACCCGATCTCATAACGTATAGCATGCTAAAACAACTACCTCCACAGTTCAAAGTCATACTGCTCAACATCTTTAATGATCTGATAACATCACACCTTTTTCCTGATAGTTGGAGAACAGCGACAGCAATTCCGATTCTAAGAAGGGTCGAGATCCTACTAAGCCTGAAAGCTATAGATTGATTTCCTTAACAAGTTGCGTTTGTAAATTGCTGGAAAAAATGGTCGCTGCTCGACTTTCTTGGTATCTCGAACGCAACACTCTAGTATCATCTGAACAATGTGGATTTAGAAGGGGTCGCTCCACTATAGACTGTCTTGTGAACCTAGAAACGTTCATCAAAGAAGCTTTCAACAAGAATCAAGAAGTAGTGGCCGTTTTTTTCGACATTCAGAATGCATTTGACAGTGTTTCTCGCTCTCAAATAATGCAAGCTCTCAATCAACGAGGTATTGGAGGGAATTTCTCTCATTTTATCCACAATTACCTGAAATGTAGGAATTTCCAAGTTCTTTGTGGGGGCTCTTTTTCCAATGTTCATGAACAGGAAGTGGGAGTTCCACAAGGTGGAGTCCTCAGTGCACACCTTTTTATACTCGCCATTGATAGTATAATAAACTGTGCCACAGACTCAGTCCGAACATGTCTGTATGCAGATGATCTTGTCATTTTCACCACAGCAGTCAACATTTCAACCATAATTGAACAACTTCAAGCAACGATCGACAACATCATATCATGGACCCACATCACTGGCCTCTTCATCTCTATACAAAAGACTTGCTCAATGGTATTCTCGAGAAAACGCACGCCAAGTACCATCACTTTAATGTTAAATAACATCCCGATAAGAATGTTGAATCTGTACGGTATTTGGGTATGGTGCTTGATCGAAAACTTTCCTGGGCTCCACACATTCAACAGTTACGACAAAAATCCATGAAAGCCTTGAATATTCTCAAAGTCCTTGCCAACAACTCGTGGGGAAGTGATCGAGTCTGTATGCTTCGGTTTTACAGAACTCTCATCCGATCGAAAATTGAATATGGTGCTTTGTTGTATCGAACAGCGCACCCCTCCAAATTGAAGACAATCGATCCAGTACATAATCAAGCATTACGATTGGCCACTGGCGCATTCCGTTCAAGTCCTGTTGAGAGTCTGAATGTCGATGCCGGTGAACTGCCATTATCCTACAGACGTACAATTTTGTCTCTAAGGTATGCAGCAAAAATTAAAGCATCATCTGATCATCTTCATCACCACGTATCATTAGATCCTCAACCCCTTTCTCCACATGTCTGTCGCAGAAGCTCTCTGGATTATATACGTTCTGACCTATACATTCATTCCTTAACGCTTCCAAATTTTCAAAATGAAAGTGTTTGTTCACGAGCTCCATGGACTCTCCCAACCCCTCAACTTTGCTTAACTTTGACGAAATTTCAAAAAACAACATCATTGCCACAAGCCTTTTCCACTATTTTTAAGGAAACAATCCATAAATTCTCCCCGTGTCAGATTGCCTACTGCGATGGTTCGAAATCAGAAGTTGGAGTCGGATCTGCAGTTGCCTGTTGTCGGGATGTAATTATGTCATCACTACCTAAGGATTGCTCGATCTTCACAGCTGAACTATTCGCCATATATTCTGCTCTGAATCTTATAGTACCGACCGAAAACAAATTTGTAGTCTGTTCAGATTCTCTGAGTTCATTGATGGCAATAAAGAAAGGAGTCGACTCTCATCCGTTGGTTTTGAAGATTCTCCATTGCATCCAGTACCATCAAGATAACGGTGCAACTGTCGTCCTTTTCTGGACTCCTGGACATTATGGCATAGCTGGGAATGAGATGGCAGATCGAGCCGCTAAATTTGCTAGTAATGAACCAGTTTCCTCACAAATATATATTCGTTCTGATTACACTCCAACTTTCAAGACAACAGTATGGGCTGAATGGCAAACAGTGTGGAGTCGTATGGACCATCAAAAGCTATGGCAAGTTAAAAAAGATGTTCGACCTTGGTCTTCTTCGAGTCGAACAAAGACACTCCCAGATGGATCATTTCAACACTCTCGTCGAGAAGAAATCGTCCTAACAAGACTGCGGATTGGCCATACGAGACTAACCCATGGTTACCTCATGGAATCACAACCACGACCACCTCCACCTGTTTGCAATTCATGCCGATGCACATTGACGGTCCACCATCTGCTCGTCGAATGTCCAGTGTTCTTCTCTCATTCGACTATTCCAAGAAACATTAAGCAACTACTGGACAACAACTCAAGAACCCTAGATGACCTCTTCAACGCCTTGAAGTCACTGTCTATTTTCTATGAAATATGAAGAAATCGTGATTTATAGTACATAGATATTTTATTATGTTCCGTTTAGCGCCCATGACCCTGCGTGGTTGAATGCGCTCAAATAAATAAATAAAAAAAATAAATAAAAAAGCGATTCACACTCGTGTTACTAATTTATTATTCGATCCAACTTTGACTTCACTGGAAGCGAACAGTTGGTCCTATAGAGCTCTGGGAGGTCTCATTCGATTCTAAAAATTTAATACTATTTTAAATTGATGAAAAAATAATACCTTTACATCGGAAATTTTCTAGATAGGGCGTTTTAAACATTTCAACCTTTAGATGTGACTGACAATAACCAAAAACTTGAAGGTTGGACACAATAAAAGTGTTCTTGCTGTACAAGAGATACATGCAAATAATCTGCCTTCAATGAAATTAATAGGAGACGATCGTCGGCTAAATAAGCCACTCCAGGGGCATGCAATTCATAGGTGACAATATCAAAATTCCATCGAAATAGGACTATAACTTCATATAGTTTTGCTTGTTACGAGGATATGTTGACACACAGCGAGATTAATACATAAAGAGACGGAATGAAAACTGTAGAGAAAGGCCTAAAAACGTAAAATTAGTGACGTTGGAGAACGTTTTCTTTTCACTTCCCATCTTCGTCTTCTTCCGACTAAACTTTTCTACTCAATTTTCTTTCACTTTTCGAAAGTAAAAACACTGCTTCCGCTATCTAGAAAGACTCGGAAGTCGTAATATCGCTGCAAAAGCAGTGTTCTGTTAGCTTTCAAGAAGGGTGAGTACCTGAAAACCATCAATGAAGCGTTTTGTTATAGTTCAAGCGAAATAGTAACTCATCGCAGTTTCAAGAGGGAGAAATTATTTATATAATTTGATTTTAATTGGGTTAGCTTGTAAAAACAAACTAACACTCAATCATTAGCAGACTTGGCGATACCTCCGATGTACCTGGTTCCAATCAGAAGCGGTGAGTAGGGGGAGGAGTAGCACATAGTACGATCCAGAGGTCATCAGTCCTTGCGGTCCCTAACAAGAGGATAGTTAGCCTTACCTTCAGCTCGGTCCAGCCCTGATACGGTCATTACATAAAAATTGAGTGCCGGCTTGTCATTAGTGAGCAAAAAACCGGGCAGGTCAGCCCGAGCTGGTTGGTTGGTATTATCCCCCATTAACCCTTTACTTCCCTTTTGAGCCTTTCCGACCATTTCCCTCCCAGTTTGAAGCGAATCAGGGAGAGACGGTGTTCAATATTGTCAATTCGGAGCCTAATTGGACGAAGAATGATGAAGCGTTCGACAGTTTTCTGGAGTGTAAACAAATTCGTTAGTTTGCCATAGTGGCGACGAAATAATGCAATCACATTGACGTAATTGTGGTCATTGTGGTGAAACATTGGTTGAAACCACCGATCGTGAAAACATCGGTTCTAAAATATCGATGATGAAAACATGGGTTCTAAACCATCGATGGTGAAAACATCGACTATCGTATGCAAAACATCGATAGTTCGGAAGTATCGATCATCGATGCCCATCTTTATCAAGGAGTTGTTTGACGCACTTAACGATAGACAACCTTGGTATCTCAAGTATTTCCTTCGTCTTTTTGGTTTATTATTTTCAATAATGAACCTTTGGAATCGACCAAGAAAAAATGTTTTTAACCCCCCCCCCCCCCCCCGTAATGGTTTACGTTTCAAGGTACGTAGAATCCAAAAATCGAATAAAAATTTGGCCGTCCGTCCGCCGTACACCGTACGCGGCACTTTCCCCACTTAGCACTGACCGATTTTGATGAAATTTGGTATGTAGGCTCCATCTGGGTTCTAGTTGTACCCCAAAGATTTTGGTTGATGTAGGTCACTTCTAAGAGTAAAAAAAAAATGAATTTTGAAATTTTGAAAACGCCCTAACTCAAAAAATTTCGATATAAAGGTATTGTTTTTCCTTCAATTTAAGATTCTATAGAATTTTTTGAGACCACCCGGAGCTCTGTAGGACAAACCGTTCGCTCACTACGAGAATTTAAGGTTTGGACGTACGATAAATCAGAAACACGAGTGTGAATCGCAAAAGAGGCCTAATCTTCGTTCAAATTATAGCTGACCGAAATACGATCGATGTTTTTCTTCATGTTGGATGGTTGGTGGCTTTGCAGACGAGTGATCTATATAGAAAAATACAAAAATAATACACCATCGTGTAATAATTTGCAGCGTTTTTCCTCGTTGAGAACGGAAGTTTCAGTCCGTGCCGAGAACACCGAGATGGTACTGAATGGTGCACCGGAACCACGCCGAACATGATTGCACAGGAGTACGTTTATTTCATATTCACCCAGTTAAATTGTACACATCCAATGCAGAAAGAAATGTACTCAACTCATCCAAAAACGACAAATGTTGCGTTATCGCAAAATCGAAAAACGTCTGCCAAGTGGGTGTGGCACTTAGCTTCCTCGTATATCCATAACCCGATTGTATAGATGATTCGATGCATAGTAGTTAATCACAAAACACCAATCTCTAAGTACCCTCCACTACCCTCATAGGGGACCATCTACACGCTAATCTGAACAATCCTAGAAAATATCATCAAATTCGGATTAAAAATGTAAGTGTTATGACTATTACAAGGATTTTACGTTTGCGCATGAGCAGAGCCTACTGTCAATATTAAGGCCTTGATTTTCATTGGGGACTATCTTCAACCTGACCCGCATAATCCCTGAAAATTTCAACGAAATCGGATAGAAAATGTGGAGGTTATGACTGTTACAAGGCATTCTCGGTCGCGCATGCGCAGCTGCTACTATCAGTCCGGGGGTAGTTATTTTCATAGGGGACCATCTACAACCTAATCCGCATAATTCCTGAAAATATCATCGAAATCGGACAAAATCCTTGTATAGTTATGCCGGTTACAAGGATTTCATGGCAGACAGACAGACACGGAACCAAAATTGTTCAGAAAGGTCTGAAACGTAAAACGCAAGTTGAAATTTCGATTTTGGAGAATTTTTTTTTCAACCTTGAGAAGTGAAAACAAAGCTTCCGCTCTCTTGGTAGACTCGGAAGCAAAATGTTTTGTGAGACCCCCTAATAACTGCTGTAAAATGCCCAGTTTTGATCATTTTTCTCAAAATACCTGTGAACTTTTTCAAAAGGGAGACCTGTTTTCTTGTCGTTTCAGAACTGAAAGAAACAAAGTAGTTGGGGATTGACGTTTTACAGCGAATCTGAAGGTTGAATGTTGAAGGTGACAGTTCCTCGAAAAGTACGAATGAATATAACTTATTTTTCCTTGTTTGTTCTCGGGGTGTTTCCGATTCAAAGTTTCGTGCAGTAAAGTGACTATGAGACGCCCGCAAACGGCGCCGGCGCCTGTAAACTAGTCGCGCCGCGATCTCGAGCGC
Source organism: Apolygus lucorum (assembly GCA_009739505.2). NCBI lineage: Eukaryota > Metazoa > Arthropoda > Insecta > Hemiptera > Miridae > Apolygus > Apolygus lucorum. Next base: position 34,640,595 of record CM019173.2, read on the forward strand.
CTTCTAATTCGACAGACGCGATACGCCTTTCTCAGAAGCGATGCCTGCCCGGATCGGCGCCTTCAAAGTTTCTCACGTCAGTGTCATAGTAATTTCCGTAAGCAAAAAACTTTTTTTTGCAGATTTTTTTTTGTTATACACCGACAAAATCTTTCGTTGATACATTACTCCCGTTTTGAGTGGCACGTTATTATCGCAATTACCAAGTTTATAGTTGAGAAGAGGCTGGGCGTTCAGCAAATTGGCGTACGTCCACAGTTCGAACGATCAAACGGTTCCAAAGCCGCCAGTTTTTCAAAGACGTTTCGGCGCAAACGATTCCTTCATCAAGAAACCCGATGCCTGAGGGTGAACCTTGTTCCGAGTACTTCGTGTGAGGTCTTTCCATTTTGATATTCGTTACCAGCACTTCTATTGTGTATTTTACACATGTATAATCTTGGTTTTGTTATGTTTTGTACGAAATAGTGTTTTGGTTTATCATTTTCAATACTGAACCTTTGGAATCGAAAAAGATTATGTTAACCCCTTCACACAGTACGTAGAACCCGAAAATTGGGCAATAGAAAGCTGTACGGCAAATGCAGCAGTAAACATTGACAATCAATAATACACAGGGGGATGAGACTTCAGTTGTTAAATCGTACGAAACGTAATACATCGCCCTCAGAGTATACCTAGGTAAATAGTGTAATCTAGAAAAATGCTGTGAACTTGATTATTTAAATGACATAAAAATCTATATTACAAACTTATTATATTTCAGCGCAATTTATTACTCTTCGCTATCAGTAACATCAGCGATGAAAGTGACGCACCCATTGCACACTTCAGAATAAGTTCTGTTGGTTTTCACATTCCATTTAACTGCGTGAAGCAGATGACCACTATCAATAAAGTAGGTTGTACAATCCCCCAGCGTTGTACAAAAATGTAAAGCAGGTTGTACATCGTTCAGTTTTTCTCCTATGAGTTTGAATTCATCATACATAGCAGATTTGACGCAGAATGGAGCAATCTCAAACTAGAAATATGATGAGAGGTCAACTGTTGGATCCTGCTACAGAAGCATTCGTTGGTAGAGAATCAAAGGGTCTATGTGGGCCACTTTGCCTTCAATTTTGAGACATGAGTTGACTGATGAAAGAGGTCGAACGTTATCGGAACGTTTCATGTTGATAGCACTAAATTTTTTTCTGGCCCACTTCTTTGGCGGTATGGCAATTGTTCCCTTCACTTCCCGTAATACCAGTGCCAAGAGACACAAGTGCTGTTGTGGTTACTGCAAATGGGTTGTTCAATGTTGAACAATCCACAAATTTGGCCAAGTCTCTTTCATCTTTTGAAATTCCACTTTCTCTCAAATCCAGAGGTGGCATAGTAAGAAATACCAGAAAACTCCTCGAGAGATCTACAAAGTTCACCAAAAGCTTTTATCTTTTATTGATCTTGCTCCCAGGCGTAACTTCACTTCTTATGATATAATTACTACCTGAATGAAATTAGTAGGAATTTTACACTTATAATGGAAATATTCGAATTGAATATTGTAATAATTTTGTTTTCTGACTGCAATATGCTGAAATTTTCCAAAAAATCTAGCTGAACATAGATTATTAGAACTTTGAAATTCGTACACCTCCAAAATCAGCTATCAGCGGAACTTGACGCTTAGACTACTTTGGAGTTTTCGCTTGAATCTCTTCTTAGGAACGGGGAAACAAAAACAATAGGAGCCCATCTATCGCAGAATTTGATGTGTACCACATTGATTCGGAGACAATTTTAATTTGGAGTAGCAGTTTTTGAGTTAGAAGCGTTTGAACGTGAGCACAAACCACTTTTCAGCCAAGTTCCTAAACATCGACGATCTTTGACGAGCAATTACGGCTAAACCGCTGAACCAATTTTAGTGTTTAAGTAGCTCATTGGATGCATAATTTAATGATCTTTAATTTATGTACTGATACATTTTTCTGTCAGATGCACCGTTATAGAGCTGTAAGCCAAAAAGAAAAAAAAGGCCAAAATTTCGTGGTTTTTCCGAAATTCCACCCCCTTTTACCCCTCCAATCGCTAGACTTTTTTTTAGCACAACATGATGCCAAAAGGAACATCTCCACCAAGTTTCAACGTTAGATGAATTAGTCCCGATCTTATCCCCTTATTGAGCCTATTTTTACTGTACTAACAATAAGACAATCATTTCAAACTTTTTTTGGGACGGGGCAAGCCCTCAGTCACTTAGACCATATTTTTGGTCTATTGAGTATTGAGACGAAATTCCCTATTCACTTAAGTACCCGTTTGAAGACCTCTTCATTCACAAAGTGAAGGAGTTTTTTGGGCGATTCCCAAGCAATTTCAGCTGGGTACCCTTACCGAAATGCCGGAATGTGGTTGTAACATCAGAGCACTCACAATGTAAGACTGCTGTCTCGACTTCTTCGCAGTTGAGTCGGTATTCAACTGTCCTGGCCTTGCCCATCTTGTTGAGCTGGTATCTATTCTCAAGGGGCAGTGGCTAGTGATGATGCCTGCTATTCTGCGACGGTCTTTCCTCCTCAGTGACAGCAAAGCTTTTGCTCTGTTTTGAACTGGTGATCAGCTGCTTAGCTTGCCCTGCTTTGGAGTATTTAGCCATTTTCCCTCCCGTTTCTGGACCTGTTGAGAAATGAAGCTCTTAGTAATCCCAAGGGGTTCAGAGACGAAACGAAACATTCCCAGTAACGTAGTATGCAACCATACAACACTACGTACGCACAGAATGAATCATTTACAATATTTTTGATGGTAGAAACGTGAACGCAACCTGTCATAACAGCACTTCAGGTAACGTTTTTACGCCAAGTTATGACACAATCCTTGTTAACGAAGCGTGGACCTCTACCACACCCACAAAATCGGTTCTCATAATAGTCGGACCCCTTCCAAACGGTGAAAGTCTGGAGCAATATAGAATTTTTTCGGCAAAAAAAAATCTTCAGAGGGGTAGGAGAGGAAAAAATTTCCCTTGAGGGCGGTCGGGCGGAATTCTGAAGTCGCAAAGGGATGTCCTCCAGACGAGACGTATACTGAGGGAGTGTTGGAAATGCGAGAAACCTTGAGAATGGGAAAATAAAATATGGCTCAACCACTTAAAAGCTGGTGGGTTGCCGGCGTTCTCTCGGCTGTCACAGCTAGAGAGATTAACAAGGGTGACCCTTGGGGTGTTGAATGGGCAGGTAAGGGAGGCGCCAAATCATTAGAAACATACAGTAGACATACGCTGGCACTTCCTTTCCCTTCTCGATGGGGTTCGGGAGGAGAAAAACCTTTTTTGTGGGCCTCCCTATCGCATTGTCTTTGTCGGACCATCTCTTCGAGAATAAACGGAATGGAAGGTTACTGCGCATGTTAGAACGTGTAATCCCCGTCACCTCGGGGTAGTTTGTACCTACCTGAGGCTGTGAAAGGGACGATGTGGCACATGTAATGCGTAAAACGTGGAATAACAACATGTTAGATCTAACAAGGAGATGGATTGGACACTGGTCAGGTTACACTCTCAGATGAGTATACTAGTTAGGGACAGGGTTGCCCAAAACATACAACGGTAGACCTTTCGTCGAGCACCCTCCCTCCATGCTCTCAACCAATATCACGATATGTCTACATTGAACTAAACAACAAATTTAATCAAATAGGTATTATAATAAAATAAAATAACATTAAACTAAACAACATCTCAATACAAATACAAATCATAATCAAAAGTGAATGGCAACTTGATTCTTATTGGTCGTGAAAGTTGAAGGGGACCACGAAATGAGCTTAAATCAAATAGGTAGGTACCGACTATAATTTAAGGTGAATTATAATTAAATTATATTAAACTAAACAACAATTTAAATCAAATAGGTATCATTATAGTCAAAGGAGGTAGGTTACATGATTCTCACTGGTCGAGAAACATGAAAGGGGTCACGAGATGAAACTCCTTAATATCAGGATTTGGCAATTCAGAGGGAGCAATTGTAGTAGTTGGGGTGAAAGGATACTTGAAGCCTATTGGCTGTCAAAGAGAATGGAGGACGGGAGAAGCGGGCGAAGTAGCCGTCTACATGGCCATATAGCTGATGGCAAGGGTATTTTTGCTCACTCTACCAGGCCAATATATATATGATTGCCTGATGTATGTTGCTAAACACCCCGAAGCATTTGCTAAGCCCTCTCATTCATTTCGTACTCGCGGCGCACATTTGCTTTTGGTGCACCAGTGCAGCCCGAAATTCAATTGGCTGGTGGTACTTCCTGACGACATAACCTCCTTCAAGACGACATGAAAGCCTTGAGTCTACTAAATTTAAATAGCTTTAAAAAACTTTGAAAAAAACCTAATATCTATGGCACCTTATAATTTTGACGATTATTTCGATATGATCAGTAAACAGTGCAATTTTAGAATTTAGTCCGAAAATCTATGTTTTATTTATTATCAAAGTTGTTCTTGCTCAATTTATTCATGAAGTTTGCTGATGTCTGAGGAATATTAATAAAAGTACTGTCAGTCCAGCTTATATAATTCTATGTTTAGCCTTTAACTTTGTGATATTTTTGTGATTCTTGTAAATTTTGCTGTGATATTAGGATGGGGATATTAAGTATTAATGTTATATGTTATATCGTTTTGTGAGTGGTTTCTGTTGTCTTTATTTTATACGTATGCATACCTTTACTTTTATACGTATGCATTCCTTTTAATACTTAGGAATACTAGTCATTTGTTACAATAAATTACTAGGTAGTCATTTAGTTAAAATCCACTCTAGTCACTCATGTTCATGGGCGTTTGGCTGTGTGTCCCGTCGGGGTGTCCTGGTCGGCCCGGGGGCGGCCCCTTTGTTGGTATTCTGCCATTGCCCCAATGGGCGTATGCCGGGAAACGCCATGGTGGGTGGGTCCGGGCTCCCCTGGCCGAGCTTTGCTGCCTTTGTGCATGGGTGGCTTATTAGTTATTTTTAATGTTTGTATTGACATGCTCTTTCCTTTTATTCACTAATTTGCTTTCACCGTTTGTTGTATCACATTGTTTTATTGTTTTTTTAGGCTCTAAGATTTTTGACCATTGTTACGCAAATTTATTGTTCACGACAAATAAAAACATATTCGAACATATTCCATATTTGATTTCCTCTGCCAATACAACATTACCATTTAATCCATTTTAACAACATTATTATTCAAAGAGCCTTTTTGTTTTTATTGTTGAGAACAGTGATTGTGAATTTTGAATTGTGAATGATTGATTTATGAAAGGGCGGAATGTATTCCATCATACGATGCCAATAAAGAAGGAAAAAAGGTAACTAGGAATTTAGAGATGGTAAAATCGTACTACATTTGCCTTGCTTTTCTCAAATTTGGAACATCTACCGATCTGTCAATTCAGGTGCGCAACTGGACAAAACTCAAGTACAGTTCAAGACAATCCACAATTTGAATGGTTCATTTTCAAAGTAGCAAGGAACCTAAATAAGACCTAAACAAACGTTTTTGGGATGCAGGACTTGGTATGTCATAAGATCAAAAGGCATTGCTATGTTGGTATGTTGTAAGATCAATGATGGCCGATGCTCGATCAGTGCTTATCATCGCTTTATTGTTATTATTTCTACGTTCGCAACGCGTAATTAGGTAAAGATTATAAACGAAAAGATATCACCACCAATAATTCTTAAACCTAATCTATGTGTGATTTACCTGTTTTCCCGTTCGTTTCCACATCTCAGATTTTTTCTTTTCTGAATCAGGCACAGTCAGCCTTATGATGGCGGACTCGATTTCGCTCGTTTTTCTCCTTCCATAAACCTTCACTTATACAGCTCTCGCTTCAAAAATGGCGCTTCGTTTTGTCTGGCCCGCGAACCGCGAAATTGCAATGGTCACCAGCTCGTTTTCTACCTCAGCGATCCGTCTAATTGAAAAGTCACGGAACAAGCGAATTGCCGTTTGACTTCCTGCCGGCCATTTTTCCTTCTTGTTTTACTTGAACCCTTTCCAAGTCTCATGAAGTCGCTGCAACCAATCGAGCGAGAGATCAACTCCACCGTTAGACGGTAGTTAAGTTGTAATGTAAGATCCGTTTCTTGCCCCGATTTGATGTTTCTTGTCGAGGTATTGCTACAGCCCTTTCCAGGCTCGTCATTCGTCCTGGTTTGTCCAGAGCAGTCATATTTTTCAGTGGATTGAGTACCTACGTATTAGTCCCAGTATAATTTGTTGTTCGCCTTAACCCTAGAACGGTACACTACGTAAGTATTACGTGTGGTTAGGGAACTTTCCTTTCCTCCGCCTCACGGGAAGGATCCCAGGGTCGTGTGTTACTACGTGGCAGCACTTCCTGCATTAGTCTAAGCGCCATATTTACGTAGTGTACTAATATATGTAAATGTTTTGCTTTTCATTATTACAAATGTGGGAATGTCATTTTCACGTACCTAGTGTACCAGCAACGCACCTGCTCCGAAGTCATCGAATCATTTTAAAAAATCATCAATATACATGGGTGTTTCACGAAAAGGTTACACCCCCCTTCATTTTCGCAAAATACAGCGTAAACAATTCCGATCAACGCAATTCTTCATGATTTTTTGTGAGGATCTCAGGAAAAATACTTTTGCGCAAAAAAGTTGCGCGCGATCGTGCGCAATTGACACTAACTTCATTTTTTCAAATGGAACCCTCCATTTTTTATTATAGATTCGGATTTTACGTCAAATTTCATAAAAAATTCATACCCGAATCGGTTTTTTTTATTTTTTTTATTTTTTATTGCTTTTTGCAATAAAAATATATTTTTTATTTTTTATTGCTTTTTGCGCATCTCCACAATTGCACAGAAATTAGGTTTTGGAGAACCTTAAGTGTGGCACATTTTTTTCATCATTTTTTGACGCTGAATCACAGGGTGTCATCCGATTTAAGGAAGACCAACATTTCAAGAGGAAAACGCTGCAAATTATTACACAATGGTTTATTATTTTTATATAGATCACTCGTCTACAAAATCACCAACCATCCAATATGAAGAAAAAAAGAAAAAAAGTTGAAAAAAAAAAAAAAAAAAATCAAAATCACCAACCATCGATCGCATTTTGGTCAGCTCTAATTTGAACGGAGATTAGGCCTCTTTTGCGATTCACACTCGTGTTTTGATTTATATATATATATATATTTCAATAAAAACCCTTAAATTTTCGTAGGGAGCGAACGGTTTGTCCTACAGAGCTCCGCGTGGTCTCAAAAAATTCTAAAAATTCTATAGAATCTTAAATTGAAGGAAAAACCATACCTTTATATCGAAATGTTTTGAGTTAGGGCGTTTTCAATATTTCAAAATTGATTTTGGAACCCTTAGAAGTGACCTACATCAACCAAAAGCTTCGGGGCACAACTAGACCCCAAATGGAGCCTACATACCAAATTTCATCAAAATCGGTCAATGCTAAGTGGCAAAAGTGCCGCGTACGGCGTACGGCGTACGGCGGACGGCGGACGGCGGACGGACGGCAAAATTTTTATTCGATTTTGGATTCTACGTACCTTGAAACGTAAACCATCAAATTTTGAGGGGGTGTTAAAATTTTTTTTTCTTGGTCGATTCCAAAGGTTCATTATTGAAAATAATAAACCAAAATCAACATTTCTTTCATAAAATCTTCAGTTTTGTGGTCGAAATCATGTTTATTTTCTATTATCTCACCTCCTTTTGAACCACCGGCTTGGGGCCGTCTACGGTGGAGTAGAAAAAATAAAAACTGACAGCACGATCATGCTTGAACTGAATAAAATTGCCTAAAAACTCATTACGATTTAAAAAGTGCGATTTTTTCACTAATAACAAACGAATTTTTGGCCGCCATTTAGAAAAATTCCAGTCAAATTGAAAAACGGATGACACCATGTGATTCAGCGTCTAAAGATGATGAAGAAAACATGTGCCACACTAGGGTTCTCCAAAACCTCATTTTTGCGCAATTGTGGGGTTGCGCAACTTAGAGCGTTCAAAAAGCCAGGTTGCGCGCAATAAAAAAAAATCGATTCGGGTATGAATTTTCCATGAAATTCGACGTAGAATCCGAATCTGTAATTAAAAAGAGGGGGTTCTATTTGAAAAAATGAAGTTAGTGTCAATTGCGCACGATTGCGCGCAACTTTTTTGCGCAAAAGTATTTTTCCTGAGATCTTCACAAAAACTCATGAAGAATTGCGTTGATCGGAATTTTTTATGCTGTATTTTGCGAAAATGAAGGGGGGGTGTAACCTTTCCGTGAAACACCCTTTGTATCAATAATTGTCTTTCTTGAGAATTTGATCGTGAATTTCGTTTTTCATGTCGTAGAATTTAGGTAGGTACTTATTAGTGGTCTGATTAACGCAATCAATATGTTCGTGTTATTGGAGCTTTATGAAGAAGCTTTACTACATGGTAGACATTTTTCATTTTTCTCAACGTGTCTCTCTTCCATCTGCTTTTTTGATGGATTTTGTAGAATATGTACATAAGACTGTTTTCAAGACTTGGTGCTCATCGATCACCGTAGTACTTACATTGTATGAGTTCTTGTGCAGGAAGACATTCTGCCTAAGTTAGTTGTTTAATTTTCCTTATCTTGATAAGTCTGATCGTATCGAAAAAGCGCAGTGTAGGCAGGTCGAAGTAACAAAAGAATGTTCTGTAGAAGTTTCAATGAACAAGACTGGAAAGCATCCTTCAACGATCGGATGGGAAAAATTCCACATACCTCCGAGCCCTTGTCGGGACCCTATGGCATGCGAATAAAAACCAGTCTGTCCCATCCAAATGTCCGTGCAAGAAATCTCGAACGATATGCCTACCACAAGGAAAAACGGGAGCCGAAAACGAAAAAATGCCGTCAGAGAGCGGAAGTGGCGCTACTTCAAGAGGTGACAAATCTATTAGACAAGTGGGCGAAGGGGGTTCAGAGGCAACCCCCGCGGTGACCACACAAGCGCGGCTGGGGCCATCAAAAACAACCACCACCTTCGAGGGTCCGATGTGGTTTTTCACACGGGGTTGGATGGTGAAGCTTCACGGCGCCTCAGATACTCATCTCCAGACGGGTATTATTCATAGGCTAGAAGACTTTGACACATCCTGCGCATTCTTTCAAAACCGAGGCGGTGAAGTCTTTTCATCGCAGTAGGAGCTGAGCCAGAAAGGGAACGTTTGAGAAAATTGGACAAGAGGGATGGCCGCGCCCTGAGATTAACTACTCGCCCCTTCAGCTTTCTGTTTGTGTCTTCTAAAAAGACAGGTTTTGACAAACGGTTGTTGGTTTTTCTGGCCCTTTCCTCTAGTGACGTCTCGTGATTTAAGCCTGGAAATCTTACACCATTCACATACAACGTGCTACAGCCTTCTTGAACGAGTCTAAGAATGAAACTGGGAGACGCAATTTTAGTAGAACCCTCTAGAATCATCACTCTTCAGAGGCCGCAAAGATCCTCCCTTGGTTTGGAGTAGGTACCATAGGGTCATAAGTAGAGATTATAACACCAGGAATGTATTCCTAATGCATCAATCTCATTTAATATTAGGTCGACCAAATTAAGGCTTAAGACCAGGCTTAACACATCTAGTGCGGGTCGATGGATAGTTCATCAAATCGTATCTGCTCGAGTGCGGGATGATGGGTAATCATGAATAGCATCTGATATGACTATGGTTTTCGATTGCTCCTCAGCCTAATTTTGATTTTAATATTATAATTGATGTTGAACCTCGATATCTATTGACTTCTTAACGGACTGCTACCTTCAGGCCCATGATCGATGGGATATTTTTCGATTACCAATCATTTGAAATTGAAGAATCGATCTTGAATATTTTCGTCTGAGAGGCATTAAAAAATTCCTTACATGGTTTTGCTCCTTAACACCTCCTGATTAAGAATAAATCGTTTCTATGTCTTTGAACTTATGATGAAGACGAAGAAACTGTCAAAAAAAGGGGTGTTTTCTGCAGAGGTTGGTGCCGTGCGGGTCTAGTCTACAGGGTGTCCAAGTAACTACGCTCCCCCACTTATTTTCTCTAATATTGTAAGAAAAAAATCGGATTAACGCTATTTTCCATACTTTTTTGCGTAGAATTAAAAAATGACAAAATTGCGCAATGCGCAATCGGGCAACCATGCGCAATCACGATCAACTTTGTTTTTTCAAATGAGTACCCCCATTTTTTATTGCAGATTCGGATTCTACGTCAAATTTTATGAACATTTTACTTCGACAACTTTTTTTTTTTTTGGACGCGCGCAGCCCGCTCAGCGAGCGCTCAAAAATGCACAACCCAGGGATTGCGCCAAAGTTGAGATGAAGGTAAACTTCAAGTGCGACACAATACTTAGCACTGTTTTTTTTACGCTGAATCGCGTGGTGATATCCCTTTCTTGATTTGATTTCATCTTACCGTATATACAGCCGAAAAAGTCACTTTTTGAAGAGGAAATCGTCGATTTTCTTACGAAGGGTAATGAATCATCCTAATAAAATGCAAAAAAATTAAATTTTTAAAATTGTAAAATAATGGGAAACTTCTACATAATTATCACAAAATTTTACAAAATAATTTTCAATCTTCTAAAAACATGATTGGATGAACAATGTTTGAAACAATTAAGCGATAAACTGTTCGAACTGGGCTCCTCCTTCAGAAATGCACGCCCCTGCTCGGAGCAAAAATTTTTCATCGATAGCGTTTGCGATAGTTTCCCATTTTTTTACAATTTTAAAAATTTAATTTTTTTACATTTTATTAGGATGATTCATTATTTTTTGTAAGAAAATCGATGATTTCCTCCTCAAAAAGTGACTTTTTCGGCTGTAGATACGGTAAAATGAAATCAAATAAAGAAAGGGATATCACCACGTGATTCAGCGTAGAAAAACAGTGCTAAGTATTGTGCCGCACTTGAGGTTTACCTTCATCTCAACTTTGGCGCAATCCCTGGGTTGCGCATTTTTGAGCACTCGCTGAGCGGGCTGAGCGCGTCCGAAAAAAAAAGTTGTCGAAGTAAAATTTTCATAAAATTTGACGTAGAATCCGAATCTGCAATAAAAAATGGGGGTTCTTATTTGAAAAAACAAAGTTGATCGTGATTGCGCATGATTGCGCAATTGCGCACTGCGCAATTTTGTCATTTTTGAATTCTACGAAAAAATTATGAAGAATAGCGTTACTCCGATTTTTTTTCTTACAATATTAGAGAAAATAAGTGGGGGGAGCGTAGTTACTTGGACACCCTGTATATGCGCAAAATTCCTCGCCTGGGTCGGGTGATGGACAGGTAGGTAGGTAGGCAATAACAAAAATTAATTTGACGAAAAAATTGGGATTTTTTGTTTGTCATAATTATGCGCAGAAGCGATGGAAAATATGCATTGAGCGCTGATTTGCTCGAAAAAAACATTCCAGGACTCGGCGAAACTCGGGAATGGTCTCCCGCAGCCAACGTGTTAAATATGGAACAGACTCTGGAGATGTTTTTTGATGGTGTCTGGTATCCCTTTTCATGTCTTATGGTATTTACTTTGGGGCTGTCGATTTGTATATGTAATAATTTTTATTGAAAAGACACCGGAGTTGATAATGAACCGATTGATCGACGTACCGAATAACATAGAGACGAAGAGCAATTTCAAACACTTTGCTATGACGGAGAAGGCTACACAATTTGAGACTTCCAAGATGAGATTTCTGAACCTGTGACCATTCGGTGCCAATTCCCTTGTTTGTACCAATTATCCAACAGCTTAAAAGCAATAGTAGGTGAAATAAGTTAACATTAATAAAGTGAAAGTATGAAACTACTTGACTTTACAAAACGTGGATCTACTAGAGAAATGCGTTAGAAGGTTCGCATCGGTATTTTAAGGATAGTAAAGTGTCGAACTTCTTCCTCTCTTCGTGACGTGAATCTAGGAGATACGACAGAACAATGCGAGAAGCACAGACCATAGAGGATGAGGATGTTACTCAACGGAACTGGTTCCTCTTCCTCCGTCCTTTGGAGAAATGAGAGGTTTTTATGCCGTTCCATCCCTTATGACTCAGTTGACCGTTCTGGGTCGGCAGTGTGTCGTTTGTCACCTCCAGCACTCTATTTCCCTCTCTAATACCCGTAGGTACATAAATTAAGTCCCTAACACATCATCATCATTATGTATACTTTGTGGTGATCATAAGTTCCATTTTTGCAGGACAATCCCGAAATATGGTCCTTTCCGCGCTATTTCATAACACCCTGCAAGACGCCAAAAATCCCGCTTTTTCCACATTTCTGCTCTACCAATAATAATAATAATACATAAATTAAACAAATAGATTAAAATAAATAATAATGAGAATAAATTATCAGCGCATTGAATTTAGGAATAATAATTAGAGTTGATAATTATTTTAAAAAAATTTTTTTTCGAAAAAAAAATAAATAAGTCAATCTGTAATTGATCAAGCTTGGGTGAGTAGATGGAACAAGTTGACTGATGTTCCAAATTCAGCTGACACGAAGTGACACTGTGAGGCCCTTCTGGTACATTTTCCCCAGTAACTTCAGGAGAAGCGCCCGATCAGGCCCCAAGGTTTACAGGAGAAATATAATAAAGAAGAGAATATAATAAAATTTACCTAATTTTTCTGACAAGTTTTGTATTTTTAAAAATTGTAATCTCACATTAATAACTTAGTAACTCTGAGGTCAATATTATTGTGCCCCTCAGTCCTGTTTTGCGCCAATGGCCGCCACAGGTTAAATGGATTCAGTAGGTTCGAATAACAATGAACATCAATTCAGGTGAATCAGATCTTAGCTAGTCAATAACTGAACTTGGAATCTAATGACGTCACCAAACCGAGTCGGGGAGAAGAGAGTGAAAAAAAACCTGTCGTGTTTCACGCCCTGAAAGGTATTGGGGAAGGACACCCTCGTTTCCGGCTCAGTTGTGAGGCTCCGGTGTCGTTACCCTTGTTGATGTGTTTATTGGTGTGTTGATTCAACCTGGAAGTGTAACTAATTCGTGAAGTGCGGACTGGCAGGGAAGGTCCCCCTTGAAGGGGTCCATGAAGACCCCCTCCTACCACGAGGACCACCCCAACACTTCTCAACCCCCAAAAGTAGCGCCAGGTAGCGTCTTCCGAAACGGTTTTTTTCTCACGGTATCCGAAGACAGCGGTGCGGTAGGTTAGTTTCCAGTTCACTTTGTTTAATAGGTGAAATTGAGTAGGGAAAATTGACCGGAACGCCCACCAGAAGTGAGTGCTTTGTCTGATAAGCCTGTCTGAAATTATTGAATTGCAGGGTAGTCCAGCATGATTGCCTGGTGTCAAACGATTTTCCTCCTGCTCTGAGAATATTTGGGGATCGACATTCATTGATACAGAAGAAAATTGATTATAACGCCCCCAGAAGTGGTAGTTATAACACGTAACTCTGTCCACCATTGCCTGCAAACTAGATTTTAACTAGTTTGCCGTGGACTAGTACTGCACAATGTCTAGGTTTGTTTGGGATTATGGGAACTGAACTCCGTGGATGTAACCATCACAGTCCAATTTTCTTCACATACCTACCAAATTTGTATGAGATTGCCTGGAAACGTGTGGATTATTCATTGAGGGTAGTACCTAAAAGGATGAAATGGGATGATAAATTTACAATCCAACTCAACGGTATTTCGATTAGAATCAGAACTGTCTTCTGGCGGAACTGGCGGAAATAGGTAGGGAGCAGGAATTGAGGCGGGGATCAATTGAACAGGTGATAAATATAACAACAGGTAGTAAAATTTACTACCTGTTGTTATATTTAATATAAATTAGCTGACTACCTCCAGCTGATCATAATGGCTCATCACATCTTCAGCAATGACCAAGCAAATGAATTCAGCAATTGATACAAATAACTCAGCTATGAATAATGGTACAGTAGGTTGTCCAGCAAAATCTTGTCCTACAGTTGTCGTATAGCCAAAGTGCTTTTGCTTTTCTTCATAGGAATATTAATTTGAAGACCGATCTGGATGAAAGTTGTTAATCAATTTCTTTGTCTTGGATTGCATGTCCAACTTCCATAATTTTTAGTCGATTCAGATGTTAATACAGGAAATGTTTGGATAATGGTCCCTGTGACTGTAGTAATGCTGCTTAGATGTTGGTATTATTGCCATCTGCAGAACTCTTGCTTGAAGATCGTGCAGTATTCCACAAATTCGAACTAGATGGGTACCTACTATCAGAAGTTCTGGGTTGTCCAGCATAATTATATAATTTCAAAGTCTCAATTTAGTTCCTGCTGTGAGGAGTCCGACCTATTAGTCAGTGATACTAGAAACAGAGTTTAAAAACGACATGACGGTAGCTTCATATCGCTTCCAGTAAAGTTTTGCGTTGTTTGCTTCCGAGTCCACCAAGATAGATATTTGTTTATTTGGCTCCACTTTGTTAATTTTAACAATAAGAAAGATGCATGAACGGATGCGATTTGCTCAAATCTCCTACCCGACGTTAGGCTTGGCCCATGTTGTAGGGTAGGATCTTTGCAAAATTGCTCCCTCTGGGTATATGAATTCATAAATACATTTATTATGATACACAAACTGATACATTTTTACTATTAAAATAGATGGCGGAAGCATTGTTTTCACTTTCAAGGTTGAAAAAAGGTTACAAAAATGTCCACTTGTGTTTTACGTTTCAGGCCTTCCTGGACAATTTTGGTTCCATGTATGTCTGTCTGTGTGTCTATCATGAAATCCTTGTAAAGAGTAAAACTATACGGAGTTATTGTCTGATTTCGATGAAATTTTCAGGGTTTGTGCGGCTTAGCGTGTAGATGGTCCCCTAGGATCATCACCCCCTGACTGAGAGTAGCTTCTGTGCATGCCATAATTTCTATATTTCTCATCTCATTTCGATGAAATTTTGAATCTTCGGCAATAATTTACCAATACTACTACAATAAACTAGCTTTTAAGGTCTCTAGTGCCTAGCAATACATACCTTTTCTTTGGTTATTTTGACACAGTAACCTTCGGCTACTCTTCTTCAAGCGGTAATGCACCCGTTTTTGTTTGAAGGGCGTGGGTGGGGCCCATTCAAAAAGGTCGCAGGGCTCTGCCCTCCATTCACAAAGATGGACCGAGAGAGGACCCTTGTTCCACGCCTGGCCTAAGTGAACTGTCACACGGACCTACAATAGACTTCACACGGGTTTCCACACAATCTACAAACACGCCGATCTGTTCGTTCCTCTTCGTTCACGCTGGGGTATCTCCTTCCTTTCCCGAGTGGGTCTTGATTGTTTGTGGACTACCTGAGGTTATACAAGGATTCGATTTGCCTGTTGATGAACTTGAAATGTACAAATAAACGTGCGAAAAATAGGCGTAAATTTGTAGGTGTGTTATGTATGAGGTAAAGAGCAGAAAACGTGGAACCGATTGACTGCTTAGATCTTGGTGTTTTGGGACCTTAACGAAACGTAGTATTCCAATTTCCATACTTACTCGGCTGATTAGTGTCGGTTCTTTTCTGGTTTTACCTCCAAATTACAAAGATACGTAATGATTCACTCGATGTAAACCTTCAGGAACAAAACTTTAAGGGACCATAAGTTTTTTGGGCTTATTAAGTTTTGGCTACTCAGCTGGTAAGTATTTCATCTACAGTATGAGGAAAAACAATTATGAATTTTAGCATTCTGTAAATGTTTATATGTGATCTAGGCTGCTTCTATAACCTGGAACTTTAATTAAAACGTGTATTTTGAGATCTTTTAGCTGAGATCTTTCATTGAACACCTATCTCTTGGTTTTGAACAAAATTTCAAAGGAACGTCTGATAAAGGAGCTAAAAGATAGACTAAATAGTCTCCCTTGATCTGAGAATTATGGTAATCACAAAACTCAAAGAAATTAAAGGGCCGAAAAGAGAACCTTGGAGTACACCTATTATTATTTTAAAAATGTATATTTAAGTCGTAGGTACCGAATGTGATATCCTACCAGCCCTCCTAGTAGTTAATTTTCAGGACTGTGATTGTCAGGACAAATATCTCGAATCAGGAAATGGAATCAGGGAATGGATTTAAGCAGTAATCGAAAAAAAGCACAAGGAAAAATACTCCAACACAAGCCTGTTTTACCCACCAAGGCGTCTTCCTTACCACCGGATGTCAGACTAAAAGCACAAGAGAGTAAACCAATTTACCTATCATTTGAACTTTTGCAAAATGATGTGAATTAGCACTTGCAATTCTCAATAGGCTAGTGGAGAACCGTTGTGTAACAATTGGAAGTCTTTCTCACGGAATTGTCGGACTGACTAACTTTTCATCCACTTCTCATCCTTTTCTCTGTGAGTTACCTTTGTGACTGTCGGCGAATACCAAAGACACCACCTGGAGCCCCAAAGTTATATCCGTGAATGCGACTTGAAACCCAGCGCACCTTGCACAACTGCTCCACGTGTATCGACTCCGGGGGTCTGCAATCTGTGAGGCTTACGCCCTGAATCTTCCTCTTCTCGATGTCTCCACCCCAAAAACGAGTCTCACAGAGGTTGGCTTCAGGCAGGGACAATGACTGTTTGATTGGACACCGGCCTTCTTTTAAGGGAGGATCACCCCCTGGCGAGCCCTGGAAGTCTGGGGGTGGCGCGGCGTCTTGCAAGCTCCACTCCTGCTGTGGGGGTTGATAGATTTGTCATGAACCAAGACAGCTGGACTGGTAGGAAAAAATAGTCCCGGGAGGAACCGGCTGCCGAGTTTCACACTGTTCTGTAGATAATGGTATTTGTTTGGTGAAACCTAGGCGTCGGCTGGGAGGTTTGACAGGCCTTTTACGCCAATGCTTTTCATCTCTAAACATCCATATCGATCATTGGCTTCAAATACATGGGTAGATGGGTACCTCCACGTCACTTGATGAATTATATACCTACCGCAGTACTCAACACTGCAAATTGTGACATGCCTCATCAGGTTTCTCTATCATGCATCTGTAATTAAATGATTATCACTCATTTCAATATTTATGTACTAAATCACGAATGAGGATGACTGGTAATCGATAAGGCATTTTTACCTATAATCCCAATCTTCTTTCAACACTTCGAGACTGCAATCAATGCTGTTGATGTTTTGTTCCTCTTACACGTTAATAGGCATTATGCCAAATCAAACTCCATTTGGATTTATAATAATATTCCCCATTGTGGAGAGTCACAAAAGAAATTCTTCGTGTTCAGGACTCTTGGTGATGATCAGTGTGCCGGTAATTCACGTAATGGAGAGTGCAAGGATTAGGAATTTTTTGCGTTGTTCAATCGTCCCAAAATTGATATCACAAATACGTCGTGGATCATCGTAAAACCATAAATTACAGACTTCAGTTGACGTGAAAGGAGGCTCTAAATAGATGACCAAAAATATGTTCCATTTGGATCTACCTTATCAACTGTCTGACTATTGATACAACAGATCAACAGATCAAGCCTCTTGGTGATGCTTAGAGAGGAATTGATTCGCGAGTGATGAAGACAGGTTTGGACAGGTTTGGATCCTTCTGCGCTCTTCAGCCGTCCCAAAACTGAATGTCTCAACTTCGTTGTGAATCATGGTCAATCATTATGTTCTGGACTGGTGGTAATGGAATGATGAAGAACTGTCGGTATGGGATCCATCTGTCATAAATCATTCCTATAGACGACCTCATCCCAATAGAGTATTAGATGTAATAATTTTGTTACCAGAAAAACGTTTACCATGCAGGTACGAATGAAGAAAATGTTGTTTTACCAGGTTCCATTTGGATCTTTTTTATGAACTCTCTGACTATTGATACAGCAAACCTCCTCTGTGGAAAGTCAAATTTTACCTTAAGGGCAATTATTCATGTTCTGGACTCTTGGTGGTGCTTAGAGAGTTATTGATTTGCGAGTGATGAGGACATTCGGATCCTTTTGCACTCTTCAACTCCCAATCTTCAACTGTCAATCATTAGGTATGTTCTGGACTGGTGGTAATGGAATGATGAAGAACTGTCGGTATGGGATCTATCTGCCATAAATCATTCCTATAGACGATCCCAACCCAATAGAGTTTTATTAATAGTTTTGTTAGCAGAAAAAAGTTTACCAGTTTCCATTTGGATCTTTCTTATTAACTGTCGGACTATTGATACAACACAACCACCTTTGTGGAGGGTCACAGTTTTACCTTGCAGGCAATTCTTCATGTTCTGGACTCCTGGTTATTCGCGAGTGATGAAGACGTGCAATCAGGTCTCACAGACAACTGCTGGGGCCATTCCGACCCGAGGAGGTCCCACAGACCCGCCAAAGGCTCTCCAGAGACGATCCGGAAAGGGGTGGAAATGCAGGTGATTTTCTCAGAAGCGATTGGAAGTGACGGCGATTAGGGCTCGCCGGGTGGTCGGGAACGAAAACCTCGGGAAGGAGGGAAGGGACGATAAAGGTCAAACCCGAGGGAATTCGAAACCTCAAAGTAGAAAAAGCCGATGGAATCGGGCGAGCAGATTGTTTCGTTTCAAAGTGGACGGTCGCGACGGTGGTGCGGGTTAATTTGTGGACATCTCAAGCCAACTTGAATCCAGGTAGGTATTATAGAATACCCTGTCAACAATCCCTCACCGCCTGGGAGCGACAGCCGTTGTGCCACATTACTCTGCCTCCGGGACAGAGATGCACTACAAGTATATCAACCCTCACATTCTTCTTCATCGGGATATGAATGGGATGGCAATGAATCTGTAACCTGCGACAAAAAAGAACCTCATTTTGTAATTTCATACCCATTGTTCAATTTTGAACCAAACCACATCTCGAGGAAATGATCCAACGTTTTCCAGAATGAAGAATGCTTGCTCACTGTAGTCCATACAGCATTTTCGATTCAGAGTCTATCAAAGTGGAAACATTGTTTTCACGTTTGTAAATGGAAAGAAACGTCTTCTGAAATCCAAATTTCCACTCGTAGTTTCTGGGTTCTGAACAATTTTGGTTCCGAGTCTGTCTTTGGGTTCACAAATCCTTGTAACTGGCAATACTGAGCCTTCAGAGCAATATTGATGTGATATTTTCATAGATCTAGAGTCTGGAATATCCCCTATGAATTTCCTCCCATCCCCCTCCTCTAATCATTGGTTCATGTGCGAATCACACTCGTGTTTCTGATTCATCAATCTCCCAACTTATGAAACAACGAAGACACGAATGTCCCTCTGAAGGAAAGGGGTACTTGGTGAGACGGAGTGCGACTCATCTCTGTATAACTCTGGGAAATTCACACGTGGGTCTGAAAATTACACAATAAACGAGCACTTAACTGTTTTTGATCAAAATCTTTAAGCGGGGTTATTTTGGTTCCGCTATGGCACAATAGGAAGACCGTCACTGGTTGACGTGACTTGCAGCAGATGATCCTCCTCAGACAGATTGACTCTACCGAGAGAGAGAACGACCTTTTTTTCAACCTACTGGACATCAGATTAGTATTCCATTCCCGTCGTCTCTACCTGCCCTGCCCAACTACGGCAATTCGCTCCTACGGTACAGATCACCACATCCTATTACGACCCTAATGTTCCAAATTCCCCAAGCCCAGTTAGAACTAGCGTCTTTAAACCTATCCCGCTCTCTTTGGGTTAACTTTGAACTTCGCGGTTTCTTGTCCGGTTATTTTTGGCCATATCCGGGTTCGTTAAAGCGATTCGTCTTAGCGTACGCATCTTCTCATCCCACAACTCCGGTCGTCTTGTCCCAGTCTCATAAACAGTGATTTTTCGGTTACCTACTCATCCCTGACCGGACCCAACGGATTCGCGGTTGCCGAAATCATGAATTTTAGCTGAGTAATTTTAGGGTCTTCCTCGAAATTTTTTTTGGAAGGTCAAGGAGAACAACAACGTTCTCAACAGGAAGTTCACCGACTCTAACTGTTCCTTGGTGTGTCAGCCGAATTTTCTACGAATAACCAGAGGTGCGCAACATCCCGTCAATACAAGTACCTAATTTTACTATCCGATTCGTTCAGCGCCATTTCGAAATTACGAAATTTGTACCCATACTCAAATTAGAATTTCTTAGAACTTGAGATTCTGAAAACAATAGAAGTTTTGCAAAGATCAGGATGGCAGTTTGTGCTGAAATGAGAGTCGTTGAAAACGATCAGGTCAACATCAACGGATGGGACTGGGGTCAACTAGAATTCAACTCCTTCTTTGCCGAGCTTTCGGTAAATTTATCACCTTCTTCAGGGCTCGATGGACGTTTTACTCAACGAGCATACCAAGCGTCAACACGAAATGAGATGGAGATACTACCATAATAATTATGGTAGTATCCATGTCATTAATTATTAATGAAGACCAAATTTTATGGTATTAAAGAGGAGCTTGATTCCAAAAGGTACTATACTTATATCTATTTTGGTCAAACGTGAGAAAAACGCGAAAAACCAAAGCTACCTGAAAAACGTGCTAGAAACTGTGTCATTGTGAAGAAAATTGTGTCATTTTCTAGATATTTCTAAATGGGGAGTGCGCCTGATTTTTTTTTTTTTAATTTTAATCGAAAGTAGACCTCATCCTGAAAATGTTGACACCAGCCGTTCTCTTTTTGGATAAGTAGATCTTTTTCTATGATTTTTCAAAGTTTCGAATGTTTATGACGTCACGCGCCCCTCCCAGCCCACTGTGACGTCATAAACATTCGAAACTTTGAAAAATCATAGAAAAAGGTCTTCTCTCGCTAGAAGGACTCGGTTAGTGTCAAAATTCTCAGAATGAGGTCTAGTTTAAATTAAAAATAACAATAAACAGTTTTTCCGACCCATGCGCACTCCCCATTATAATAAATATTGGAAAAAAGGTAAATTAGTTCAAAGTTTAAAAAAAACGCTGCAAATCATTGCTCAAAGGTTTATTATTTTCTGTATAGATCACCCTTCTGTATAGATCACTGGTTCTCCATCAATAGCACCTACTACCATCTGTATTCTCCCTTGACCTTCCCTCTCAAATTTCAGCTTCCTGCGTTCAATAGGATTGAAAATGGCTTCGGAGCTCACTCAGCTGATCAGTGATCTGAGGAGTGAAGAAGATCTCCTCGAATGCTGGAGACGCCTGGAAGAGCACTTCCATTCAATAGGATTAAAAATGGCGTTGGAGCTCACTCAGCTGAACAGTGATCTGAGGTGTGAAGAAGATCTCCTCGAATGCTGGAGACGCCTGGAAGAGCACTTCCATTCAATAGGATTGAAAATGGCTTTGGATCTCACTCAGCTGATCAGTGATCTGAAGAGTGAAGAAGCCTTTGAGCAATGATTTGCAGCGTTTTTTACCCACCAAAATTTTTTTTACCTACCAACTATTTTTTACCTACCAGCTAGGTACTACCTACCACACCATACTGGCTTCACACCTTCACAATCAAGTTTATTAAAAAGAACTAAACGCTTCACACTCGATTGGAAAAATAGAAAGCTTCATATGGAAATTTGATTACTGGTTACGCAGAAGGCAAAACTGTATACAAATCGAAGAAATGAACAGCGATCGCATTTTAGTCCGATAAAATTTGAATGGAGATTAGACCTCTTTTGCGATTCACACTCATGATTCTGTTTTATCGAAGGAAAACCTTCAAGTACTCGTAGGGACCGAACGGTTTGTCCTACAGAGCTCCGGGTGGTCTCAAAAATTTTTAAAAATTCAATACTATTTAAAATTGGTAAAAAAACGATACCTTTATTTCGAGAGTTTTCGAGCTAGGGCACTCTTGAAAATTTCAACCCTTAATTTTCACCCCTTAGAAGTGACCTACATCAACAAAAAGCTTCGCGGCACAACTAGACCCCAAATGGAGCCCATATACCAAATTTGAACCAAATCGGTCCAGTGTTGCTAAGAAAAGTGCCGCGTACGGCGTACGGCGTACGGCGGACGGACGGAAATTTTTTTATTCGATTTTCGTATTCTACGTACCTTGAAACGTAAAACATCAAATTTTGAGGGGGGGTTAAAATTTTTTTTTCTTGCTCGATTCCAAAGGCTTATTATTGAAAATAATAAACCAAAAATTGTACCTACGAGATTTGGAGTATCAGATTTATGGATACAGTACTTTTTGAAACAAAACGTGGCGTTTAGTACTTCTTGGAATCAAACGAAGTGGATATAGTACTTTTTTGAAACAAAACGGATAAGAGTCGGCCATTGTGCTGGATGTAGTACTTTTTGATATTAAGCGGAATATTCACCCTCGTTTATCAAGGGAATAGATTATCTTTTGCTCCAAAACGATCACATTATTGTGAAGAACTACCCCCTTAAAACCCTGGGAAAGTGTTAACTCAATTTCGATAAGAATGGTCTTAAGTGCCTTTTGGAATCAAACCCTTCAAATGAAGAAAGGAATTGAATGAAACAACGTCAGCTTTCGGGAAATTGGAATGCTAGACAATTATACAAATGTAAAGATGTATCACAGCTTGGTCCTTCGAGCCCTGAAGGGTAATGAATTTACCGAAAGCTCGGCAAAGAGAGGTTCCCAATCCGTAGACCTAGAGTGTTTTGTTGGGTCGATCTACATATTTGTTGATCAGAGGTAGATAATTAAACAAAGTAAGTGCTACATCTTGATTCCAGTGTACACTCCAACAAACCTCCATAAACAATTTACTCAAAAGTTGGATACCGGAGTTGGTATGCCGGAAAAGTTTTGACCAAACCTTCCGGTGAGCTGTAGACAGCAATGTTCCGCAAAGTCTCGCTGACTCGATGGTTTGCTCAGTGCTTGGATAAAAACAAAGCTTTCTGTAAGTCAGCAGAATCTGAACAGGGTAACTGAAAGACGCTTTTGACGTAAAGACATCTTCATCAGGCCGTCGAGAGTGGGAGAATTCAAATGACCGAGTGCCTACCAGTCAAATAAATTCAGAGGAATGGGTATAGAACTCTGACGAGACGGCCTGATGACGATGTCACCACTTCGAAAGCACGACGCTGGTTACGACGGATTCTCCAATAAGGTACGTTAGCAATACCTGTGTAACGTTGGTGAGACGTCTTAGAGCCTAACTTAAGTCTAAGGCAGTTCGTTTTTTTTTAAATTCTTTATTGGCTTTTTGTTGATTACAGTTACGTTACTTGTGTAATGAAAATCGACACTGTTAGACATAATTACCGAGAATGCTTACATAAATCAAATGAAGTAACAATTAAAAGAAAACAAACTTAAATAACATAAAATCTAAATAGGACATTATTCTGTAATAACAAATTAATATTTATTTCCTTGATGTAATCAAATAATTGGGCGTATGCTTCTAAATCTGATGTTGCCAATATAGTGTCCAGATTAAAAGGTCTGTCAAAAATTTCAAATCTGATTTCAGAATTTAGAAGGTCTGTCAAAAAAAAGAAAATTTCTTCTAACCGGGAATTTTTGGATTGACCGGGCAATCCAAGATGAGGTGCTCGTTCGTCTCCACTGCACTGTCACAGAACCTGCATAGGGGTGATCGGACAACCCCAATCCTTTGAAGGTGTTGGTTGCAACTGCTATGACCGCTTCGTACTCTAAGCATCACAATTAAACACGATCAAATAATGTTTCTGATCAGGGATGCTACGTGAAACGACTCAAATGAGGTATAGAAATTCGAAAGAAGTTGAAAAATAAACATCGTTGACTAATCCACCAATTATCGGTGGATCGGTTATGGTTATGACATTACGAGCAAAGAAATTCTTGGTGCCGAAACCAAATAACGAGGTGTTTACCCTTTGGAATGGCCTCTTGATTGAGATATCGGCCATCTCCCGAGCAAAACAATCACATTCGTCTCTAAACGTGATGAGTCGCTCGTCTCAGGAAACGCCTCAATCTCCCTATCAAATCTACCGATCTCGTTTTCACTAATGTCCAGCAGTTTATGCCTCTCAGGGTCCTCCAGTTTTCGGTCCGTGCCTTCAAAGATCGATCATCTCGGCGTCAATTAGGACATTATTTTGACTGATGTAAGAGTTACAACTTTCATTATCATTATTGTGATTAGTCATAGTAAATGTTATTCGAATCACGTATCTGATGAGTAGGCTATAAGAATTGGCATTGAGATTTCGATCGATGAACAACATTTTGCATAAAACCTCTCACAATTTAAAAAAACGAATGAAAAAAAAGTTGCGCCTCGGCGGGGGGCTCCGCCCCCCCTGCACCCCCCGGGTTTATTTCTTTTTCCATACTCTGTATGAAATCATAGGAACACAGAATGTGTTTTTGCGATGCTAGTCATCCGTTAAATAAAAAACAACAATAATAAATGTGGAGTCTTTGGCAATAATAAAATAAATAATTGTTAGACATTTAATTTGGTCTAAAACCCTATAAATGTTATATAAATAAATATGTAACTACAAGAAAAATACTATATAAATTGAGAGCTTTCCAACGAATGGTGAACAATTTCTGTGCAATGAACACTGCGGGAGTTCTATTTCCTTACCAACGGCTTGGTTGCACGTGAAAATCATTATAAAAGGCGCGTAACGGTTTTTTCTGTCGCTTTTTCGTGACGATTTTTTTTCGGTAGGTCATCGCAAAAACACATTCTGTGTTAAAAAGTTGACGAGCAAATTTTTATTACTCAAGTAAACAGCTCAAATATAAAATTTGAGCTCGTTTCGAATATATATTCGATTTTTGACTAATTATGTTCAATTAACCTTTAATTTCCCACTAGTTCAAACTAATTGTTTTTTGCATTTAAAAACATTAAAGTTAGTCTGTATAATATTTGAGTAGAAGGTTCCTCAAAGGCCCTATTACAGTCTGACAGCTCAAGAATGATCTCTCCACTGGCCACACTAGCGCTATGTCAGCAGTACCTGTCCATAAACTCAATTTTGCTGGAGTAGAAGAAAGAAACTCGGAAAAATCCTAGGTGGAATGTTGAAATCTTTGCTAGGTACTTTAGAAAGTGGCGCTTTGACGAGGGTACCCAACAAGCAGCCTACAAGGTGAGAAATGAGGGTAGAAGGTACCTCGAAGGCCCTATTGCAGTCTGTAGTCGCGAGAATTTTTTTTTCTTCGAATTATTTTGTTTTTACTACTACGTTTTCTTACACAATCGATACTTGGAGTATCAAGATAGCCAACGGCTGTCAGTTTTGGCTTAAAAGAAGACAAATTGTTGCTGATAAAAATCGAACTTCCAAAAAGATACCTCAGGATATTAAGGGTTAAGAACCTTTAGAATCAAGCTAGGGAAACAATTATAACCCCTTTCAAAATTTTACGGTTTACGTTTCAAGGTATGAGGGTAGTGGATTTGATGGTCCCCTATGAGGGTAGTGGAAGGTACTTAGAGATTGATGTTTGGAGATTAACTACTATGCATCGGTTATGAATACGAGGAAGCTATGAGCCACACCCACTTGACTGGCTTTTTTTTACTTAAGTTGTGATCTAAGTTCTCAAATCTTATATTATTTATAATATTTCTGCTTTCCAATCCAATAAAAAGAAGAAAAAAATTTGCGGATCCAACACGGAACTGTTGGTAGCCAGTTCGGTATCATCTTCCAAAAGAAGCCACCTTTTCCGCCTACTTAAGACCCCAAGTAGCAGCCTGAATGATCAAATCAACTTTAAAAGAATCAGACAGGGATAATATGTAGACGATCGGAATTGAAATGTTCAGATTTAAGCTTGGATCCTCTCTTCCTCTCGAGACTTGAAATCTTGCGCCTTCTGGGTGCCCTGCAGAGGCGCCTGGTCCAACTAACGAACCCCCATTACATATGTATCTCGATTGAGGGCCACACAGTGTGATCTGACAAGGCCCCTTGCAAAGGGGGTTTTGCTCAAAAGTTCTTTTATTGTGTGACGGTAACGAACGAACTGACCTGCGTTACCGACGATCTACACATTCTTACCGGCCGTTTTTGTAAGGGCGAATTCTCAGTCGAATCTCTCTCTTTCAGTAGCTGAACGGTGGTCCGACTTTATTGTTTCCGCATCAACCTGTTACCGCTTCATTATTAGGGCTCATGGAAGAGCTCGAGTCAAGCTCGTTTTATTGGGATCTGATTTTCCTTAGTTCTTTGCAGTCACTTTCAGTGGTCACCAAGAGAACTATCAACTTTCAGTGTTTAAAGAAGAGCAAGTGGGAAGTTAAATTTATCGCTCAGCTGATCTATCTCCTCCGAGTCCTATCACTTCAAGAGGATGTTGGCCAACTATCAGTGTTCGAGGAAGAACCAGAGAGAAGTTACAATTTCAGTGCTCTACGAACAATAGTTTGTTTTATTGCTGCCCAGGCAGATCTGTATTCCCCGAGTTCCATCTAGTCACTTCCAGTGATCTGCAAGAGGATATTGGCCAACTATCAGTGTTCGAAGAAGAACCAGAGAGAAGTTACTATTTCAGTGGTTACCATCAACTTTCGATTTATCGCTCATACAGCTGACTTGAGTCTCCCAAGTCCATCCACTTCCCGTGATCTCCAAGAGGATGTTGGTCAACTATCAGTGCTCCACGAACAATAGTTTGTTTTATTGCTGCCCAGGCAGATCTGTATCCCCCGAGTTCCTTCCAGTCACTTCCAGTGATCTCCAAGAGGATGTTGGCCAACTATCAGTGTTCGAGGAAGAACCAGAAGGAAGTTAGTTTTCTTTCAGTGGTCACCATCAACTTTCGATTTATCGCTCATACAGCTGACTTGTGTCTCCCAAGTCCATCCACTTCCCGCGATCTCCAAGAGGATGTCAACTATCTGTATCCAGGGGAGAACTAGATAGACGCTCGTTGGATTGTGCTTCCATGAGTTAATTCCAGCCTCTTCCTGTGGTCTTCTTGAACTGATGCATCGACTCACAGTGCTACAGGAGCAACGGGATATAAGTGCGCTTTATTGCTCACACAGCTGATCCCTCCTCCTCTCAGTCAATTCACCGTAACAGGCATTTCATTAGAATATTGTATGAAATGTTTTCTTACTCCATTTGAACCTTTGGTTGAATTTTGAAATTGCAGACAGAAGTTCGCAAATTTTGGTTTATTATTTTCAATAATAAGCCTTTGGAATCGAGCAAAAAAAAAAATTTAACCCCCCTAAAAATTTGATGTTTTACGTTTCAAGGTACGTAGAATCCGAAAATCGAATTAAAAATTTTCCGCCCGTCCGCCGTACGCGGCACTTTTCTTAGCAACACTTGACCGATTTGGTTCAAATTTGGTACATGGGCTCCATTTGGGGTATAGTTGTGCCGCAAAGCTGCTTGCAAAGGTGCTTCAACCCTCCATTTCCATTTGGTTGGTGGTTGGGGTTGAAATTTTCAAAAATGCCCTAGTAGGTACCTACGGTTAATAGGGAGGGATCTGTACAGAAGGGTGATCTATACAGAAAATAATAAACCTTTGGGCAATAATTTGCAGCGTTTTTGTCGTAGTCAATACTCGTAGTCAAAAAATGTTTCAGTTTCCTTAATCTTTTCCTCGCAATTTTGGGCACGCGACTGAGGGTGGATTTGTATCATTGATTGATATCAACGCAATAGATCTTTCCTTTTCTGGCAAAGATATTACGCGCCCGTGAGCCAGCAACCAGGAATCTTCCTTGTCATCCCGCCATAAAAATGAAGTCGTGTCACATTTTGCACTTAACGATCTTGGCTCACCTTTACTCGACAAGGAATAAAATTAATGTTCTCTTTATTAAATATCATCATGGTAAATCATAAATCTTTTAATTGATTTATTTTTCTAAATGAAAATCTTCATGTTTGTTTATAAGTTTTATCTCGACGTTATGACGAAGGCTAAACTTACAGAGTGTTTTTCAATGCCACTTGTATCGCATTGGACGAAAACTTTCACCAGGATTCCAAAAAATGTGTGTAGGCCGTAGCATATAGGTAGTCTGCAAGTAAATTCTGTCCAGATCGAGACCACCGGGACTTCAATAATAAAGGTGTATCATCAAGAGATCAGGACAGTAATCTCGACCAGGTTGAAGTACTGCTCAAGATATTCTGGCTATCCTTCAGGATGGCAAAGTTATCATGGAGGGATCCTTGGTCGCACCATGGAAGGGTAAATCACATACATGTTTGGTTGTTTCTTCAATACTGAAAAAGCTTAGTTGACAGCAATTTGGCAGCTTTGCAGAAATTTGTCCATCACTTAAATAAATTGAATCATATCC
This sequence comes from Apolygus lucorum, assembly GCA_009739505.2. NCBI lineage: Eukaryota > Metazoa > Arthropoda > Insecta > Hemiptera > Miridae > Apolygus > Apolygus lucorum. The sequence goes on from CM019173.2 coordinate 34,668,887, forward strand.
GTATAATATGACGTATTATAAAACGCTGCAATTCATTGCCCAAAGGTTTATTATTTTCTGTATAGATCACCCTTCTGTATAGATCTCCATCAACAGCACCTACCACCATCTGTATTCTCCCTTGACCTTCCCTCTCAAATTTCAGCTTCCTGCGTTCAATAGGATTGAAAATGGCTTCGGAGGTCACTCAGCTGATCTGTGATCTGAAGAGTGAAGAATATCTCCTCGAATGCTGGAGACGCCTGGAAGTGCATTTGAATATCATTTTGTCCGATTTTCGGATTCTACGTACCTTGAAACGTAAAACATCAAATTTTGAGGGAGGGGGGGGGTGAATTTTTTTTTCTTGCTCGATTTCAAAGGCTTATTATTGAAAATGATAAACCAAAATGATAGCAAAATCGTCAAGCCATCTTGAGATCGAGGGGGACTATAAACCGCTTAAAACACAGGATTTTCTTGTAAAACACACGTTTTTTGTCATTCAAACTTCATTTACTCTTCCAATTCAAATGTTAAAAAGAAAAATTAATAGACCGTTGGAAAGCCGACAATTTGAGCATGTTTTCTCCGAAGAGTACCCATCGAAATGGGTAGGGATTTAGAGTGAAAACTTTGGTCGAAAAAAAGTCAGGTTTCGAAAAAAATATTAAAGTTTGACTTGATTTTTTAAAACTATTTTATTCCTGAAAGATTTTGATTTTGCACTAGATAGCTTAGGAATTTATCGCTCTTTCTAACGGTGTAGTCAGATTCGAATGTTCAGGAGAAATAACGGAGTTTTGACCACATCAGTGCCGTAAGGTCAAAAACTCGAAAAAAAATTAAAGTGAAAAAAAAGGAATTTTGAGTGGGTTACAAGAAAATTGCTTTAAGACATTTTTTGTTGGAAATACCTTGTAGAATCGAGCCCTGAAGTTATGCCCATCTTAAGTGTAGACACCCTGTATAGAAAAAAATAAACCTTTGTGTAATAAATTGCATCGTTTTTTTCCGATTTTTGGATTCTACAAACTTTGAAACGTAAACCATCAAATTTCATGAAGGTACATGTTTTTCTTGCTCGATTCCTAAGGTTCATCATTGAAAATAATTTTAAAAAAGTGTTAGATCAGCTTTCGCAGCTGAATACTTCAAATTAGTACTCAATGGGGTACTTTCCAACCCATATGATAGGGAATTTCGTACAAAATCACATTTCAGCGAGTTGATTTCAAAATCATGTTTTATATTTTGTATAAGTTAACATAGTTATATTTTTTGTATTTATATTTTTTTATACAACAATAATAATTCAATATACACATATCTACACGAATGTACAAATGTCTCACGAGTCTAAAGTGACGTGATTTTTAAACGCTAAAGGACTTTTTTCTTGTTAATACACTAAACAGACTCAAAAAACACAAAACTACGATTAAGTACCAAAACAATAAATTAAAATGGATAAGTCTACAGGTAAAAATATAACTAGGAAAAAATAACAATTTTTAGTGAGATCAATAAAAAAACAAATGATATAACTACGGTGTCGATTGACTATAAATAGTGCGAAAAATGGAGTTAGTGAAGGTATTTACTAAACGGTGAAACATCGGAATGCGTGACTCTCAGGCGTGAACTTCGATGGTAAGTATTATTGTAAACGATAATTTATTTTGAAAACAAATTTGTACAGGGGGAGAAGTATTGCAGCGGAGGTCGGTATAACAATAATGCTGTAAAATATAAATATAAATATTTGTACAGGTAAGATTCTGTTTTGAAGAACTGTGAGAAATCACTTATACAAAGCATTCTCGATGTTGGAATCTACTCTACAAGAACAAACAGTTCGGTTTAATTTGATTTTTAGGTATCCAAAATGTGAGAGTGATTAGTGTTATCCGTACAATTGTTTAAGGAGTTAGTTCTTTTTAAATAAATACTTTTTTCATTGAAGTAAAAATTCGAACATAAAAGCGAAAAACTCAATTTCCCCTTCAGTGAAAAATTAATCGAACACTACAGTAATATTTTAGTCATGATTCAATAAAATACTGTCAACGGCAAGATTTTCAGATTTAAAAAAAAAAGTTCGGGTGAATAAGAGAGAAAACTTTAAGACAACCCAAACGACACAATAAAAACAGATTTTCAAAGCAATAAATCTGTACATTGATTAAGAAGGGATCATCCTTGTATAATATAATCTTTTGCGAGAGACTGTACAGGCAATACAATTCGATAAACTTTCGGAAGGGGCAATAACAAATAATGTTCACTGTACAACAAATGACTAGTTCAAACGAAACAACTGGAAAGTGTTGTGAACAAATTTATCTCGGCTTAGGAGGACATTCATGAGATATTCTAGAAAATTCCTGGTTTTTGAAAATATCGAGTTACAAAGAACGTAAAAATAGAGCTTTTGGTTAAAATTCAGGAAACGTGGAACATGCTTTAGCCGCGCTTTTCGGCGGAGTAGGAATGGGATGGACGGGTGGAGAATACCCTCAGCGGGTTGTTAGTCCAAGGCTAAAGCATTCCCCATGCTTGGGTGGTATTTGTTCATGATGGTACATTCATTGTAGGAATGAAATCTCGAGGATACCTCAGACTTAATCGTTAATATGATCAAGGATCAAAATAATGAAAGGCATAATGTGTTTTTCGGGGATTCGTTGTCTTGGAATGTTGACTGATTCTGGGGATATTAACGTTAGAACGAGGTAGGCAGTCACTGAGTATTATGGACCATCACGGAGGTCCATGGAGGTTTGACTGGCACGTCAAACTTACGTGGCTTATTTGTTCCTATCAAATCAGGAAGTGGGCAAATGATGTAGAGGTGTGAGGTGTAGAGGTGCTGATACGACCACAAATATGTCTACTAAAAAACTTCATTTCTCATTGAATATACGCCTTCAATGAACGTTATGAGGGGAATCAATCTAGTAAAGAGTGATGGTGAATCGTTTTATTCATAATGCTGCATCCAACACACTTAGGACCTCTAATAGGGGGTTTCTCACCTCGACTCAAAACATAGAAAAGACTCACTCCATAATGGATGTGATTGACATCTGATCAACCTTCAACACGTATAATGATGACTGTGACCATGATTGTCTTGTCCAGGTAAGAAATTTGGATCCAGTAAACATGGTGATAAAAACTCCGATTTTGGAGCTTCATTTCTACATCTAAGAAGATGACGTAGAATGCAGGGAAGTTAACCTTAGTTTATTATTCAGATTCAGATGTGTCCTGTCAAATTTCAGCTTCTTGGGGCCACCAGGAGCGAATTTAGCACACCCTGCTGATCAGGGAGGATCTCAGATTGTTGTTCAGAATCAGCAGTCTATGAAGGCACCCTGTGAAATTTCAGCTTCTTGGGGCCACTAGAAGCAAATGTAGCTCAACCTGCTGATCAGGGAGGATCTCAGTTTGTTATTCAGAATCAGCAGTCTACAATAGGCACCCTGTGAAATTTCAGCTTCTTGTGGACACGAGATGCAAATGTAGCTCAACCTGCTGATCAGGGAGGATCTCAGTTTGTTATTAAGAATCATCAGTCTATGAAGGCACTATGTGAAATTTCAGCTTCTTGGGGCCACGAGATGCAAATGTTGCATACCCTGCTGATCAGGGAGGAGCTCAGATTGTTATCCAGAATCAGCAGTCTACAATAGGCACCATGTGAAATTTCAGCTTCTTGGGGCCACGAGATGCAAATGTAGCTCAACCTGCTGATCAGGGAGGATCTCAGTTTGTTATCCAGAATCAGCAGTCTACAATAGGCACCATGTGAAATTTCAGCTTCTTGGGGCCACGAGATGCAAATGTAGCTCAACCTGCTGATCAGGGAGGATCTCAGTTTGTTATTCAGAATCAGCAGAAAATTTCAGCTTCTTGGGGCCACTAGAAGCAAATTCAGCTCGCCTAGCTAAATTGCATCACATTGGATAAATTATTCTCATCACCAATGAATAAGAAGCTCTTATTCTTCACAAAATGTATAAATTTTTGACGAGAAAAAGTATTTTAGGCGTTATTTACTCCACAAAAACTATTGTTCTTGAAGGCAGAATTGATTCTTATTTGTCTTCTAATTTTGTAAATTCCACATTTTGTCCTCAAAGTTTCAATAAACTTGTTCACTTCATTTTTGTTCATCTTACACAATTAAAATAAATACTCATGAGTCAATAAATTAACCTTAAAAATATTATCACAGTCATAAAAAAGTAAGAGGGCGGCATTCTGTTGTGAGACAAAATTCGAAAAAAGGGCCGCTTTCACGTGAAAATAAATAGTAAGTAACTAATAATAATTTAAAAGAATCGACGTTGGAAGAACTGATTAACAAGATTATCTGTAACGAATTCGAGGGTGGAATAAAATCATAGATGAGGAGGTACTCGAGTACCGTCATTACTCAAAATTTGTGTTCCTGTGAAGGAAATACGGTAAAATCACTGCGTTTCATCCATGAAGTGACTTTAACAGGATAGTAAGTAAACTTTGCGCAGTAATCAAAACGAAATCGCTGGACTGACAAAACAAAATGGACATCCATCTTTGTTAAGTTTAATAAGAGTCCGGTGAAACTTCACTCGGGCTGCAGGGGCGCTGGTTCCCCTTTCGAGGGTTTTGTTTTCCCCTTGAAATCTTGCTTAGACTTGCTTTTCGAGTTCCGCCAGGAAGAACTCCGTGGTTTGTTTGAGGTACTGCATCAGCACGATGTAGTCGCGGTAGACCATCCAGTTGTAGATGCTTTTGTAAGAGACGTCTTGAGTCTGTTGGCGGACCGGCCGCGCTCTGTTCTGAATCTGATCTTCAAAGCCGAGCTCGCTGATGGCCGAATGGACTTCGCACATCACCTGCAATCAACAACGAAAAGCCTTGGTCAATCAAAAGGTCAAAAATTACTGCTAGTAGCAATCACAAACTGTTTAAAAAGTTGTATTTCCAGAAACCTTGTAGCCTTGGCTACTCTAAACTCATAATCTGCTAAAATTCAACGTGAGCGTTCCTGTTCCCCTCTCGAACCCAAAATTCTTACTTCCCATACAATTACTATAATTTCGCTAGTACCTACTCGCAAAATGTGTTCTGAACCCTAATTGGACCATGGTACCACTAGTGTCACCGAAAACATCTCAGAAACTCCACAGAAGTCGCAAAGTGTCACCAGAGTAACCAAAATTAAGTAATTTTAAATTTAATAGCCACCAGAATTTTGGTGGGTTATTGGAAGTTTCGAAATAGAGTTAGGACAAACATTTCCAAGGAAATCGATGAGAAAATTTTCAAAATTTTTGTCATACCTACCATCATTTTTGATTTTTCATAATTTAAAAAAAAATTGTTAAAAAAATTCAGATTCTGTCTATTAATTTTTAAATTGCAATTTAAATCCAGTTAATTTGGTGACACCTTGGGACAGTTGTGGAATTCCCAAGATGTTTTCAGTGACACTAGAGACACCATGGTCCAATTAGGGTTAACGAAAAACCAGATAGGTCAACCATGATTTGTACTTGTTTATTCTCGCTGAACCCCGGAGAATTACCCACACGTCATTTCTACGTAACTTCAATTACACTTTCTGGCTGAAAGGAGCGCCGCAGTTTCTTGGAAACCTTGGATTGCTTGATCAGCTTTTTTAAAACCCATTTCGTCAAAAAAAAAAACTCCTGAGACTCTTGAATTTTGATTTTATGATAATCTAATATTTGGTTGATCATAGTCACTCCTACAATTCCTTAACCGATAAATACAAAAAAATCACCTATTGATCTCCAAAATGTGAGGAGTTACCCTAACAGCCCATAATTACTTTTCCAGATGCCTTTTATCGGGTTTGCACGTTGAATTGACGTATGAGCGGCTGTAAGGCTGAAGAGGTCATCTAATATTATGAGATAAGAGATGGCACTAGCGTCGCCAAAACTTCCTACCATCTAATCTATACTTGCGTGAAAACTTTTTCTACATCTAGCTGTACGATTGATATCAGCTCAAGTCAACTTGAAAAGCAATCATAAAACATAATTTAATAAATATATATTTAAAAAAAATTATTTATTGAAGATTAATCCAGAAATTTGAATTCACCCCGTTTGGAAACTTTCTAGTGTGTGTTGGAATGATCAGAAAATAATTTGTCAAAAATTATTTGCGATAGGTGGGTACCAAAAAACGTGGTCCAGGGAAGACTAGGCTGAACTTGAGAGGCAACGTGATTTCCACAGGTTGGCTTTCTAGGGTTAATCACGTGGTGATGTTAGGTTTCAATATGCAATCTTCATTAAAAAATGAACTAAGTAAACGTTTTAGAACTTTCATATACAAAAAAAAAAAAATAATAATAATAATAATTACCATCTATGCACAATTATTACCTATCGATGTGTCGTAGATGGTTAGTATAGTCTACAAAGGGCACATACAAACAAGTTTTTGCAATATTGTAATTTGTTTAATGAAATTTGCTCAAATTTTGATTTTACCATAAATATTGGTTTATTAATATTGGGTAACTATTATTAGGATTTTACGCAAGAAATAAAAGGGAGAAGGTGGATTGGAGGTCACCTAGTTCATCGAATACTTGAACCAGCTTTTCCCGTGATACTTGAGTGTTTTAATGTAGGATCTGCGTTGGTACCGATCTAACGCCTGTTTATGTGGGAAATATAATCTTACAGGTATTATTTTTTGCCGTTTCAAGTACAAAAATGATGTATTGTTATCAGGAATATTGGAATATACGGGCTGCCAATGTTCAAAAATGTGTTGGAATTGAGTACTTTCAAAGTAGATCGAAATGAGATTTAATTGTACGGTTGAGACAACAAATCTTATGTTTCAAAGATCTACAGGTTTAGATGACGTTTAAAACCCTATAAAGCTCCCCCCCTATATCTACCGTGGGAAACTATTACACTATTGTTACCAATGCAACAAAGAACTGCGAGAGAAAAAATCCGAGACTTGAAGCACTTGGAAAGAAACAAGGCAGAGAAAAAAATGTTGTAACTTGCCGGCATCCACCGGGATTGAATTCACCTCATACCGCCCTTGACATTACCCTCTAAATATACACATCAAGGAGATCCCGATGTTACTTGTAGGGCTTTTTTGTAATTTATTTTTCCAGCCATAAAATCTCGAGTCGTCGACTGTCACTAGGTATTTTAATTAGCTCTAATAGTATGCTCTTCTTGTCATCTTTATATCGCGGGAGGAATCATTACGAATTTATGGCTCGAGGCGTGAAGTGCCTCGTAGCGTCCTGAGTCTCATCAAGATATTTTCCACGTATAAAACGAGAATTACTTATCGTGTGAGAAGTACAATGATTGGACACCAAAGGGGTCAACGACACATCTCGGGTGTCATTAACCCTTTGGACTCATCGATCCCAAAAAGTGTATCTAGAAGGTCGCACCCAGTATTGCAAGCGACCACATTTTTCATTAATTTTCAGACAAATTTGGAATGACCGATCTATTTATGTAAATGACCAGTAGATTTCAAGGAAATTTAATGTAAGTAGTTATTTTGAATTCATCAATTGGAGGCTTCCTGGTTTAATTATTTCATTTCAAGTTAATTTCCGAGTTGTACCAAACCGTAATATTGAACGACTTCAAAATCACCGAACCGGATTTCTCGGACAAGGTGATCTCTTTCCGAGAAGATTAGGAAGAGATAAGGAGGTGGGTACTCCCAGCATCAGGGTGGCCGAAAATTCCGTATCATCAAAAAGTCGAATTATACGACCCGATAGGGCTTAATCGCCCGATAAGCTCTGAATGGCTCCTCATGACGGGGGTTATCAAAGGCCCGGTCGGGATGATTTTCGCGGTTTTTGAAGTGCCGATATTGCGAGTGATTTGGAAACGGACATTTACCCTTATTATTATTATTATTTTTTTACAACGAATCGCCTATACAGTCAAATATGACGATTATTTACCAAAATAATTAAACTTGCAATTTGAATTTTTTTAATCGTTCAATCACTAAACAGCACAAAATGGGGAAAAACAAACTTTTCACGTCCTCGAGCCAAATTTATGCAGAAATTCGTACAAAATATCCAAATATGGACTAAAATAATGTTTTTGCGTGAATTGTTTACCTGTTTGAGGGTGTGGAGAAGTGATTTGTAGTTATCAGCAAACTGGGGGGCGACTGAATCTCGGTCATCCACGACTCCATCGACGGCGATGGCGAGCGTTTGAAGGTGTTTGTACTGTTTCAACAGTCTCTCAGCGAGCTGTAACGAGCGGGAGAATGTCGTTAAAAATCGGCAAAAATATTATATTAATTGAAAAAGAATTGTTTTATAATATAATCCCACCGATGAGAATAAAATTGTTCAAGAATAATTTTTTATATTTGACAAAGTTGATAGATTAGGGAAATTTTGAGCTCGTAGCAATAAACAGTAGCTAAGAGCAATAAATTATGAACGTTATTTTTGTACTGAAACTAATTAAATATCGCTTCAAACGATACCAACCAATCTAAGTTGTGCAGTTGGAGCCAATTTTGGAAGTAGATCGAACCTCCTTTACTGCATCATCAATAATGAATTATTCTCCCGTCAAATTAGTCGTGGATTCCAAATGAAGAAAATTTCACCTACCGATATTTCAGCCAGATGAGACAAATGAGCGGCCGGCACCGGCTGGTTTAGCTTGTTCGGCACGTCTGTAGGGTCGAATAGGTTGCTACCCGGGAAATCCTTATCCGTCTGTTCCACGGTTCGCCCGTTGAAAATATGCTGCGTCTGAACGAACAGAAAAGTAAACAAAATCCATCAGCAACAACGTCAAACCACCTACAATTCGACAAAATGGAGTATAGACATGAAATTTGTTCAAAAACACACGAATTTCAATGAATTGAGACCAAATTTGGTTGTGGTTCAACCGTTTTGTCGGTTCAATAATTATTTGAATAGTTTGAAATTTTCGAACGAGTAAAATGTATTTTATTCCTTAACAAAAAAAAAAATAATTTGAAAAATAGCTAAAAAATAATTGTGAAAAATCATAAATAAAATTAAAAAAAATTTTGAAAAATTAAATTTAATAAAGTAATAAACATGGTTATATCTAATCAGCCTACGAAATATGCGGCACTAGAGCCAACCATACTCTCCCTAATGTTGGTAGCATTGCTCGTTCAAAATTGATGGACACAGCGATAATGCCATAAAGCCAATTTTAACAGCAAGATCCCATTCTTCATTCAAAACATTGATCTGTGACGTCATAAGAAAAGGAGCCAGATAACTTCGCTGTGTCAACCAATTTTGAACTTAATTTTTCGGTCTATATTGGTATGACTGAGGAATCACTTTCGCCGAATTTTCGTTCTTCCCAATCTTCACTTTTTGTCCGACTCGAGACTCGTTAATTCCCGGTTTGTTTCGATTGTGAGGAGAAAATTATTTTTCCCTGTCACTCACGATCTGATGTGACTGGAACAATTGAAATTGGCCCCAAGGTTGAATGAAAGTCGACACCTCCGCTCTCGTAAAAAAAATCTCAATGAACGATTGAAACAACTTTCAACGAACAGTTTCGTTTCGACCGATTCATGAATGGAAACCCGAAACAATACTGTACCGGAAAAACTCATAAAAATCGCCGAAACTGTGAGGAAGTTTGCTTTGTACCTATAAACGCATCGTACGGTTCTTGACCCGTTAGATAAGCTCAGAAAAACTGGAAGGATCTGAAGACGGCTCACCCCCCAAAAAACGCTTCTATTGTCACCTCCATTATAACGGTTTGGAGGACGACACTTTTGGGTCTGTATCCATTACGAAAAGTCGCCAAAATAATCTTTAACCGCTTGATTCTCATGGAAAAGAGAGCGAAGCATGAGTGTTAGACAATTTAGCAGCCAGTAAGTCGTACTGCATCAGCAAAAACGTTATATTTGGCTACTAAGAAAATTTTCTGAAAATCTCCCATTCTTGAAGAGCCGATATAGATCTCATCAACGAGGTCTCCTGAAAAGCAGCTGAATATCATAAATTTTATATTCTTCCGAAAGGAGAACCGAAGGTGCTGGACACTGAAAAGCCGAGGTTGACCAGGCATGTGAGGAAATGTGCTGGCATCATCAAACCCGCTTCGCCAGCTTGGAAGTTGGCTCGTCAGCAAGTTATTTCATTGTGCCGTCCAGAACTTGAAAGAGAGTGGGAGGAACTGGAATCCAAAACAATCCTACACCTGTCCTTTGAGGAGTTCTAAAGCTATTTCGGAGTAAATATGCACACCGAAAGATTGACTTCAAAAACCAGAAGGAAAACAAATAAAGAAGATATTTCCTGGAGCAATGCAATAACAGTAGCATTTGAAGATCCTGGTTATCCAACGCTGTAATTTCATTTTTTCCTCAGAACCGTTTCAGTATGACACGCAGGATAGGAAATTTCAGGCCAAAGAACAAAAGCAGTGACCAAGGACTGTTTGTCTTACGAATTACCTCATTCGTTAACCCTAATTGGACCATGGTGTTACTAGTGTCACCGAAAACATCTCAAAAACTCCACAGCTGTCCCAAAGTGTCACTGGAGTAACCAAGATTAAATTGAAATTTTAAATTTATTGGACAGCAGAATTTTTTGTGGGCCATTGGAAGTCTCAAAAAAGAGTTGTAACAAAAATTCTCAAGGAAATCGATGAACAAATTTTCAAAATTTTTCTCATAACATCATTTCTTGACTTTTAATAATTTACAAAAAATTCAGTGCAATTTAAATCTGGTTCTAGTGGCACTTTGGGACAGCTGTGGAATCCCTAAGGTGTTTTCGGTGTCACTAGTGATACCATGGTCCAATTAGGGTTAAATAATATCAAATCAAGTGGTATCAGGTCATGAATACAATGTTCACCACCCAAGATTCGATTGCTGAATGATTCACGGTCTGTAATTCAGTATTCAGCAAATATTTTGTATCTTGTCAAGTTTTCTGTGTGACCAACTGGGAAGGTGATTCCAGGTCAATGAACAATAGCAGGAAGCAGGGACTGCTCATGAGCATCCTAGGAATCTCCACCAGGATTAGAGACAAGATGAACCTTCAATCTCGATCACTTCACCCCCTCGTCTTGAAGAATATTGTGACCCACTTCGTTCGAGTCAATACTTCTTAATTGCGAATAGTAGAGGGGGCGACGCCTTCAAAAGGAAGATAAGATGACAAGGGCTATCAGGATGGACTCCTGATGGGCAATTGAGAGTTCGGAGCCCCACCTCTTGTTCTAAATTTAATTTCGACTTCTTAACAGGCAAAAGGAACCTGATAAAGATCTTTCAATAGAGTATTGTTCTGGTCGAAGCGTATAACAGTTGTTTGCAAGTTGGGGTCCTCACCTCGGTTCTTCACAGTTACGACGCGCCTTGAAGGCTAAATATTGCCTCTCAGTGCGAACCTGATTCAAACCGTGCAAAAATTCGATCACGCTCTTCTTCTTGACATCAAAATCATAGGATTTTCTTCCAAAATTGGATTTTAGGCACCGCCAGATTTCCAAAATACTGCAAATTTTGCTGCCATTTTTTTCCATTTATGATCATTAAGAAACACCTCAACTTTGAGAATCAAGAAAAATCAAGCAATAAACTCAACTAAACGCTGCGATTTCCACTGTATTGATAAAAACAACATTTTGGTGTTCAGAGGTTTGAATAGCTGTAGGCAAATATAAAGCCTGTACAGGTATATATGGTACAAATTGGGTATGAGTTGAAATTTATTGTCACCACTCTGCAAGTATGATCAATGTTTATTGTAATTCTGTGTTATGCTGTCAGCTACCTGCCCGAAGAATGGAGAAGACATCCCTAATGGCCCGATAATTGCGAAACCGATTATTAAGATTTTGATAACCGATTATTAAGATTTTGTGATAGTTTCTGCATTATTTTACTGTTCGGCGATGTTTCGTGATTGATTTTGTGGGACTCAAAATTGCTTTAGCCGGCCCGACGTAGCCTAGTGCTCAGATGAAAAGGATCCTAAAAGCCATCGTTAACTCCATCAAATCTTCTCTGGGCGACAAGACAATGTTCTATTGAAAACAATCAGGCTCGCTAACGGGTGTCGAACAAAACCCTCGTCAAGAATGAAACAGAGCGTCAAGCAGTCTGGAAAAAAGACGCGCAATTTTCCGACGACGAACCTTTAAAAATGATATCGCGCGACACCGCCGCCAGAGTCGTGACCGTCTTTGCCTACGAAGCTTTTCCGGTGGGCAGCTGAGGTTTGATTTTTTTTTTGCCGTTGATCCTTTTGGGAGGACTTCAAACATGGTTGTGAACATCCCGTCTCTGAGGTCAATCAAGTTCATTCATTCAAGCTGAAATGTGCTAAGAACGGTTGTCAATGCACCATGGTAGGTACTTTCAAAACGAACGTCTCCATCATGAGCTTCGGATCGGAACAATAAACGATGCTATATAGGGTGTAACACCTATGTTCCTGCCATAGCCTAGGGATTGATTCTACTAGTAATCAATCCACAATACCAACAGAGAAAAACCTTCATTTTGATTTTTGCGAACTCCATTTTCGAGTTATATTTTGGTATCATTTCGTTTAAAGGAAGATCTGATAGATGCATTCTTTCTTTCAGACAATACTTGAAACGAATTAAGAGGGCAATGAAATTAAAACTTTGAAGGGCGATATCTCAAAACACAAATTTTGGACAAGGCCCTTTTCCCCATCTGGCCCCTGATTTCGTTATGGAAGATGCCACGGAGTCATTCCATATATCAAGACAATGCCACGACAAGTAACAAGAGTATCGTAGCCTGAAGCAAAAATTGGTAGTACACCACGAAAACATCAATAAGTGCCCATTACTTCAAATGATTATAACCCATTCGAAGTACATACACAGTCAGATGTCTGCGACTCAACACTTCTCGAAGATCCAACTTGAGATCAAGTCGTACAGCTTCATCTCAGTTGTCCCTGATTACACAGGAGCACTTGTACAGGAAATCACCCCAAAAGACCATTCAAATGAGAATCGCATCACCGTGAAATGACCTATAGCAATAAAAAACTGTCTCAAGTAATAAAATCAAGTCAGATTTTTCGCTCAGGAAGGCAAACTATACTAATAAACTTCTGGTTCTCGCAAAAAAAGAGAAATCGGCTTGTTCAAATTATTGTTTCCCAAGCTTAGGAAAAATGACTCAATTTCCGAAGTCGAGAGAGCCGGGTTTACGACCTGAGTCGTCCCAAAAGAATTCTTATTGCTTTTAGACCGACAAAAGTCGTAACTATTTCTTTTGTTGTTTTTAAATTTTTTTTCGTTGTTTTTCTTTTGGCTCATTCTGTTTTTGTGCCTCGTTTCGGAACGGGAAGAAGTGGAAGAGTGCCTCCAAATAAGTTGTTAAAACGGATATTGGTGAACTTCCTTTGGAATAGGGACTTCTGGACTGAGACTTTCCAGACGAAATTGTCGTGTTTTTGGAGTATGAAATTTCAAATATATGAGTGTGAAACGACAGGCTAACTAAGACAGATTCAAGTGAAAATCCGAAATCTTTTGTCTTTTGAAACATGGATGCAGAATCATGATGATGATGCAATGCACGACTGTCCTGCCATAGCCAAAGTCAATGAAGTCTCAAGAAAATGTACAATATGATCAGATCCATCAGCTGTGATGATTACCTTACAGTATTGGTGCACCGTGAACCAGAAAGAACCTGAGCTGGCAGATGTCAAGCGTACGCGCCACAGCGGACAGCTTTCTCATGAGTGATCCCTATTTTGTTTCTCTCGTTTTTTGATCAATAGATACAAAAGATCCCCGAAAAAAGAGACCCAGATAGGCTGCAGCCTGCATAAAACGTGCTATCAGTCGTAAACGAAGCGCCAGAGATGACGTCCATTGCACCTTTCTGCAAAAACCGTTCCCTTCAGAGGCTCTTTTCATATCGGAGGAAGAACTTCCCCTTGCACTTTCGTTGATGATTTTTTTTCCTGGCCGGTGAGTTCAGGGATGGGAGGAACGAATTGGAAATACGTCGATCGTCTTAGGGGAGTGCTTCGACCCAGTTCTCGTGGAAAACGTGACCGGTGCAGGTGTGTCTGTGTGTGTTGGAAGGAGGTTGGATCCGAGAAGAGGTGACGCCGAAGGAAAAGTCGGGAAAAAATGGAATCGCGGCGGGGAGGGAGTCAATGCCCTTTGGAGCCACCAGGACGCAGCCGTCAGCTGATCTCGTCTCGCTCATAGTTCTCCAATTTTCCATAAATCTATGCGAGCAGAGACCTTGATTACAGCAACTCTTCAGCAAGATTCTGCATTTTTGTTAGCACACTGAATTGAAATTTTCCTCTACAACTTCTTGACACAAGTCTTTCCTGAGCATTGCAGGCGGTCAATGCCCTTTGGAGCCACCAGGACGCAGCCGTCAGCTGATCTCATCTCGCTCATAGTTCTCCAATTTTCCATAAATCTATGTGAGCAGAGACCTTGATTACAGCAACTCTTCAGCAAGATTCTGCATTTTTGTTAGCACAATGAATTGAAATTTTCCTTTACAACTTTTTGACACAAATCGTTCCTGCGCATTGCAGGCATCGTGGCGGTCAATGTCCTTTGCAGCCACCAGGACGCACCCGACCACTGTTCTTGTTACAGTCATAGTTCTCCAGTTTGTCAGACATCTATAATGTGTGCAGACCATGATTCCTGCTAGTCTTCAGTTTCGCAACTCCTTCACACTAAGCTTCCCTGCACATTGCATTGCAGGCCTTTAGAAACCTCTACGATATACTCATAGTCATTGTCACCATTGATTTGATAATATGCATGAACTCGAATCAGATGGAATCGAGCTTTCAGCAAAAAATCATGCAGCAGTTCCTACATGTTCCGACATCCATCAGCTCATGTGATGCAGCTGATATGGTACATCCAGGCATCATCTGACAATTTTGATATTGAAATGCTCCTTGCACCAACCAGGTCAAAACCATCATTGTCATTGACTAATTCAGCAGAAATCAGTACTGATCCAACTTGTTTTATAATTAATGAAAACTGATTATTTTATAGACTCTTTTCATTGGTTCTTTAGTATTTGACTGAAAATAACAGGTGCAACCATGAATGCAAAACACCATCAAAAGATACTTGATTCAAGCCAATGACGAGTTGTCACGTTTTCAGCAAAACTTTGTGCAGATAATTTGAATTATTTTTATGAATGTAAATTCAACTTAGCAACCTTTAAGACAATAAATATATATTCTTCAACACCATTAAAATCAATTTTTTCTAAGCATTGATTGTGATACATGGATAGAAGATCGAAGCCAACACTTAGTAATGAGGATCGAACCAAAAGAAATATTAGCATCGCTAATGAGTGTTTTTTTAAATGAGTCGAAAGCCAAGCAGCCTCCTCAGAGACGAATGACCGGACACGAATCAGACGGACGGAAATCGTACCCGGATATTATACTCACTGGCCCAACCGCCACATCCCCACGTCTTCAAACCCTCTGCCTTGAAGGAACATCGATTTTGAAGCCTCAAAAAGATCACCTAAGATCGAATGAGCTGATTTTGTGAGGAATTCAGGACATTAAATTGCCTAATTTTAGTGGCACATACGTCAAAATTCCTGACGATTCGATTGTTTTGAAATTTACAAGGAATCGTCAAAAGACAGGTCCTTTCAAGATCCAGTTAA
Source organism: Apolygus lucorum (assembly GCA_009739505.2). Lineage (NCBI taxonomy): Eukaryota > Metazoa > Arthropoda > Insecta > Hemiptera > Miridae > Apolygus > Apolygus lucorum. The sequence continues at coordinate 34,684,628 of CM019173.2, forward strand.
ATTTTCGTTCGTAGTGCTTTTATTCTCCACGTGAAGAATTTTCGGTTGTTACGGATGCTCAACTTTTGACTGAATAATTCTCTCAATCCTATCAGGTTTTCAGTCTATTTTACAGCAGAGCAGGTGCATCTGTACCTCAGGCACGAAGTAGAGCAACAACCCTTTAAAATCGCTCCACTTAAATCTGTCTCAAAATAATAAAAACGTCAGAGGGCGTTTTTCGGCAACTGCGCACAAGCGCAAAACATCAGTCGGTAAACCCCTTTGGGGAGATTTTATGGCAGAAAGGGTGGTAATTCAACACGTCCAGTTTATACCTGATGTCTCCCACGTAGATGGACAGTGGACGTATCGTGTTTTGTCCGTTGTAACGGGACACTTTTGGCAGGGGCTTATAAGTTTTAAGTCCTCCGTTGCCCAACGTTTTGACGTGGTGCCACTTCACTTTTCGAATGGTCAACAAACAACTTTGGGAATGCCGTCTTAGACAACAAGCGAAGTGGTCATTTTCAAAATCGAATGAGACCACCAACAAACTAACAGAAGCAGAATGATTTACAGAACATATCTGGCCAACATAGGTACCTAAGTGAGCTGAGCAGACATTGAACTTAAGGAATTGGAGATTTTTGAATTTTTGAAAATTTACGCGTTAATTTTGCATGTTTTTTTGACATTTTTGGGGTTTTATGTCGAAATATTGTTGAAGGTGGAGATTTGAGTGGCAGTTTTGACGTTTTCCCTTAAGCGGTAACGTTTATATTGTGATGCCTAGTCGAGGGTGACCCGTTTTACAGCGGTTGTTTTGAACTGTACTCCGCCCTCTACCTGTCCAGGGCGTTTTGACTTTGGGAAAACGGGGATGCGAGAACGCGTACAAGAGGACATGAACCTGTTATAACATCTTAAAGCCGTGATTTATGGGTGCATCTTCTCGAATAGAAATTGGTCGAGAAAGGGAAGGTATAAGGACGAAGTTAAGCTTGACGGTTTGGGGTAGAAGGAAGATTCCGGTTCCTATTCATGTCTGAATGACAGAATTCGTGTCATACATGGGATATTCAATATATGAACATGATTTTTTTCAACAATCACAGCGGTGACCCAAGACGAATGAAAAATACCCCAGGAATCGATTCCACAACTAATTTGCATCATCTATTCCCTCTTAGTATTTTTTTTAACCTGCTAATTTTTTTTTTCACTTTGAAATTTCTTTTCGTGTTTTTGACTATGCGGCACTAAAATGGTCATAACTTCCTTATTTTTCATGAAAATTCAAATCTGACTACACCGTTGGAAATAGCGTTAAATTTTCCAAATGATGAGCCCTTGACCAATCCAGAAAAGTTGTATACTATGATGGTCTTCCAACCTCAAACTTGAAAATATGTAAACTTCTGCTTTGTTTCTTAAACATTTTGGTGATTTTTTTCCTGCTAAAACGTGCTTCATTTTATCAGCTTTCCAACGGTAACCCATTTTTCCGATTTACTAAGAAGTTTGAGTTGAAAAATGGTGTTAAAATGCGAGAAAAATTGAGTTTTTTTAGTTTCGCATTTAAACCGAATTTTACTACTCAAATTTCACAGTAAACCTTAACAATGGGTTATCGTTGGATAGCTGAAGAGATGATGCAATTTGAGCTTTTGAGGGTTGCTGAAGAAAAAAACCTTTTTCAATAGTGGAAAAAATCATCAAAATATTTGAAAAAAAAAAAACTGAAATTAATAAATTTTAGTTTGTGGTAGAAAAATTATCTAATTGTAGAATTCTTCTGGAATTTCAAGGACTCATAATTTGGGTAATTTAACGCTTTTCCATCGGTGTAATCAAAGTGCTGGAAGATCGAAAACACAAAAAACTTCATGGTGAAAAAAAGTGATAACTTTTCTTAGTGAGAAAAGTGGCATATTGAGCGGGTTAAGAAAAAGTACTGAGGGAAAAGTTGTTGTAAATTAATTGTAGAGTCGATTCCAGAAGTATCATTCATTCGTCTTGGGACACCCTGTATAATATGGTAATCAACGAAAAATCAACATAAAAAAAAGACATTTGTGCAATAGAAAGTCCTCTTGGAAGTAGTTCTCTCCAAGAGCTTGGAGAGATGAAATAGAACCTTAAGAAAAAAAAGGCGAAAAAAATCCCTTTTCACTGCTTCCTTCTACTCCACTTTTATAAAAATACTTATGTTCCTAACGGCATTTTCACTTGAACCGAGATGATACTCACACCTCCGTAGCTCGCGTATGGAAGGAAAAAGCTTCACTGAGGCGAGACAAAAAAGAAATTGGGAACTTCTCTCCGAGATTTCCCGAGGATCAGGTCACGTCTTTGCGAGGCAGCTCCCCGTTTAAAAGGAGGTAAAAAATTGTTGAAGAGCGAGCAGAATCCGGCCGAACAGTGGGACAAGTTGGGAACAGGAGGACCCGCTATCCAGTTATCGGCGGGGCCCAGTTACCGGGCACTTTGTATTGACGAATGTAACATTATGAGAGTGATTCAGTACTGGGACTCTATTGGCTGAGCCAGTTATTGGGCACTGTATACAAATAACACTGTTTTAAACTGAGTTTCTGGATTTCGGGAGGGCATTTGACAACCTCGTCTTTTAGAACACAAACCGAATAAGCATCAAAAAACAGGAAGTTGATTCTTTTTCTTCTTTTTTGTACTATTTACGTTATTACACAATAATATTCTACTATTTCTTCACCTACATATATTGTGAAACAACTTTTTGAGAAATTGAGGCTAAAAATCAGTTATTGGAATGATTCAATCTAGGTCTGATTGACTATTTCTAGACTTGAGGAAGGCCTCTGAAAATACCGAACCAATAAACACCCAGATTTTACGGAACAAACTAGTGCAAACAGAACTGGAATGTTGTTTTTTTAAAAATAATTCTCGTGATTAAAACACAGCCACAATAAACAATAAAAAATAAATTATGATGATTAAATTTTTTTTTTGTACAACTTGCATTGTTGGTCATCAACGTTCAATTATGTTGCTAATGCTGCTCTTTTTCGAATACTTTTTTGGGTAAGTTTTCAAGAAATAGAGACTACGAGGTTATCGGAATGGTTCAATTTGGAAAACACCCACTCTGGTTGACGTAGGGAGAGCTTTTGACAACCTCTTTGACGAATCAGAATCAGATTTTAAGCAAACAATTTGATTTAAAAAAAACCAAAATGGTACTGTTTTTGGTATAATTTAGCCTTTTACGTTGATAAACAAGTTTTTGAGGAAGTAAGCCTACTATATTCAGTTATTGGAATGATTCAATTTGGGTTACCGTGACTGTGGTTGACTTTGCGAGAGCTTTTGACAACCTCTTTGTCGAAACAGAACCCGATTTACGGACAACTTTTTACCTGTAATACGTTGAGAAATAAGTTTTTGTGAAATTGACTACAAGATCTGTAATTGGAACGCTACAGTTCGAGGAACTCTCAAGCTGATTGAATATTTCTGGACATTGGGAGGGCCTTTGATAACCTCGAAGCATGTGATCGAATGATGTGTTTTGAACTATTTACGTTGTTTAGTTACTTGATGACAGTGATTCTCTTTCTAATATTCAATGAAACTCGTTTTTGTGAAGTTGAGACTACAATATTAGTGATTACGTTTGAATAAAACCTACGTGGTTGGACTATTTTGTGACATGAGAGAGGCTACATGCAACCCTAGAACCAGTCTAGTATCTTCTAGTCACTCAAGTCTGTGGGTCGGGGTGTCCTGGTGTTCCTGCCATTGCCCATAGGGGCAACCGTCGGGAACCGCCATGGCGGGTGTGTCCGGGCCCGGCTGGGTATCCCCTGGCCGGGCTTTGCTGTCTTTGTGCATGGGTGGCTTTTTAGTTATTTTTAAGTTTTGTATTAGCAGGCCTTTCATTCACTAATTTGTTGTTTCACTGTTTGTTGTATCACATTGTTTTATTGTTACTTTTAGGCAAAACTTTCTACTCCAGTGGATTTTCATCAAAACTGGAGTCCGGAATTGTTGGAATTCAAAATTTTCAGGCATGGAAATGCCAAAATACGTCTTATGCTGAAAGGTTTCAGCTGAAGATGCGAAGTGTCCTCAATAATGAAGATTGTATGATCTTGTTCGCAGTTACTTTTCATTTGTAAGGTAACTTGACCCGGCAGGGCCTTAAGGAAGCCGCCTCTACGCGATCAGCTGATTTCTTATCGGCTTATCCTGCCCGAGTGCTCGAGATAAGACCGAAAGACAGCCGCAGACTACCTGACGACTCTTTTTTTATCTAGGTCTCGTAATTATAGACCATCTCGTAGATCAGGTCATGAGGTGTTGAAGTGGATGTTGACTCCGCTACTTGACCAGACATCTTACGTCTGAGCGTCTATCGTATGAAACATTCATTGTTGGAAATATGATAGTTTGTGACGTCTAATTAATTTTTATCAATTAACTTGTTTGGTCCACCCCGCATACGACATATTTGATTCATCGGAAGCAGGGCTAATCTGTCACACATTCACGATACCACTCGTAAACACTCCTCGAACTGACTCATAACACGTTTTTCTCACTTTGTTTTCTTATTTCCTTAATCACCCACGTTATTCACCAAACGGGCGTTCTCCGCTGCATTTCAAATATACTCATTTTCTAGACCTGTAACGCGCTCGTGACTCATTTCGTTGGTATTCGAACCCCGAAATTCAACCAGAAACAGTCGAAAAAGGTTCATTCCAAGCTACAAATCGGTACGTCAATACAAGAGTATATTTTAAGAACTGCCATAGAAAACGAGATTTGTAATGAAATTGAACATTCAAGTACCATAATCAAAGATTAATTTATCTTAACTTGGCAAAATATTCAAATGCTTCAATACTTTTTTTTATAAGTGCCAAATAGGCTAAAAAACAAGAGAAAAATACTTTGAAAAAAATGCAATTATTTTACATATGAAGCTTCAAAGCTTCATTGCCAGATATCCATATGGGGCCATTATATGGGTGTTGCTTCAAAAATTCAGTGCCAAGATACTGATGCTCATGTAGCATTTCGGGGGTGATTTTGAAAGATTTGTCTCTACATATCCGAATTTGAATTATTATGAGGTTTTGGGATTGCTTGATCGACATGGGTAGAATGTTGTGGCTTTAAAGCTACATTACCAAGTTAAGGGTTAACGAAATTTTACCTCTACCTTTACCTCCTTTGAATATTCAAAATCCAAATCGAACTTCGAAGTTATTCGATTTAATGTTCGTAGTTATTATTGTGGTTTATTCGTTACTAACAACTTCGGAAAATAACAAACTGGTCGATGCCAAAATTCTTATAATCACGAGCATTGAATTTTATGGTCTTAAAGGAACGATATTAATTTGTTCTGATGGTTAACACTAATTAGATCATGGTATCACTAGTGACACCGAAAACATCTCTGCATCTCCACAGCTGTCCCAAAGTGTCATCAGAGTAACCAAAATTTAATTGCAATTTTACTTTTTTATAGAGTAACCAAAATTTAATTGCAATTTTACTTTTTTATTTATCCATTTTTTGGGCTATGGCAAGTTTCAAAATTTTTATCTATAACATAATTTTTTGACTTATAACTAACAAGAAATGGTTCGCAAAATTCAGCTTAATCTGTTAATTCTTAAATTGCAATTTAGATCGAGTTAATCTGGTGACACTTCAGGACAGCTGTGAAATTCCTAAGATGTTCCCGGTGACACCAGTGACACCATGGTTCAATTAGGGTTAATGTGGAAAAAACAACTGGGATGGATCGTCCAGTTTATAGAAATAGTCTTTACGACAAAAATTGTACAAATATAAAATTCTAAAAATAATGTTTGTATCCTCGGATCGCTTTTGGTAACCAAGTAATTCTAGAACATGAAAATTCATGTGTTTTTTTCAATCAATGGGCATGCAATTTTCGATTATTGCCATTCTGGAGATGTTAGAAAAACATTCAAGAGGATTTTCACCAACACCATTTTCACCACCACCGGTGAAAACCTGGGCCGAAATTGATCGTTCTTGAACGTAAAACAGAAATTCATCAAAAAATTTATCTGTTCAAAATTTCAAGTTTTGAGGCAACGTGATCGTCCGTTGCATGCGGACACATGCAGTCTTCTCGGCAGAAAATTTCCAAAAATCTTGATGTTTCACCAAATTTCGTCCACGAACAGACATGCGCCGTCCGTTTGTAATTCGAGCAGGTTGCTGAAGAGCTTTGAGGATTGCTCGTGCATTTTGCCAGTTTTAAAAGTCATAATTCCGTCCAATCAAAAAAGTGAAAATTTGAGAATGATGGTATTTTCATCAACGGTTAATTTCGCAGGATGCTTTAACTGATTCGAAAATAATGTGAGTTTAAGATTATGTAATGAAATTTTGAAGTACAGGCCCTAACACAAGCACATTTTTCATTATGTTGGAGCGCAATTCAGACTTCTCTTAAAGGCTTATCGTAGACAACTCAAAATTGGGTTATTTTTAACGTCCTTAATCGGATAATCAGTCGTAACCAGTCGAGGTATATATACTGGGTTTCCCATGTTAAGGACCAGAAAACTTCGAAAGTCGATTCTACAACTGATTTAAATGGGAAAATGCCTCCTAACAATTTCGTTTTAACCCCTTGTTTTTCAAAGTTTTTCCAATTTTAAGATATTTCACGAGTTTTTGATCTTCCGGCACTAAAATGACCATAACTACTTTGATTTAGCGTGTAAACGTAAAAATAAGGGCACCGTTGGAAAGTGCATCAAATTCCCCATCTTTCTAGTGCCTACACGTAACTACTTTTGGTGTCCTGAAGAGTGAAATCGACTCGTAAAATAATTTTTATCGAATTAGGGACATTTATTTTTTCTTTTGGTTGTTAAGGTTTCACTTCGATATGTTTTTTCACGTATCTCAACACCAAAAACTGCGCAAAGATCTCAGCTTTCCAACGGTATCATCAAAAATGGTTTTACGACCGATCTTAGGGAAGAAATTTGTGTTTAAAGGCAGAAAAACGTGGATTTTGACGGGAGGACTCGGAGGTCTTCTCCGCAGCCGCTCCTCCCACCCCGAATCCTCCCGTCAAAACGTCAATTTCACGTTTTTCCGGTTTCAAACTCAAATTGCTCCCTTAAGTTCGAATGTAAAACCTGTTTTGATCATACCGTTGGAAAGCTGAGATCTTTGCGCAGTTATTGGTGTTGTATTACATTTCTTATCGGATAGAAGCCTTACTTTTTTTTGAAAATTTATTGCTCTTTCCAACCGTATCCTCAAACTGTAATTATCGCTGCAAATTAAAATTGAGGTCAAAATTACGAAAAAAATTTAAAATTGAAAGAACTCGGAAACGCACTTTTTAAAAAATTTCAAGGTGGAACTTTTTGTTGCAAATTAGTTGTATAATCGACTCTCGAAGTTGTCCGGTCCTAAACGTGGGTCACCCTGTAAATCAACGGAATTGGTGGTTTTTTTTTTGGGAGCACTAAACTTGGTACGATATGATACCACAACATCGTCAAAATCCGAATTAACCCTGTACATGCAATATGGAAATTTTCGACTCCTACTCGACAATCCTCAAGAATTCTCTTCAGCCCAGCACCACAGGTTTCCTTCCTCCACCGTAAGGGGTGAAAAAAAGAAAAGAAAAGGTAACACCTACAAAAATGCGAATTTCATTTACATAGGGCTCTTCGAAGCTCCGGGCGGTGTTCAGAGCCCGCTCGGTGATGACTTTGATCGTTTCGAGCAGTTCGGCGTCGGATCTTCGCTCGCCTGACGGGCTCTCGCCGACGTGACCTCCGCAGGGCGCGTTCCAGAACAAGGGTTCCGTGGGGGCGGTCATACCGTAGGGGCCGAGGAGAAGGACGCACCAGACAATAGAGACAACTTCAGTAAGTCCTGCGAACCAAAACGGGAAGAACTCGGATTAATTATGACAATTATTAACAATCTCATCAATCTAAATGGTTTTAAGGAGGCACATATCGCACGTATCCTAGAAGAAGGGTACAAGTCCAAAAATGTGATTTTCGGGAAATCACTTTCAAAGTTTTACACTCAAACAAATAGCTATATCTCCATGACAAAACGATTAATGTTAATGATATTTGGGGAAAATGTTCCCGTACTAATGCTTCTACAGCTCATGGACCGAAATTATTCTTTTCGCTAGTGTGGAAGGAGTGGGGGGAATATTTTTGTCAAATTTCTTCGATTTTTGGTGTTGTTCGCTTTTTTTCATGGACAATATTTCTTTATTTCAGAGATGTCACTTTTTTTCATGGACGATTTTTATTCTTTCCCAAATGATTAATTTGGTTTTAAATGAGAATAATCATAACTTGAGGTGTGTAAAACGAGAATTTATTAAATTGGGAGGTGTCGGAAAAATAAAACAGATTGAAAACGGAAGATATTTATAATTCTGTCTCCAAAAATATTCTTAAGTAATTAAAACAGCTTCTTAAAATCTATACTCAAAGATAACCAAGATGATTTCGAGTTCTATTATGTCAATTCCGCGCTGTGGCAGCAATTTTCGCTCTTTTGCGATATTTTTTCAATGGTTCGTTGGATTTTGATGAAATTTTCAATGATAGCCTGTGTGAAGGTTTACTTGGCTTGCGTTCGTGTTGTGGTGAAGTTTTCAATCGTAAATGCCGAAATCTACGCGGATTTTCAAGGTCTTCATTGAAATGTGAGTTGATAATTTATACCGTCAAATAATTACATATTATAATAAACGTTGTTCTATCTCCTGTTCCAAGTGAAGATGTATTATAAATAGTGCAATTTTCCCTCAAAATTTGTTGGTTTATGTTTCAAGATACCACGTATAATTCAAAAATTCAAAAATTCAAAAATCGAATAAAAATTGTGCACTTTCCTTTTTCATCAATTTAGAATCGAAGAGCTTCAAGAGCTCAGTAGGATCAACCGTTCGCTCCCAATGAGCACTTAAGGGTTGGACATTCGTTAAATCAGAAACACGAGTGTGAATCGCAAAAGAGGCCTAATCTCCGTTCAAATTTTAGCTGAGCAGAATGCGATCATTGTTCGTTTCTTCGAGTTGTACTTTGTTTTGCGTCCTTAGCAACCAGTAACAAAATTTCCCAATGAAGGCACCCTAAACCTTTGAGCAACAATTTGCAGCGTTTTTTCTACCTACTAAGAAAAAAATCGCTATCCGATAGCTGTGGGTCCTTTTTTTCATTTTATCATTTTCTTGGCTCCTTAAGGAAATGCTAGGAGGACCCACAACACCCACTTTTTCAGATTTTTTTCCAAAAAATATTCTATTTTTGATTTCTAATTTCAAAGAAAAATTTTCATTTCAGTTAAAAAAATTCAACATTTTCTGTTTTAAGAATCTTAGAATTCACTATTTATAAAGTATTGACTTGAATCATAAAGTAGCCACTTTATGCAAATATCAGACAATTTTTTTAATTTCGAGGGTTGTTTTTTTTTAATTTTAGGAAACATTTTGATACAAATGGATTTCAAAGTAGAAACTTTTCAAAATTTTCCATAAAAAAACAAATTGAATTGCATTTCTGCTTATTACTTGATGATAGAAAGATAAATCATGGTAGAAATACTCTTAAATACCCGCAACGTTTTGGAATTAGTGTGGAAGATTATTATTAAGGAGACCAAGAATGGCATTGAAGTCAAATTTGGCTCCGATACCACCTGTTTTGGGTTCATAAATCATTATGACCGATAAACCGAAATTTTCACTCACATTTTGTATCTTAAAGCTTTCTTGTTCTGCGGACAGTTAATTAGAGTAAATTCTTGTGGGCAAAACTTCATCGCAAATAATAGCAGGTTACCTTGATAGTTTGATAGTATTATACGAATTAAGCACCATCAAACCCTCATGAATTGTGTTGATTTCTGTGAATTTATGAAACACTAAACTGGAAGATTTAAACGTTAATTTTATATGCTCATTGACTAGGTTTTGGAGCTAGGATTGAAAAATTTTCGTGAAAATCCAATGAAATAGTTTTTTGAGTGGTGACCAGCGAATATCGATCGATTCGTTCGTTGGCCCTAAATCCCGGAAATCCGGTGTTTTTTTAACTTTTGAGTTCTTTTCAATACTCGAACCACGTATTCAAGTACCTGTTGAAGTATGTACTCAAGTATGTACTCAAGCACGCGGAACACACGAAGGGGAGATTCTGAAAGAGCGCCGGCCTGTCGTGGGACCGCCCTGACCTTACCGGTGATTCGAACAGGGGGTCACGGGAGACGGTGGCTTATTCCCTTCCAAAGAAAATTGTTGATGATTGAATTTTTTCCAAACGCGTTGATTATTCATAACGCTTACGTTGTTAATGACGTAGAGAGATGATTTTAAAAAAAAGGCCACTATAGAATTTTTAAAAGTTTTAACCGAAGCACTCTGCTACCCCTAAAGCTAGATTTGCCTCCACCAAGGCACTCCGCCATCCCTCGAGTGGCAGTATTGCCTCCACCAAGGCACTCCTCCACCCCTTGAGTGCCAGTATTGCCTCCACTAACACTCCGTCTTCCATCGAGTTCCAGTATTAGTTCCACTGAGGCACTCCGCCATCCCTTGAAAGCCAGTATTAGCTCCACTGAGGCACTCCACCATCCCTTGAGTGCCACTACTGTCTCCACCAAGGCACTCCGCCATCCCTCGAGTGGCATTATTGCCTCCACCAAGGCACTCCGCCATTCCTTAAGTGCCAGTGTTGCCTCCACCAAGGCACTCCTCCACCCATTGAGTGCCAGTATTGCCTCCACTAAGGCACTCCATCATCCCTTAAGTTCCAGTATTAGTTCCACAAAGGCATTCCGTCATCTCTTGAGTGACCACTCCGTCTTATACGTTCTCAATGGCACCATTCTTTCCAAATTTATAATTTTGCTCCCTCATTATCGAAAAGAACCATTATATTCGTGCAGCAAGTCAAGTACTTCAAGTATTCATCCCTTGAAAGCGAATGAGAAGACGAAATTTCGAACTGAGTGTACCAATTTGAAAAACTGTACCACAATAGGTAAAAGAAGGGGAGAATATTTCAAAAAAATAATAAACAGAGGGAAGTTTTGAATTGTAAATAGAAATCGTTTAAACGACCAAAACAAAGTGAAAATTCGATTAAATATTGGAAATTAAAGCAAAATGGGTTTGAATAAAGAAGTTACCGAAACTATAGTTGAAATAGAGAAGAATTGGGTTTGTTTTTTCACTAATTAGTTTTAAAAAAATTAATGAATTTTTGTATTTTTTTTTGGAAAATGGAGCCGATTCAATAGGAATAAAAATTATTCAAAACATTGGACCGAAATAGCATGGAGGAAATTTCATGAACAAAAACTAAAGGTAGTTTCGAGTTAAAAAATAAAATTTGTAAAAGAGTAATTCGGTTAAAAAGTTGAATAAATATTGAACTAATTCCGTTATTCATCAATTTTTCTCAAAAACTCATTCGGAATGGGTTGAAAATTTGAAAATATTCGTTTGTCTTTCAAGTAAATGAAAATTGAAAAATTTCTGTTGTGTTTCAGAGAAACAACAAAATGAAGATGATTTATGTGAATAAAAAAGATGCTTTAAAGTGTAGAAAACTTGTTTGAGTTATCCGGAAGTATTTTGAAAAAATAAATAAATAAATAAATAACTTTAGGTGTTTTAATAAGCATTACACTTTAATCTTTTGTTAACTTCATTCCTATAAACTTTTTAATAAAAATTAAACTTTCAATTGGGAATTTTCAACAAATTTTAAAAATTGAGGGTTGTTTTAGGTTTGAAAAAAAAACTTATTTTGTCGATGAATTTTGGTTTGATTGTGATGAATGATAAAAGTGATAAGAAAAGAGAAAATGGGAGAACTTTTCGAAAAATAAATATCAAGGGTAGGTAGTTCTGAGCTGGAAAATAATGTTATTGAAGAAGACGTGTTCAATTATGAATCACTTTTTTGACAAAATTGAACTAAAAGAGTCAAAATTAAAAAACTAAAAATGTCTCAAAACTGGATTTTGAGAAATTCGGCGAAAAATTTGAAAGTTTGAAATGACTGAGAATTGAAGGAAAAATGAGGTATTTTATCTTATAAAAAAGTTTGAAAAATCGATAAATTTTGATATTGTGTTAGTGAGTTTTTGAAAAACCGAACCAAATTTGAAGAAAAATACAGGCGATATACAGAAATGGTAAAATAGGGGTTCGAACTTTGCGGATGAAAATTTGGACCTGAAATTAAACTTATCTAGCAGGTTTGTGTTGATCGAATCTCGTATTGAAAAAGAACACTAACATTGGTAAAAATTGGCAAGATTATTCAAATTTGAAATCAAAGTTTGGTGTTTTGTGAAAAATTTGAACCGAAATTGGATGGATTTTGAGGTGATTGAGTTTTAAACAAATAGGGGTAGTTTTCAATGATGAGACGAGGCATATTTCAGGGGTGAATTTTAATGGGAAATTTGGTTTTATTTTTGAGGCTTTTTGAGGCATGCAGGTTCGTATAGATCGAATTTTGCTTTGAAAAATTGCTCCAAAATTGGTAAAAATTGGGAAAAATTATACTACGTTGGTATTTGGTGTTTTTTGAAAAATTTGAACCAAAATCGGGTGGATTTTGAGGTGATTGAGTTCTAAACAAATGAGACGAGGCGTATTTCAAGGATGAATTTTAATGGGAAATTTGGTTTTATTTCTGAGGCTGAGGGGGTTGAAATGGTCAAGTTCCAAAATAGGTGCCTTCAGGTCTCAAACAAGATCCATTTTCCTCAAATTTGAAAGTTTTCATACAACGTCATTTCATTTTAGATACGTATAAGTACCCAAAAATACTTCAGCGTTCAAAATTTGTGGTTTTTAAAAAAAATGTACCAAAATGGGTGGACATTTGAGAATAATGTAAAATGTTGGGGAGAGGGTTTGGTATTGTTTGGAATTACACAGAATGATACGTTTTTGACAAAAAAGGAGGCAAAATTTTGGAATTTTGAAAAAATTGAACTAAAATGAGTGGAGGTTTGAAATTAATTTGGGATATTGGAGGATTAATGGTGTTGTTATTGTTTATGATGGACAAATTGATAAAAATTGTGAATATTCCGAAGGAAAAATTTTGCGTTTTGAACAAATTTGAACCGAATTGGGTAGAAATTCGAATCTAATATGTGAAAATGAAAGAAAATTTTATGAAATTGAGTAAGTATTTCCAAGAGATTTTTGATGAAAATTCAACAGAAACGGGTGGAAATTTGGAATTAATATGTAATATTGGAGGTAGATTGGAGTTGTTATCGTTAAATGACAGAAAAATTGTTAAAATTGAGTAGGTAATACATTTTGAATATTTAGGTTTTCATGAAAATTGAACCGAAATGGGCAGAAATTTGATACAGATATGTTTAATATTGGAGTTGTTGTTCAATTGATAGAAAACCTAATAAGTTTTTGTATATTTTGAAGATAAATTTAGGTATTTGATACAAATTGGACCAAAATAATATGAAAGTCGACATTATATGTGGTAATATTGGAGTTGTTACTGTTTAGGCGATGGAAAAATTCATGAAAATTGTGTATATTCCGGATAGAGATTTTAGCTTTTTGTATAACTTTGAACCGATTTTGGTGGATTTGTAATATTGGAGTGGTTATTGGTGTTTTTGGTGATTGGTTGTTTTTGTTGGTGATTGAAAAATTGTGTATATTCCGGATGGTGATTTGGGGAAAAACAAAAATGAACCGAATTTGGGGAAATTTGAAATTAATACGTAATATTGGAGTTGTTGTTCAAATGATAGAAAAACTGATGAATTTTCGTACAGGTATTTTGAAGATAAATTTAGGTAGGTATTTGATAAAAATTGGACCATAATGGTTGGAAATTTTAAATTATATGTAAAATTGGAGTTGTTATTGTTTTTGATGGAAAAATTGATAAAATTATGTGTATTCCGAAGGGAAAAATCAAGGTTTTTTTCATGAAAATTGAACCAAAATGGGTAGAAATCTGATACTGATATGGAATATTGGAGATGATGTTAAAATTATAGAAAAACTGATGAATTTTCGTATGTTTTTTCAAAGATATATATAGCCATTTGGAAAAATTGATGAAAATTGAGTATATTTCAAAAGGTTAATTATAGTTTTTCGATGAGAGTTGGATCGAAATGGGTAGAAATTCCGAATTAATTGTATTAATTGAAATTAAAATTGTGTATATAAGGAAAGGAAATTTGTCTTTTTGACCAAAATTGAACCGAATCGGATAGAAATATGATTTTGATACGTAGACTTGGAGGCAGGTTGGATTTGTTATTGTTTTTGATAAAAAAAATTGATAAATTTAGATTTTTCATGAAAATTGAACCAAAATGGGTAAAAATTTAATACTGATTTTAGTTGTTATTGTTCAGGTGATAGAAAAATTGATGAAAATCATGTATATTCCGAAAGGAGAATTTAGGTTTTTGAACAAAATTGAACCAAATTTGGTGGAAATTGGATTTGTTGTTGTTTAAATGATAGAAAAACTGATGAATTTTCGTATATTTTTTTGAAGATAAATTAAGGCATTTGTTAAAAGTCGGACCAAAATGGGTGGAAATTTGAAATTATGAGTAATATTAGAGTTGTTATTGTTTAGGTGAGGGAAAAATTGATGAAAATTGTTTTTATTCCAAAGGGAGAATTTAGCTTTTTGAACAAAATTGAACCGAATTTGGTGGTACCTATTGAAGTTGTTGTTTGGATGATGGAAAAATTGATGAATTTTCGTACATTTTTTTTTGAAGATAAATTTAGGGAGTTGATAAAAATTGGACCAAATGGGTGGAATTTGAAATTATATGTAATATTAGAGGTAGATTTGAGTTGAAAATTTGATACTGATATGTAATATTAGAGGTAGATCGGAGTTGTTAGTGTTTTTGGTGGAAAAATTTAGGTTTTTTCATGAAAATTGAACCTAAATGGGTAGAAATCTGATACTGATATTTAAAATTGGAGTTGTTATTGTTTAGGTGATTGAAAAACTCATGAAAATTGTGTATATTCCGAAAGGGGAATTTAGCTTTTTGAACAAAATTGAACCGAATTTGATAGAAATTTATAAGTACTGTTATGTAGTATTGGATGATGGAAAAATTGATGAATTTTCGTATATTTTGGAGATTTTGGAATTTTGAAAAAAAATTAAAAACTCACCGATGTTTCTTTGAGGTATCGCGCACATTTGTGTAGATTTTTGTAGATTTATTAAAAACACACTTGAACCACCGATTCACAAACTTGGTACTCACTTTGTGAGAGGAGTAACTCCATAGGACAGACTCTATAGGACAGACTCTATAGGACAGATGGTGAATGGGAAGACTCCAGGGACAATCTGAGGTGCCATTCATGGTTGCAGAGGGTAGGATATGAGTGAGAGGACCCGAGGGTAGGGGTGGGGGTAGGCGTCCCGTGACGTCATATTCCCCCCCGTGACAGACCCGTGACGTCAGGGGGGGAGGGCCCTAGTGATTCAAGGGGGCCCCCCTTCGCGGAATAGAAGGAGGGGTGTACCGCTAAGGGGAGGGACCCGGTACGCCTCCGTGAGGGCGAGGAAGGGGAGGAGGATGTATCGTGTAAGGAGGGGGTGGAACTCTTTCGGGGAGGGAAGGGAAAAAAAAGACCGGTTCCGAGTCCCACCCGCCACTCCGGGGTTCCCCTCTCGACCCTTTTTTTCGCGGGAAACTCCGAGCCTCTTCGCGGGAATTCCCCCCCTCGTTTCCCCCCTTGTTTCCCACCTCGTTTCCCTTCTCATTTGCCGCCCCCGAACTTTCAAGGGTGCGAGAATCAGTCCGTCAAACTCCTCCGCTCTTCAGCCACTCGCTTACCTCCACATCTCCCAAAATTCATTAAATTCTTCCATTAATCGTAAAATTTAAATCCTGAAATTCATAAAAATTCACAGTATTGGTTAAAATTTTGTCAACAAAATACCCAATTACAAATTTTCAAAGAAAATTTAAACAAACAATTTCCAGCATTAAAGACAAAATTTTGACAAATTTATCATTTTTTTTATCAAACAAAAATTTCGTTATTTAACAAAAAAATTTCGTCACTAACTATCGCAAAATAGTGCAATTTTTTGGAAAACATTGAGATTTCGAGGTTTACAGCGACGATTTTGAAGTTCGTCACGTTAAATTTGAGGTTGTTTCATATTGGATGAATTTAGAATTTAAAATTTACGACTGAACCGTCGAATTGAAATGGAAGACCTCGATTTTTGGCGGAAATTTTTTACCAGAAAACTCTGGTGATTTATAATTTTCAAATAAGCAGAGAACAAATAATTGAAGGATATTTACAAATATGCAATTATTTTTGTAAATTAATAAAAATTATGGCATTTTCATGAAACGTGAGCAAAATTTGTGATCAAAATTGGTTTAATTTTGATATTTTTGAAAAAAAAAAATTTTAAAACAGGTATTTTGTTGACATTGTTGGTTATTTTTGGTTAGGTTGAGGTGTTTTGTAGTTAGTAGATTTTTTTTTAAATCAAAAACTGACCTGATTTTTTATTTGGTATATCCAGATCGATAGAGTGTTTTGAACTGTGGAAATAAATAGCGTGAACGAGACGAGAAAATAAGGGATTTTGTGATGAAAATTGAGAGTTCAAATTTTGATCAAAATTGGTCGAGGAGACACGAACTACTCCGAAGATGCCCGGACGGTGTTCTGAGAAGGACTGGCGGGACTGGGAGTCAGTCGGTAACGTGGCGCAATGGAACGCCGGTGGGGTCTACTGGATGAGTCAGAGGCCGGACGGACGAGGAAGGAGGAAGAACGAGTGGCCGAACGAGACGGGCTACTGGGCGAATGGACAGGAGGTCCTCGGGGAGTCTTTTGGAGGACGTGGTCTTCAAGAGGGTGGTGTACTCTTCTGGAGGACAGGCCTGAGCGGGAGATAGGTGGTGATGTACTGGGAGGGCCCTCGAAATAAGGTAACTAGGACGTTCTTTTGGAGGATGTGGTCCGTAAGAGGGTGGTGTACTCTTCTGGAGGACAGGCCTGAGCGGGAGATAGGTGGGGATGTACTGGGTGGGTTGTTGAAAGTATGGTAACTAGGACGTTCTTTTGGAGGAACTGATATCTAAGAGGGTGGTCCTAAGTGATGTACTCTTATGGAGGACAGGACTGAACACGAGATAGGTGGTGATATTCTGGGAGGTACTTTTGACAGTATAAGGCACAACGGATCACGTTGGTGGTCCCACTTTCATGTTGCATCCTACAGCCCTTAGGAACGTTACTGACCGAATAAGGCACTATTAAACGGATCACGTTGGTGTTCTTACTTTTGGAGTGCATCCTACAGCCCTTAGGGACGTTTCTGGCCGAATAAGGCACTTTTTAACGGATCACGTTGGTGCTCCCACTTTCATGGTGCATCCTACATCCCTTAGGGACGTTTCTGGCCGAATAAGGCACTTTTTAACGGATCACGTTGGTGCTCTCACTTTCATGTTGCATCCTACATCCCTTAGAGACGTTTCTGACCGAATAAGGCACTATTAAACGGATCACGTTGGTGCTCTTACTTTCATGGTGCATCCTACAGCCCTTAGGGACGTTTCTGGCCGAATAAGGCACTTTTTAACGGATCACATTGGTGCTCCCACTTTCATGTTGCATCCTACATCAATAGAGACGTTTCTGACCGAATAAGGCACTATTAAACGGATCACGTTGGTGCTCCCACTTTCATGGTGCATCCTACATCCCTTAGGGACGTTTCTGGCCGAATAAGGCACTTTTTAACGGATCACGTTGGTGCTCTCACTTTCATGTTGCATCCTACATCCCTTAGAGACGTTTCTGGCCGAATAAGGCACTTTTTAACGGATCACGTTGGTGCTCTCACTTTCATGTTGCATCCTACATCCCTTAGAGACGTTTCTGACCGAATAAGGCACTATTAAACGGATCACGTTGGTGCTCCCACTTTCATGGTGCATCCTACATCCCTTAGGGACGTTTCTGGCCGACTAAGGCACTTTTTAACGGATCACGTTGGTGCTCCCACTTTCATGTTGCATCCTACATCCCTTAGGGACGTTTCTGACCCTAATAAGGCTCTGCAAACCGGAATCACACCTCATATCTTTTACAATATAACTTTCTACCTCTGATGCATCTTTCAATAAATTGACCACACATTCTTAAAACTATTCTTCTGAGAGCTCAACAACTCAAAGTTAAAATTTTCCGTAGTTCAAAAAATGTCAAATATTGGTTTTAGAAATTTTCCAAATTTTACTGACCTGTTGCATTAACAATTTGAAGTGAGGTATCAAAAATCGGACTTCAAATTGGATATCAACTCGAATTACCACAAAGATCCAGTGTAGTGGGTTTTTTATACTTTGTTTGAAAACAGTGTTGTTATCCTACCGAAATCATGGATTTTGAGTCACCACGACCACCCCGTTTCAAACCAGAAACACTCTAATTTTCAAAACAAATTTTCTGAACAGTTCTCCGCCTTACTTGCTGTGTTTTACGCTGTGCAAAGCGAGAAGATCACCAAATACGATCGAGCTTTTCCGATCTGTTACTTTAGCTGAAAATATTCTGATCTGAAATCGAAAACCACTCGAATTTGACCAATTCCTTCTCCTATCGATATTTACCGTATTTTACATCCATCCCGCCGGTTGTGGAAAAGACGCGTTGGAGTTACTTCTTTCTCGAAACGTAGTCGAAGAACCGTTCAAAACAAACAACAATTATAACGAAAAATCGAAAACTGTTCGGTTATCGCAACAAATTCAGTAAAAATTTAAAAGTTCAGCTCATAACATGTTTTGAGTCAGTTTATTTTTGGATTGTCGAAATTGTGAATTTGAGAAATAATATCGAGTTCAGGAGGATCATGAAAATATTTGGTTTGGAGCTCCACACTGCTTTTTCGTCAGTTCAAAAACGTTTATTGGGTTCAGGTTTTGGTTATCTTCACAAAGATGTTACGTCGTTGAAAATTGACTTCCCTTGACCGGGGATCGATATGAAGACTTTCAAACGTAAGAAAATCCTGAGTCGAGCTCGCTATTACTGTGGGATGACTGCTCTGAACTTCAGAGCAGTCATCCCACAGTAATAGCGAGCTCGACTCAGGATTTTCGTACGTTTGAAAGTCTACATATCGATCCCCGGTCAAGGGAAGTCAATTTTCAACGACGTAACATCTTTGTGAAGATAACCAAAACCTGAACCCTTCAGAAGATCCAATGAACCCTTGTGATCCTGAACCCTTGTGAAGATAACCAAAACCTGAACTCTTCAGAGTCTGAAGAGATAGCTGATTGCAACAGCCCCCGTTGAAAACAAATCTTCCGCTACCTTGGTGGACTCGGAAGCAAAATTGAACAATTGGAAAAAAATTTTCCAAAAAATGTAATAAAAAATTGAATTTTATACATTCTAGCGCTTTTTGTTGATTGTCTTTGCTGTAGAAGCCCTTCAGCCGGTAGGGCTTAAACGTTTTTCTCTTTTGGATGTTTGAGAACTTACGGAGGTACCTACTTCCATCTAAAAACCAGAAAAACAACAAAAAACGTCACAAATCGTCAAGTCTCAACTCTCCCCACAGGACAAAACCGCTGACAACGGTCTACTGAAAGGAGGAAACGAATTCAAATTTTCAGAATATTCTCACAGACTATTCAATAATACGCCTAAAAAACAAATAACGGTAGATGACCGATTCCCACCGTGGAGATGGAAGTATGACTGGATTCTGCTGAGCGCCAAAAACAACTGATGAAAACACTTGTAGAGGGGAGGTGAGACAGTTTTTAAGATCCACAGGTGGAGTTGGATCTCGTAAGATACCTGGAAGGATCCGTGTCTTCCGGTTATGTGGGATTCAAACCCACCAAAAAAACACCTCCTTTCTCCCACGTTGGAACTCAGCCCGGAACCGTTTAACACATTACTTCGGGCTGAGTCCTGGGGCGTTTAATCACTTCTGGGTGAGGGGGCCAGATGCTCCCTACTCTCTCTTTCTCGTTCTAAGAGTATCTTCCTTGTAAGGATGCTTTCTGTGTACTCTGCCACAGCAGTCCAGCTCCTTTCACCTTCCAGCATCCTGCTGACAACAGCCTCTGGTGTTAAACCCTGGGGAGCTAACTCCAGGTCTGCCATCAGCTGGTTTATAACAGTATCTTCCTAGTCAGGATGCTTTCTGTGTACTCGACCACAGTAGTCCAGCTCCTTCCACCTTCCAGCATCCTGCTGACAACAGCCTCTGGTGTTGAACTCTGGGGAGCTAACTCCAGGTCTGCCATCAGCTGGTTTATAACAGTATCTTCCTAGTCAGGATGCTTTCTGTGTACTCGACCACAGTAGTCCAGCTCCTTCCACCTTCCAGCATCCTGCTGACAACAGCCTCTGGTGTTAAACCCTGGGGAGCTAACTCCAGGTCTGCCATCAGCTGGTTTATAACAGTATCTTCCTAGTCAGGATGCTTTCTGTGTACTCGACCACAGTAGTCCAGCTCCTTCCACCTTCCAGCATCCTGCTTACAACAGCCTCTGGTGTTGAACCCTGGGGAGCTAACTCCAGGTCTGCCATCAGCTGGTTTCCAACAGTATCTTCCTAGTCAGGATGCTTTCTGTGTACTCTACCACAGTAGTCCAGCTCCTTCCACCTTCCAGCATCCTGCTGACAACAGCCTCTGGTGTTGAACTCTGGGGAGCTAACTCCAGGTCTGCCATCAGCTGGTTTATAACAGTATCTTCCTAGTCAGGATGCTTTCTGTGTACTCTACCACAGTAGTCCAGCTCCTTCCACCTTCCAGCATCCTGCTGACAACAGCCTCTGGTGTTGAACCCTGGGGAGCTAACTCCAGGTCTGCCATCAGCTGGTTTATAACAGTATCTTCCTAGTCAGGATGCTTTCTGTGTACTCGACCACAGTAGTCCAGCTCCTTCCACCTTCCAGCATCCTGCTGACAACAGCCTCTGGTGTTGAACTCTGGGGAGCTAACTCCAGGTCTGCCATCAGCTGGTTTATAACAGTATCTTCCTGGTCAGGATGCTTTCTGTGTACTCTACCACAGTAGTCCAGCTCCTTCCACCTTCCAGCATCCTGCTGACAACAGCCTCTGGTGTTGAACTCTGGGGAGCCAACTCCAGGTCTGCCATCAGCTGGTTTCCAACAGTATCTTCCTAGTCAGGATGCTTTCTGTGTACTCTACCACGGTAATCGTCAGCGAGGCTTGTGCCTTTGGCCTGCGTTTTTCAACCCAGTGAGAGCCCCCCGTTGCTTCCAAGGCAACTCCAGGCAATTCTAGGCTCTATCTAAGCCTTCCTGAACAATATTGGTTCCATCTCTGGCTATGTGTGTGTCTGTAATGTTTTTGCAGGGCTTTGGAGGTTTGTTATTATTAATTGAGTTTTGATGACGTAACAATAATTGTGGGACTTCACGGCTACGATATCCGGCTTCCTAATATATGATGAGAAGCCTCATGTGATACTGTCTTTCTCTCTCAACATCCCAGCCAGTGGATGAAGAGGCACCTGGTAGCTGCTTGGCGCGGTGGCTGCAGCCACTATGAGATTGTGGACATTGCTGCATTTAAAGAGTAACTCTTTTGGCAACTTTTTCAAGCTGTCCTTATTCGGCGTCTACAACCCACTCATTCATGACATCTATTAGCAGCCTTATGATGCCTGTACAGCTGGCAGTTTACAGATTTTTCAGTCTGCACTTTGGCGACGTCTACCTGGCACAGTTTTGTGACTTCTTGCGGCACACTTACTTCGTATTCTACCATAAGCAGTCTGTACAGCCTGCAATGTTGAGACCTCTCCAAGCTGCAATTTAGCGACGTCTACCATTCACAGTCTTATGTAGTCTACAAGTATCACAACGAATTCTTTAGAACCTACAGAGTAGAGATCTCTTCAAGTAGCACTCTGGCGATGTATATGTGCTGCAGTCTTATGACGTCTAGTATTTACAAATATTGTCTATACAACCTGTAGTATTGTGACCTCTTCAAGCCGCACTCTAGCAATGTCACTAGCAGTACTATGATGCCTGAAGAACCTGGAGAGTAGAAACCTCTTCAAGGTGCTCTCTAATGACGTCTAGCAGCACTATGATGCCTGTAGAACCGCAGTGTAGTGACCTTTTAAGAGGGACTCAGCCGGTCGCCGTTCGTTCCTCGTTCCGGGTCAGTATAAAAATTAAATTTGAAGTTTTCAAGGATTTTTGAAATTCATCAGTGAATCTAGCTAGGGAATTGAAAACTAAATGATTGCCGCTGGAATCATCAAAATCGAACAATAGGTAATTTCCGGCGAAAAAACTGGGAATTAAGTTAGTGAAAAAGCTGCACTCTAGTGATTTCTACCATAAGTACTTTGATATCTGTAGAACCTGCAGAGCAGAGACCTCTTTAAGCTGCCTCTAGCGATGTCTAGCAGCACTATGATGCCTGTAGAACCTGCAAGGTTGTCACCTTTTCAATCTGCACTCAAGTGACAGCTATGTGCTACATTTTTGCAGCGTCTACCAGCGGCGCTTCTTCAAGTTATTCTTTTTCAACGTTTTTCCACTCTTCCCACTTCTAAAGCTGCACATTTTCGACTATAAACTGCACTTTTGCCTGAGAAAACTGCGAAGAGGCGTGCGAGTGTTTTGACAGGTGACGCAGGACTTGGCGTCTCTCCAACACTCCGCGTTCGTCTGACCGCCGGAAGGAAACGCCGGATTCTACGCGCGCCTTCAAGGCCGCTCACTTCCTCTTCCAGTCAATGAGTTCTCTCCGCCACTCCTCGCGCCGATTTTGAAAGTGAAAGAAAATTATCGTCAACATAATCGAGAACGAATTCACAATCGTGTTGCTGATTCTTCAACTACAAGTTTGCCGAGTAAGAAAATTTTATTTATGTACATAAATATGTATACAATCGGATGTACAGCGTCGTCATTTCAAATTTCATCACGAAAACTTTTCATGCAAAAAAGTCTGTTAAGGGGGTCAAAATCGAAAATTTTTCGACTTTTTCGTTTTTATTTTTATAAAATTCTGCAGGTTTTTCCAGACATTTTGGTATATAAAAATATTAAATTTGAGCAGTGGAAAGCAGAGATATGAGTTTTCAAAGATTGAGGAGCTAAATGCTGTTTCCTGATCCAGCTGTTTCCTGATCCAGGTTCATAGTTTCTATATTTCTGTAACTACCTACCGTTCTTTCGCTGTTCATAAGTTCTGATAGATACCTACTATGTCCTACTCCATGGTTCCAGCACAGGTTCCCATGCCACCAGATAGTACAAAAATAGCATAGCACTAGACTAATAAAGAAATCAAGTGAGCCAATATTGTATAACCATTATTCTTATCAGTACCTACTACGTGACATGAAATAACCTTACCTAACCGGTGCTAACACTGACTGATAAGAATCATAGATAAGGAATAATCAGATCTCATTTTCAATTTCTTCAACATGAAATAATTACGAACTATCGATCAAATACCTCGAAAAACGGCAACCTTTCACAAATCGTGGTTTTTCTCCATTGTTTCCTCCCTTGTTTTTCGTCATTTAGGTACCTGTTTCTCGGCAGCCAATAGAGCTGGCAACTTGAATTTTTTTTATATTGTCGAGAGGGGTTTATTACAGTGATTGAACAAGTTTGGACGGAAAACTCCCAACAGAAACATGGCTAGAATTAAAAAATCACTAGCATGAAAAATATGAAAAAACTGTTTTGCTATATTGTCTCTAGGTAAAATAATATTTTACCAAACATAATATTTAACACAACAGAGTTGAAACTCGCTCAGCGGTTGTATGAAGAGTAGATGAAGAATTTAAAAAAAAGTATGAAGATATCATGAATATATCCAGAGAAACAGGTACATGAAGAAGTGTTAAATTAGAAACGACTCATGAACCCCCTTAATTTGGTTTGAACATTTTTATTACATTGACTTGCAATGATCAGTTTGATTTTATAAAAACTCTGGAAACTCTCTTCATCCCCTAATTCATGAAGAGCTCTCTTGATGGTTTCAAGGGAAGCCGATATGTCACTGGACGTTGGAGGTTTGGGCGTTTCCTCTTCGACTTCTTCGTCGCTTTCCACGGTGTTTGGTGCTGAAACCTCCTTGACAATTTCAGCGTCAGAAAGCACGCCGTACGTAGGAAGGTCAGCATCAATGTCCACCCATTGTTCAATGATGGGGTCGTCGGGTTCATCAGCGTCAGCAGTCATTTCGTCATCCTCGTCCAAGATGAACCCAGCCTTACGGAAACAGTTGCGGAAAGTGAGGGGGGTTACGTATTCCCAGCATTCAGCAATCATATGGATTCCAATCATGGATGGCTTCCAGGACGTTAACTTTTTTCGCAAAATCGCCGGCCTTAATTCCGTTGTCCACTCCCTCAGATACTAAAAAGCGCATTTTCTTTCTATAGTGGACCTTAACTGCTCTAATGATGCCCTGATCAAGAGGTTGAATGATACTCGTGGTGTTGGCTGGCAAAAAGACGCACTTGATGTTTTGGTTTATTATTTTCAATAATGAACCTTTGGAATCGACCAAGAAAAAAAAAATTTTAACACCCCCTCAAAATTTGATGGTACGTTTCAAGGTACGTAGAATCCAAAAATCGAATAAAAATTTGGCCGTCCGTCCGCCGTACGCCGTACGCCGTCCGCCGTACGCCGTCCGCCGTACACGGCACTTTTGCCACTTAGCATTGACCGATTTTGATGAAATTTGGTATGTAGGCTCCATTTGGGGTCTAGTTGTGCCCCGAAGATTTTGGTTGATGTAGGTCACTTCTAAGGGTTCCAAAATCAATTTTGAAATTTTGAAAACGCCCTAACTAAAAAAATTTTTATATAAAGGTATTGTTTTTCCTTCAATTTAAGATTCTATAGAATTTTTAGAATTTTTTGAGACCACCCGGAGATCTGTAGGACAAACCGTTCGCTCACTACGAGAATTTAAAGTTTGGACGTACGATAAATCAGAAACACGAGTGTGAATCGCAAAAGAGGCCTAATCTCCGTTCAAATTAAAGCTGACCGAAATGCGATCGATGTTTTTCTTCATGTTGGATGGTTGATGGCTTTGCAGACGAGTGATCTATATAGAAAAATAATAAACCATTGTGTAATAATTTGCAGCGTTTTTTAATTCGAGGGGCGGGTGAGCAATGCAGTTGTCCATTACTACGGCGATTTTTCGTTTAAGTTTCCGGTCCCATTTTGTCATGAAATCCGTGAAAATGAAGCTGGTCATCAAGGCGTTGGAGTTTGCGGTGTAGTCAACGGGAAAATTTTTGACGCCTTTGAAATAGCGGCGTTTCAGGCTTTTTCCAATGATTAATGGCCGAATTTTATCATTACCTGTCATATTGCACCCGAACAGGACAGTTACAGCCGTATTCACAAACTGCACTAAGTGGGGCTTTTTACCTACTAAGTGAAGCTTGAAAGCTCCACTTAAAGCTGTACTTTAGAGAAAACGCTATTCACGAACCAAACTTTAGAAGAAGTGTCACTTTAGCCGTTCCTTACCGAAGCTGAACTTTCGTCAAGTAACACTCTCCGGGTAAGTTTGACTCCTACCACACTTTACTGGCCCTCAGTGCAGCTTTTGATGAGAAGTACGTCTATTTTGCTTGATTCGACAGCCGTTTTACGAAGTTTTTCCGTTCGGATTTAAATGGAAAACTTATCAGTTTCCTTCAATTTCCTTATCAGTTGAACCTAAAGCTGAACTAAGAGCAGCTACACTAAAAACGATTGTGAATAGCGATTTCTCCTCAAGTTTCACTTTGGCCTAAAGTATCACTTTCGGAAGTGCGACTTTAAGTGTCACTTTGGTGATTTTTGTGAATACGGGCCTTAGTCTCTGCATTTGTCGTTTACCCCCACTCACAGCAGTTCCTTTCATTTCAAACGTTGATTCTGGGAGTGCTCTAAAGTACAGCCCACTTTCATCGATGTTGTAGACGTCATCAGCAGCAAAGTCGCTCAGCAATCCAGGAAGAACGTCTTTAAAAATCTTAAAAAATACCTCTCGACTGTCTCCGTTTGATCACATTACGCACCATTCGTGATTACAATAGAGTATTTTTGTACTTCCCGTGTTGCCAAAACGCGAAACGTGAAAAAGAGCAGCTAGCGCGAGCACCCTGTAGATGCTAACTTTCCACATCATTTTTTTCACACCTCCTCCGTGAAATCGTGGAAAATGAACTCCTGTGGTGACGTTAACGTGACGCTTATTTATTAAGTTTGCAAGGTTACTTTGTTGGGTGTTTACTCCTTGTCTATTTCAATTTTTTTTCCCCTTTTAGATAGGATATTTTTTGTTTTTGATATTCCTAGTATCATGATTGAAGTTGTGGATGAGCTGAGTGTTGTGATGGAGCTTATGGCAGAGTGCATTGTACTGAGTATTGAGTACTGAGGAGGAACTTGAGCAAGTATTCAATGTTTATTTTAGGTCTCTGCTAGACAAAAAGCACCCCATTTCAGAAATTTACGTTCGGGCGTTTTCAACTGAGGACCATGGCGAAAAAGGAAGTTTCAACTTGCGTTTCAAACACCAGGATATACCAAAACTGACTTGAGGATTTAACATAACCACTTGGACAATCTAGTACTCCCTTGCAGATCAAATTTTCCGAAGTTTTCATCATTCAATTCAATTAACATTTTTTGATTTCTTATAAATATCATAAGAAATCCATAATATGTTATAAATATTATTTTTCTTTTTTAAACATTTATTATTTATTGGTTTATTATTTTCAATAATAAGCAGAGCCCTTCACAGTATGGCACTTATTTTTGCGAAATAGGGCCCTAAAAATATGGCAATATGGCACTTATTTTGGCCCAAATATGGCACTTATTCGGCTCGATATGGCACTTATTTTTCAACCCTCCCCGCCCACCACAGATATTCTGAGAGGATAAAAGTACAACATACAAGTTATTTATACTTACATTATTTATTTTATTTACAAAGTTTTACACGAATGATTGTTTTCATTTGAAAATTTTATATTTTATTATTATTGAAGAACAACATCTGGTGTGCTGAGACGCTTTCCATGGAAAATCCTAGCCGTCGATCACTGAGGAGGTATTTCATTTTTGAAAAAGTCCTCTCAACATCATCTGATGTAGCTGGGGCGTATTTCATAGCGAGGACATCAGCAGCTTCCCAGCCTTCCTTCATAGTGGCTTCCTCACCAGACAGAATGGCAACAATATTGTTGACTTCCTCCCACCCACAATTCCTGCCGAGGACGGCCTTGATTTTCTCCTCGATCTTCTTCCCGGTGGCTCCCGGATAAACGGTGTCCGAAATACTTTTCATTTTCTCGACACTTGTTCGCAGCTCCACGCTTTCCGACTGCAAAGATTCAATTATGCCCGGAATATCCTTGAAATTGGACTCAACGAAAAGAAGCTGAGGGAAGAGGGTAGGAATTTCCACCAGCGCTTTGGCGGTTTTTACCGAAGCAGAATCGTCTTCCAGCTCTTTGACTACTCGCTTAAACCCTTCAAAATGCTTGACGTAATATGAAGCAGCTGACAGCCAAGTGCCCCACCGAGTGATCACAGGCTCCGGAGGCAAACTCAACTTAAGATTTTTGGCAAAACATGGCACAAACATGGCATTTTTCCAAAAAATTGGCAGAATATGGCATTTTACCGAAAACTCGGCAGAATATGGCATTTTTGTATGGCGCCATGGCAATATGGCATTTGAAGGGCTCTGATAATAAGCCTTTGGAATCGAGCAAGAAAAAAAAAATTTTAACCCCCCCTCAAAATTTGATGTTTTACGTTTCAAGGTACGTAGAATCCGAAAATCGAATAAAAAAATTTCCGTCCGTCCGCCGTACGCCGTACGCCGTCCGCCGTACGCCGTACGCGGCACT
Source organism: Apolygus lucorum (assembly GCA_009739505.2). Lineage (NCBI taxonomy): Eukaryota > Metazoa > Arthropoda > Insecta > Hemiptera > Miridae > Apolygus > Apolygus lucorum. Next base: position 34,712,654 of record CM019173.2, read on the forward strand.
TTTCTTAGCAACACTGGACCGATTTGGTTCAAATTTGGTATATGGGCTCCATTTGGGGTCTAGTTGTGCCGCGAAGCTTTTGGTTGATGTAGGTCACTTCTAAGGGGTGAAAATTAAGGGTTGAAATTTTCAAGAGTGCCCTAGCTCGAAAACTCTCGAAATAAAGGTATCGTTTTTTCACCAATTTTAAATAGCACAGAATTTTTAAAAATTTTTGAGACCACCCGGAGCTCTGTAGGACAAACCGTTCGGTCCCTACGAGTATTTGAAGGTTTTCCTTCGATAAAACAGAATCATGAGTGTGAATCGCAAAAGAGGTCTAATCGCCGTTCAAATTTTATCTGACTGAAATGCGATCGCTGTTCATTTCTTCGAGTTGTATTCAGTTTTGCCTTCTGCGTAACCAGTAATCAAATTTCCATATCAAGCTTTCTATTTTTCGAATCGAGTGTGAAGCGTTTAGTTCTTTCTAATAAACTTGATTGTGAAGGTGTGAAGCCATTATAGTGTGGTAGGTAGTACCTACCAATAGTTGGTAGGTAAAAAAAATTGGTAGGTAAAACAATGTTTGTAGGTAAAAAACGCTGCAAATCATTGCTCACTGATCAGATCACTGATCAGCTGAGTGAGCTCCGAAGCCATTTTCAATGCTATTGAATGGAAGTGCTCTTCCAGGCGTCTCCAGCATTCGAGGAGATCTTCTTCACTCCTCACATCACTGATCAGCTGAGTGAGCTCCGAAGCCATTTTCAATCCTATTGAATGGAGGTGCTCTTCCAGGCGTCTCCAGCATTCGAGGAGATCTTCTTCACTCCTCACATCACTGATCAGCTGAGTGAGCTCGAAAGCCATTTTCAATCCTATTGAATGGAGGTGCTCTTCCAGGCGTCTCCAGCATTCGAGGAGATCTTCTTCACTCTTCTGATCACTGATCAGCTGAGTGAGCTCCGAAGCCATTTTCAATCCTATTGAACGCAGGAGCTGAAATTTGAGAGGGAAGGTCAAGGGAGAATACAGATGGTGGTAGGTGCTATTGATGGAGAACCAGTGATCTATACAGAAGGATGATCTATACATAAAATAATAAACCTTTGAGCAATGATTTGCAGCGTTTTTTTATTATTAGTCATATTAAATTATAAATATTTATCAATAATCAACTGCATATCAGTAATACCAGTAAAATATAGATATGTACCAGTAAAATAAAGAAGTATAGTATTACTTAGTACCTACAAAGTGATGTAAAAACTATAGGAGAAAAATTGGAATTCACAGTAAATGAAACAATAATGAGAATTGAATTGAAATAATTTCAAAATTAATGACGAAGTGTGTAAGGTAGTTCTACAAACCAATCTTTTCAGTTCAATCTTCAATATTACGTTGTGATATGATTGCTGTTTTCTGCCTTGAGTAGTCCATGGAAGAAGAAAAACAACTCCATCTACTCTGAGGTTATCCTCACGTAGCGCACCCTCGCGTAGACAACCGATTTTTTCAAACGCCAAAAGTTGGCTTTTGGCGTCAAGAAACTTTTCGCGTGTGGGAGTAGAAACGTGTGAAACGAAACGGCAAGTACAAAAATACTCTAATACCCAGACATTTTAACGTAGGATTAATAGGAAATGGATTGGGGATCGTGATTTTGATCACATTACGCGGTTGATCACATTATACGTGATCACATTAAGTGGTACCCACTGTATAACAGCCACACTCATCAATCTTGCTCTTCAAAAAATATGAGCCCAACTTGGCTGAAGTTCTTTATTTATTAAGAGGGTCGCTCAGTAAGTAATTTTTTCCAAAAACGTTCAAAAATCGAAATGTTTCAAGTTGAAAAATCAGTTTACATTTCATTTTAGTGCAACTTTACAGAATTTGGGGAAAGAAGTGAACATCTCAAGGAACCAGATCTATTATAAAATTTAATGAAATATTCTTGGCAAATTTAGAGTGTGTAAGTAATGTTGGTCAGAATTGCTTGAAAATCGAAGGGAACTGATGTAAAATGCGGATGACTCAATTATTTATTGTTCATCGGATAATAATTATTCCAATTATTGTTCCAATTATTGGAACACCACTTTTAATTGTTCCAATTATTGGAACACCACTTTTAATGATGCAAATCTTAGTCTGCAACAAATTAACACGTGGTTTATCAATAACAAATTAACCATAAATTTGAGTAAAACTCTATGGCTGCCTTTTCACTTATCTTCAATGACCGAACCACTACATAATATGGAGGTTCTTTTACATTGTGCTGAATGTGACGCAATTAGTTGTGCGACCTGCCCTGAAATCAGGAGAACTTCGGAGGTGAAATACTTGGGAGTTGTCTTCGATAGTCGTGTGAAGTGGGGGAAACAAATAGATTTAGTTACCACGAGACTTAGAAAATTGATCTATGTTTTTGCCAGACTTAATAAAATACTTCCTATGACCCTGTTAAAAAATTTCTAACATTTAAGTATAACATTTAATGTTATACTTTGCCCTTGTACAATCTGTGCTTTTATACGGTATACCTGCATGGGGTGGCTCGTATCCCAGTAATCTTCTACCCATTGTCACCACACACAAGCAATTAATACGAATCATCGCTAAGAAGGGATTTTTAGAACATACAGAACCCTTATTTAAAGATTTAAACATTTTATAATTTTCACTGCTAGTCGAGATGAATTGCATTAAACAAATCTTAAAAGAGAGTAGTTTTTCCACGCCGGCACATTTGATTTCTACCAGATTCCATTCTAGCAAATTTATGACGGTCGCTTACTTTCGCACTACTTTTGGGTACAACTCATACCTGGCAAGGGGTGTACGGGGGTTTAATGCTCTTCCGGACTCCACAAGATCTGAGCTTCTTGTTGGGCCCTCAAAAATTGGCAACAAACTGAAGAACCATTTCATTAAATTATAGGTACTTAGCGCAACTTGTGTTTGGATTCATCCTAACCTGTTTTATTCTGCTTTAAGCTTTCCTTATCTTTGGTAGGTACATGCGTGTATTTGAATAAAATAAATACTAGCTAATAATTAATAATTGGTATATAATAATGTCTGTACTCGAATAACAATACTATTTAACTGAAGTGTGTTTTCTAAGTGAATTGTTATGATTAATGTTATCTCTTGTTGACTAAGAGGTGAGACTCATCTCCCTGCCACGGGCTATGCCCACATACGGGATTAGTTTCTGCAATCTAGAAGTGTTTTATTGTTTTAATTTTAGTTTTAGTATTTTTTCATTTTAATTTAATTTTTTATTACTTTTGCCAGTATTATATTTCATTGTACTTGTTATGAAAGAAATAAGGAAATTTTTAAAAAAACTCGGCGCTTTGCGCCTCGGCGGGGGGCTCCGCCCCCCTGCACCCCCCGGTTTATTTCTTTTTCCATACTCTGTATGAAATCATAGGAACACAGAATGTGTTTTTGCGATACTAGTCATCCGTTAAATAAAAAACAACAATAATAAATGTAGAGTTAACATTAACATGACAACCAATAAACATATCACCAGATGTTTTTTCTGTCGCTTTTTCGTGACGATTTTTTTTCGGTAGGTCATCGCAAAAACACATTCTGTGTTAAAATGAGGAAATATTATGTACAGATTTTAAAAAAAATTTTTTCCAATTAAAAAATGTGTGATACATTTCTTTACATTCTTTATTTTCGATAGTGAGGAAACAGAAGTCGAAATAATGAGATGATACAACAATTGTATTGGTAATTCATTCAATCTGTAGACAAAGTATGAGGGTGGGGAATTTTACTTGCTCATACACGTAGTTTTAGAGGTTTATTCATTAAGGGTATTTGTGGGTTCTTATGGGACTGTTTGGTATGTGAGATGATGAAATGAGAGGATTGTTGGCGAGAAAAAAAAAACAATAAAAACCGTCTTGTGAATGAAATGAGCAGATTCCATTCAGTAAATCCGACTAAGGTTGGCGCAAGATTGACCAAGGACGCGCAAGGAACGATGTTACGTTAAGTTGTAGAGTTCATTCATGAGTCAACGCTCCCTTCTCAAAACCCCATCTGGAGCGAACGCCCTGCTGGCCTGCACAACATCACGCAACCTGGCAGAGACGTGGAAGTCGGAACGACCCCCCAAGGATGGATCTCGAATCCTTAGAGTAGAGTAGCATCCATGCGACTCTTCGACAGCGTCTTTCACTAAAATACAACTGTTTTGGTGAAAGAAGCTGTCGAAGCGTCGAATGGATACTCCAGGGATTCGATATCCATCCTTGGGGGTCGTTCCTTATCTTGAAATCGCTCTTCAAAATACAGCGAGGCTGACTACTCGTCCAACTGCCACTTCTGGAGGTCCTGAAACCTCCTCTGCATCTGGACAAATGAGACATATCTACCTATCTGCTCGTAAGTACGCCGATTCGGTATCTTCCGCCAACTCAAACAACGATCAACCTAATTCCTAATCCTAATTCTCTGTCAAATTGATTGTGAACGGGGTACACAAAAATTAAACTCTTCCTTTGCCGAGCTTTCGGCTAATAAATCACCTTCCTTAGGGCTCGAAGGGTGTGTTTCTGAGGGAACATCACACCAGCGTCAATAAAAACCAGGCAGGTAAATAAAAATGATCAAATTAATTTTCTAGTGCTTAATTCCACTCTTCATCGAATAAAACCGTCAGTTTTGGAAATTTTCTTTTGAAAATAAGTTTTTTCAAATTTTTTAGGATAACGATTTTTCTGTTTTGTTTCTGACGAAAAAATTCATTTAAAAAACGAGTAAATGTTGTGTAAGCGGTAACAGAGCTACCTCTTCTCATTTCTGTCCATTCACTTCCTTTGCTCAGTGGTAGAGAGCTCGACTCAGGGTTGTGTAGGATATTCGAAAAGTGTGGAGCCAATTGTATAGATGATCCGATGCATAGTAGGTAATCTCAAAACCCCAATTTCTAAGTACCTTCCACTGCCTTAATAGGGGACCATCTTCACGCTGATCTGAACAATTCTGAGAAATTTCGTCGAAATCGGATGAGAAATGTAGAAGTTATGGCTGTTGCAAGAAATTCACGTATGCGCATGCGCAGAGGCTACTGTCAATTTTAAGGCCTTAATTTTCATTGGGGACCATCTACACGCCGATATGAACAATTCTAGGAAATGTCATCAAATTCGGATGAAAAATTTAAGTGTTATGGCTCTTACAAGGATGTTACAAGTATTTTACGTTTGCGCATGCACAGTGGCTAATCAGTATGATTTTCATAGGGGACCCTCTGCACGCCAACCTGTACAATCCCTGAAAATTGCATCGAAATCGGATATCGGACTTCGTATAGTTATGCCGGTTACAAGGATTTCCCTACAGACAGACAGACACGGAACCAAAATTGTTCAGAAAGTTCTGAAACGTAAAACGCGAGTGGAAATTTCGATTTCGGAGAACTTCTTTTTTCAACCTTGAAAACTGAAAACAAAGCTTCCGCTATCTTGGTAGACTCGGAAGCAAAATGACGAAATCAATAATTGATTTATTATTGAAGAATTATTCTTCCTGGATAAGGAAGAAAGGAAGGAATGTCCCCTCTAATTTGCTGCTACAGTTCCTACTGCCCAGAAACTCGTGTTAGTCATATAATCGTTTTTCCTTATTAAAACCAGATCACTTCAACTGACTCTCGTCTATGTGACTTGTTGCACTACCTTTCTACCTAAAGCCCTCGAATTCTTTCGAAGTAGGTAAGATTCGACTGTTCCCGGGAAAAAAGTTATCCTCCGCTGTTTATCCGGACGAGAGCAACTAGATAACGTACTTAACCGCACATAGCCTCCCCTGCCTTCCACCACATGTCCAAGATAGTAGAAATTCACGATATTGGTTTAAGAGTTCTTTTTTTCCTCATTCGAGCTCATCCAGGACGTCTCAGGCGCTCCTCGCTCTAGGCGCCTAACATCCTGGCGATTTGCGTCAACGGCAGAGCAAACAACGACGGGCTGTCCCTCTCAAAGGCGGTTTGTCATCGAAAACTCAAGATACGAGGAGTCGGAGGGACCGAATGAAATGTTGATGTTGACGTGTACTTGAATTGGCCACAAAAAATCTCTCAAGTTGGGAAGACAATAATAAGGGTTCCTGAAATATAGTCAAACGTATTTTTATTTTTTTCAATTTTTAAACAAATTCATCTTTTTTAATCCATTTTAAAAACGCTGCAAATCATTGCTCAAAGGTTTATTATTTTCTGTACAGATCACCCTTCTGTATAGATCACTGGTTCTCCATCAATAGCACCTACCACCACCTTCTCCCTCGACCTTCCCTCTAAAATTTCAGCTTCCTGCGTTCAACAGGAGAGAAAATGGCCTTGGAGCTCACTCAGCTGATCAGTGACCACTCAGGCGCCTTCAGCATTCTCCTTTGACCCTGCCTCTCAAATTTCAGGTTCCTGCGTTCAACAGGAGAGGAAATGGCCTTGGAGCTCACTCAGCTGATCAGTGACCACTCAGGCGCCTTCAGCATTCTCCCTTGACCTTCCCTCTCAAATTTCAGCTTCCTGCGTTCAACAGGAGAGGAAATGGCCTTGGAGCTCACTCAGCTGATCAGTGACCACTCAGGCACCTTCAGCATTCTCCATTGACCCGCCCTCTAAAATTTCAGCTTCCTGCGTTCAACAGGAGAGGAAATGGCCTTGGAGCTCACTCAGCTGATCAGTGACCACTCAGGCGCCTTCAGCATTCTCTATTGACCCGCCCTCTCAAATTTCAGGGTTCCTGCGTTCAACAGGAGAGAAAATGGCCTTGGAGCTCACTCAGCTGATCAGTGACCACTCAGGCGCCATCAGCATTCTCCTTTGACCCGCCCTCTCAAATTTCAGGTTCCTGCGTTCAACAGGAGAGAAAATGGCCTTGGAGCTCACTCAGCTGATCAGTGACCACTCAGGTGCCTTCAGCATTCTCCTTTGACCCGCCCTCTCAAATTTCAGGTTCCTGCGTTCAACAGGAGAGGAAATGACCTTGGAGCTCACTCAGCTGATCAGTGACCACTCAGGCGCATTCAGCATTCTCAATTGACCAGCCCTCTCAAATTTCAGGTTCCTGCGTTCAACAGGAGAGGAAATGGCCTTGGAGCTCACTCAGCTGATCAGTGACCACTCAGGCGCCTTCAGTATTCTCCATTGACTTTTGATTATGGAAATTTGATTACTGGTTACGCAGAAGGCAAAACTGTATACAAATCGAAGAAATGAACAGCGATCGCATTTTAGTCAGAAAAAATTTCAACGGAGATTAGACCTCTTTTGCGATTCACACTCATGATTCTGTTTTATCGCAGGAAAACCTTCAAGTACTCGTAGGGACCGAACGGTTTGCCCTACAGAGCTCCGGGTGGTCTCAAAAATTTTTAAAAATTCAGTACTATTTAAAATTAGTGAAAAAACGATACCTTTATTTCGAGAGTTTTCGAGCTAGGGCACTCTTGAAAATTTCAACCCTTAATTTCCACCCCTTAGAAGTGACCTACATCAACCAAAAGCTTCGCGGCACAACTAGACCCCAAATGGAGCCCATATACCAAATTTCATCGAAATCGGTCCATGGTAACTAAGAAAAGTGCCGCGTACGGCGTACGGCGTACGGCGTACGGCGGACGGACGGAAATTTTTTTATTCGATTTTCGTATTCTACGTACCTTGAAACGTAAAACATCAAATTTTTAGGGGGGGTTAAAATTTTTTTTTTCTTGCTCGATTCCAAAGGCTTATTATTGAAAATAATAAACCAAAATGAAATAAATTTTTTTTAGTTGAAAAAAAAATCAGTTTTTAGGATTTGAACGTTTCTCCGAATAAGACCGTCCAAATACTCAAAAGGAATACTAATCCAAGTACTCGAAGGGATTCAAATTTTCCCCGAAAATGCTGCTGTCTAGCGCCAAAACTTTACTAAAATCACTGAAGAATTATCAGCGATTTTAGCATGGAACATGCTTTAGCCTTGACATAACTGGCGAAATTAAAAAATAAACATTTTTGTCTTAAAATCGCGTTTGGAACCTAAGTGAAAATAAGAAAAAACCACCACCGTGGTGTGTTTTCACGTAAAACTGAGAGGTTTTCATTTTATTCTGGGGAAAAGGCGAGAAATGTACATTTAGTGAACATGTTATAAGGATTCAGAGAAAGCCTATGAGGAAGGTTGACTCGAGACATGATAAATACTGTCAAAGGGGAGACTGGTACGAGTATGAACACAACTCACCTAATGAAGATGAAAGATTTGATGAGTTTCAGCGGCTTTCTGAAACAGAAGAACAGTAATAATACGTTTATTATATATTTTACATTTAATAAACGTATTTATGTTTGGTCATTTCTTACTTTAGATATCGATCCCACTTAGTCTACAACAACGAAAAATTCCCAATGTCCGTCAAGTTGGTTGGGCAGTATTATGTAAAACGTCCTGTCTGGCTAATTATAATGTTCAACACTGGAAACAGTGCCCTGAAGGGTCGTCGACTGTATACAAAAAATAATAACAAAATGAAAGAAGTGTACAGCAAAAATTGCAAGTAAAACCCTAAAATGTCGTTTTTCTTGAAACGATCAAAGTAGAGACAGGGCTTTTCTTGTTGGGACGGCAGTGTTACAGTATTCAGAGATGGACGAATTCTTATTCACAAATACGGTTATGAAGACAAATCATATCTGCGAATTTATGATTATGAATACGAATACAATAATTGTATTCACACTTTGAATACGATTTTCCCCCGTATTGGTATTTTGAATAGGTACGATTTTATGATTTTTTCTATGATTTCCCTAAAAATCGAATTTTGGTTTAGTATTTTAAATGATTTTTCCTGAAAATCATACTTTTTTTTAATATGATTTTCTCCCGAACGCTGGACATATTTATGACCTAACATTGTCAAAATAATCAATCAAAAGTACGAAGAAATTTCCGGTAAAAATCATAATTATTTTTTGATTTTCAGTGCAAATTGTTTAAAAAAATAAGATTTTTCAGCGGAAATTTCGTTGTACTTTCTATTCGGTTGGTCGTAGCGACCTGCGGTTGGTCTCATTCGATTCTGCTTAAAAAAATCCTTTGAGAATTTGTGAGCGTTTCAAATTTTGATAGATTATTTTGACAATGTTAGGTCATAAATATGTCCAGAGTTCGGGAGAAAATCATTAAAAAAATTCGATTTTTAGGGAAATCATAGTAAAAAATCATAAAATCGTATTCAAAGTGTGAATACAATTGTATTCGTATTCATATTCATATTCATACCTGTATTCGTATTCATAATCATAAAATCGCAGATATGATTTGTATTCATAATCGTATTTATGAATAAGAATTCGCCCATCCCTGACAGTATTACGCTCTTCTTGGTAGTGTAATTGCGTTGAATCCCAACTTTTGGTTTATTATTTTCAATAACGAACCTTTGAATCGACCAAGAAAACAATTTTAACTCCTCTCAAAATTTGTTGGGTTACGTTTCAAGGTACGTCGAAACCGAAATCACTTTCGATCCAAAAGGCACTTTCCTTAGTTCCCACAGACCGATTTTGATGAAATTTGGTATGCAGGCTCCATTTGGGGTCTAGTTGTGCCTCGAAGATTTTGGTTGATGTAGTGATCCCAACAGTTGACGTTGTAACTCCCTAAATTATGACTTTGTGGTTACCATAGCAACATAGTGGAGAATTGAATTTAACGTATTCATTCTGGTTTTACCTATGGATAGAGATGAGCAAAACGGTTCACCAAGAAGAACGGCTCTGAGCGCTCCGCTCATTCAAAAGAGCCGGATCTTTTCGACGGAAGGCTCTTTTCCATATCACAATCTTTTGAGCTCGTATTTATTGTAGAGATGAAAATACGATGAAAAACGCTACAAATTGTTACACAAGGGTTTATTTTAGTTCTGCCCGGAAATTTTTATTCGATTATTGGATTCTACACTACTTTGATTCTGAAAATTTTGAGGGCGGGAGGGAATAATTTTTCTGTTGCTCGATTCCAATGGTTCATTATTGAAAATAATAACCCAAAAAGCGCTGTTGTTCAATAAAGATGCTCAACAAATCCTTTAAAAAATCAACGAAAAACAATAAATGAACCATGACTAAGCAATGAATAAGTAAGACCTAAAAATACAGTTTTTTGGTAAAATATTTATTTATACGAAATTTGCATTTTTTTATGCATCTAATGACAAACCACAATTTAAGAAAACAACAAAACAAATTTCTTAGTAGGTATAACATTTTCATAATATGACATTTTGATGTTATATCATGTTATTCAACAAAGAAAATTAAGTAACCAAGGTGAAAGAGAACAAACGAACCATCAAGTACATAAGCTTCAATATTGATAATAATGGTAAGATAAGGATAAACTTTTGCTTGCCTTTTGAACTTGTATCAGAAAGCTCCTCGCAAAAATATCATGAAGTAAAAATCAAACAGGGAGAAAAAACAACGGAAAGAATCAGAAAGTGGGTCACAGAAAACACTGGAAAAATACGGTAAAGTTTACGACCAAAAATACAATAATGCATAAGTGGTGGTACGATACAATTCCACAAAATTGTATTATTTGATCGATTTGTATCGTATTTTCCCTCTGAATTATTGTATGGGTTGGCAACAGTGAGCTGAAGAAAAGGAATTCCGAATTTTTCCTAACTCTACCGATCTCAAAAGAACCGAAGATGGAAGAGCCGCCGTTCATTTATTTTGACTGGATCTCAAGAGATCCAAAGATCGAAGAACCGCGATTCATTTATAATAATTTTTACCGATCCGCAGTTCACTCGCTCTTTTGAAAAACTGATCTTCACCGATTACTACCAGCACTGAGCTCAAAAGATCCGAAGAGCTGCAGTTCATTTTTACTGACCCGTGGTTCACTCGCTCTTCTGAAAGAGTCAGTTATTGAGCGACCCATCTCTACCTAGGGATGGGCGATAGTCAATAGTTCAGTACTATCGATAGGTCAATACTATCGATACTATCGATAGTAATTCGATAATGGCTTTCCTTATTTCTTACATACATATCCGATGAAGAATTTAATTTAATTTAATTATCTATTACTTGCAGGATTCCGTATATTCATAAGATTACACAAAGATTTCAAGAAAAAACGATTTTATTTAAAATATTATAAGAAGAATTTCCAGTTTAGCATTGCTCCTTGAGCCACATACCTATTGCCTGAAGAGAGATAGGGAGAGAGTTGGAAGATAAGAGGTAAAGTTGATACCACGAATTTTGTGTCTTTGCACAAGTGGTGAATTTCTAATTTCTCGAAATGAGGCACTCACAGCATACAGCAGGTAATTAAATACTGACACGAGTCTCAACTTCGCGAATACCAGTGAATTGAGGAGTTCTTTCACATGAAATTCCTGGAGTTGAGGCTGCACCGCTCATCTCAGTTATCACAGCTCTCCAAATGCTGAAATTTTCAAATACAAAAAAAAGTAAAAGTCTATCGATAGTGTACGACTATCGATAGTACTATCGATGGTCATGAACTATCGATATTTCGATAGTAACTATCGACTATCGCCCATCCCTAGTTTTACCTTCGAACCTGAGTTTCATTCTGAAAAGTTATTCTTGTAATATTGCTACTTGTACTCCTATATCAATGACTTCTAAGGGTTGAAAAATAAGGGCAGAAATTTTCAAAACGCTCTAGCTCAAAAACTTTTGATATAAAGGTTTTTAAAAATATATATATTGTTTTTTCATAAATTTAAACTAGTATTGAATTTTTAGAATCGAATGAGACCACCCTGTGTACGATCAACCGTTTGCTCCCCATGAGAACTCAAGGGTTGGTTTTATGATAAATTAGAAACACGAGTCTGAATTGCAAAAGAGGCCTAATATCCGTTCAAATTTTAGATGACAAAAATGCGATCGTTTTTCGTTTCTTCGAGTTTTACTCAGTCTTACGCCCTTAGCAACTAGTAGGTAATCAACTCTTTATTTCTTCAAACTTGATTGGGAAGCGAAAATATGATTGGTAGGTAGTGAAAATGGCAAAGCTGTGATCTACACAGAAAATTAATGAACCTTTGTGTAATAATTTGCAGCGTTTTGTAATTTGATCTGCCAGCGTGGAGCGGCCGTTGTGTAATGCTTTCTTCCACGTTCTCAGCCTACCGAGTGACTCAGAGCACGAAAGTGAGATCCTGTTTATGTTGTCCACAGCGACCGAAGTGGGCCACAGCGGTTTCTGAGGGCAGGGGCAAGGTTAGTTCTGGTGCTGGCAGGGCGTCCGTTGCGCGAGGTCCACCTCACCTTACGTCACTTGTGAAATTTGGATTCCAAGATGAATTTGTCACTGATCCCCCAAGCACCCACACTTACTATAGAATAAACCAAGAGGCAATACTTGACACTGCACCTAACGAATTAGATCCAGACACTTCATTGTCCATAAACGTATACCTTAATATTGATTAAGCACTATTTTAACTTCAAAATATTGGAAACTATTAATACTTGTAAAAACCTTCAGTATTCAACTAACCGTAGTGTTACAATACTACGAAAGAAATGATCAAGGAAACACCATTTTCAGACATAGACAGAGAGAAATATCAAAAAAGGATGAAGGATAACTTCGATCGTCGACACCCAAAGAAAATACCAGCTCTGAAGGAAGGTGAGAAGATATTAGTGCAGTGCGGATATGTCAACAAAACCCCAATCGTTAAAGGGCCTTACATCATAAAACGCGTCCTATTAATGAACATCTACCCGGAAGCAGTGTGTTATGAAGATGATACCAACAAAGAACGTGTTGTAGTATTTTCTCAGATCGGAGGAACCTTTCTAAGTGAGGGAGAGTGTAACAACCTCCAGTATTCAAGTAACCGTAGTGTTGTTGTTCCCTAGCAACAGGGTGACTCCTTGTAGAATCATTGAATAAATCATCCATTCTTGTCTTGATTTCCACCTAGAATTGGTTAATTATTGAAAGTATTACAATACTCACTAAAAAATATACCTGAAAAGAAGGGTGTCTCACCGAAATGATACCAAATAATAAATTTGGTTATACTCGTTTAAAAAAATCACGATTCCTAATTATTATTGTTTGTTATTGCAGATTTAATTCCAACTGCTGATTGAAAATATGTTATAGATGATTCGTGTAAGATGTGTGAGAGTAGATGACGTGAGACTATTATGATGCGAGAGTAGATTTTGTTACAACTCAGGAAAATTCAGTAATAGAAAGCCCATTTATGCACCAAAAATTATTACCGAATTTTCAAAAAAATCTTTGAAGCTATGGTTAAGAAAATCGAAATGTTATTTACATGAGAGAGTAGTAACTTTGTGTCGGTGGCACATAGCGCGAATCGTTAAAAATATACAATCAAACCCCCTTGGTTTAAATATTTTTAAAAACTCCTCAAAAATTACTCTCCTCGCTTGACTGAAATTTTCAAGAATTTTTGAAATTCATTACCTAGTGCATTAGTCTAGAGAATTGAAAAACTAAAATATTACCGCTGGAATTATCAACATCGAACAACAATATTGCCGGCGAAAAATGGGAAAAACCGTTTATTCAGTTAAGTTTTACTTATTTTTCGCCGGCAATTATTGTTCGAATTTGATGATTCCTCCATGAATCTTTTAGTTATTCATTTCTACAGGCAGATGCACTTATGAATTTCGAAAATCCTTAAAAATGTCTAATTTAGGTACAACTTTTAAAGTTTGAGCGCCGGTAATTAAGAGAAATACTAAATTGGAACGAGGAACAAACGGCGATGGACTAACGTAACGTTCAAGTAGGTTTCACCTAACCTATAAAACGAACTTGTATATACCTAATGGAAAACATATTGTTTAGTAATGCATGCATTCCAGGGGACGTCCCATTGGATAAGCATTAGATCAGTTTAACCAGTTGTTAAGTGGTAAAACTGTTTCACTCGATGTAATTTATTTATTACTTTAGGCAAGAAATACTGACCCCCCCCCCCCCCCCACCATTATCCACCTTAACATTTCTAGCGGCATGGGAGCCTCGAATCTGAAGAGCATTTTAAAATCCATGATCTACGATACCCAACATGCGAATTCGAGTTCACCCCCCCCACACCACCACCACCTCCCAACGCCAACAATGGTGCCAGTCTGGCACCAAAGCAGAAATACGTCGTAACATTGAACTTTCATCTGTTAGTTTTGGTAGGCAGTCCGTCAAAGTTCACATCCGTATTCAAGGTGAACCACAAAAAAAAAACAAAAAAAAAAAAACACGAAATATGTGGTTTATGGTGTCCTGGCACCATGGTGGCACCACTATTAGTTCCATGGCGGTACATAGAATAATTCATGAAAATCCGGAGGTATAATGAGAATTTTTCCTCAATTTCAAAGCTTGGGTACAATTAGTAAGCAGTAAAGGAACCGAAATGTTGAAAAATCGGATATTTTGTGAATATTATCCCCCCACTCATCCCCTCCCCTTGTGAATTTTGGTACTCTGGTACAATCATGTACAACTCGGAAGTTATTTGAGTCAAACAAAAAAAGAAACACGCAAATCGGTTGGAAATTGAGGCCTGGGCAGGTTTTACAAGATTATGCACGCAAACGCACGTTTTTTAAGCATTAACCCCCCCTTTCCCCCTCTTGAAAAGCAAAATCCGAAATTCCGGCGCCGTAGTGCACAACTAGATAGTTTTCCGCGTCGAAGAAAAAAAGAACCACGAAAATTGGTTGAGAACTGAGGCCTGGGCAGAGTACAAAAGATTATGCCCAAAAATGCACGTTTTTTGAGCATTAACCCCCCCTTTCCCCCCCCTTAAAAGGCAAAATTCGAAATTCCGGCGACGTAGTGCACAACTAGATAGTTTTCCGCGACGAACAAAAAAAGAACCAGGAAAATCGGTTGAGAACTAAGGCCTGTGCAGAGTACACAAGATTTTGTTACACACACACACACACACACATATATACACACACACACACACACACACACACACAGACATACACCTATGGTTTTTTTCGCGGATTTGGATTCAGAATGGTCTAAAACGGATTACTGTGTGGTTATTTTTTTTTTCTGTTGAGTGTTGTCCAACTTCACCCCAGATCGATCGCATAAGGACGCCCAAGTCTTACTGTGGGACGTCCTAAAAACTGTTGAATATGATGTTGAAAAACCTATTAACAGTTGAAAAATAATAATTATTATTTTTCTTCTTCTTATTATTATTAATTATTATTTTTCATTATATTATAATGGTAAAAAAAGGAGTTTTTACACCATTATAATCGTCGTAATTGTCCTCGAGTAGAGCTTCAAGGTACCTACGTAGGTCACTTGGAAAAATGGCACTGGAACGCGGACTCGAACTCGACTTTGGGCCCGAGTGGCCTCTATTAATACCGCGCTCAACCATCACACGAGAGCTCGTCTTTCGAGTGAATTCTATAAATTCGGTTGGCCACTCCTCAGCCGTCTATAAGTTCCAGCCTAAGACCCCATGAAGTGCGAAGTGGAGTTATGGGATACTTTTCCAGATGTAAAGTCCAGGTCTTACGTTACAAATGAGTGGGCTTTAGTAGACATTTGTCGAAATCCTCAGTAAAATCTAAAATCCTAGAGGAGACCGGAAATCTCGCCTAGAGTCAGAAAAACTAGATAGGTACCTATTTCTAACTTTACATGACATTTATTCGCAAACCTGTACCGTTTATTAAAAAAAAAAAAAAAAAAAAAACATTAAAAATTACCGAAAGTAAGCCAACAAAAGTGACAAAAATGAAGCAATTTATCGCTGCTTTCTGCAAACTGATAACTACTGTAATTTAAAATGAGTTCCAAGGTTTGTACGAAATGTATACTGCTCGGCATTGAGAGGGTCTCAGTCGGTTGCCGTTTGTTCCTCATTCCGGGTTAGTATTTCTCTCAATGACCTAACTGAATAAACGGTTTTTCCGACATTTCGCCGGCAACTAATGTTCGATTTTGATGATTCCAGCTGCAATCTTTCAGTTTTTCAATTCCCTAGGCAGATGCACTAATAAATTTCGAAAATCCTTTAAAATTTCAAATTTAGGTACAACTTTTAAAGTCTGAGCGCCGGTGATTTAGAAAAATATCAACCCGGAACGGGGAACGAACGGCGACCAATGAGACCCCCCTAATGGGGGGTGTGCCTGATTTTTAAACATTTTTTTTTTTAATCGAAAGTAGACCTCAATCTGAGAATTTGACACCAGCCGTTCTCTTTTTGAATGAGTAAATCTTTTTCTATGATTTTTCAAAGTTTCGAATGTTTATGACGTCACGCGCCCCTCCCTCCAGCCCACTGTGACGTCATACATATTCGAAACTTTGAAAAATCATAGAAAAAGGTCTTCTCACGCTAGAAGGTCGCGGTTGGTGACCAAATTCTCAGAATGAGGTCTAGTTTAGATTTAAAATAACAATAAACAGTTTTTCCGACCCATGCGCTCTCCCCATTGCTAGAAATGCGGAGGTATGGGGTACTTTACCGGATGTAAAGTTCAGATGGTATTACGTCGCAACTGAGCGGGCTTTAGAAGACATGATTACGGGTGGAGTCTCTTTTTTAACGGTTTATTGCCTCATAGGTACATGTTTCGGCGAAACTTCGTCGCCTTCATGAGGCAATAAACCGTTAAAAAAGAGACTCCAACCGTAATTATCAATATAGTCACTCCATATACCCACCATGTATAGAAGACATTTATCGAAATCCAAAATCGTAGGGGACACCAGAAATCTCCCCTAAAGTCGGAAAAACTGATATTTCTAACAAAACAACGTGAAATTTCACACAGAGCACACTCATTTAACTCCTCGCAGAACACGTGGACGCGATCTGTGATGCAGTAAGTAGGTATATCGATGCCAAAAAACACGTTCTGCCCAATGAGTCTCCCCTTCCGAGAGGACTTCAAAACTTTCCAAGAGAGAGAGAAAAAAAAGTCTGCTCAGAAGGATCGTGCGGCGGTGAGGGCCGTGACATAATTACGTACCAGACGGGAGGCTCGCCTATCTCAAGAACAACCTCTTATCTGGACTCTGGGGAATTCCCTCGCTGGAGAAGGAGATTCGTTTTTTTTTTTTTTTTTTTTTTAATACTGATCCGGTTCATATTTTTACCGCGTAATAGCGGTAGTTGCCGCAAATCGTCTAATCGCGAGAAAAACGCGAGCTTTAAATTTGTACCTACTGACCTGCGGCCGACAAAAAAAATCGGTTTTTTCGAATGTTGGTGTGACGTGCGCAACTTCAGCGGGAATCCCCGAAGGCCCGTCGAGTCGTGTTGTAAGATCTTGAAAGGCGCAAGTCATGGTGTAAGCTCGAAGAAATACCGACGCATCGGCGCAAGTTGTGCCTTTAGTCGATACTGGCCTTTAGTCGATTTACCTTTATCTAATATGCCCTTAAAATCTCATCATCAGTCCGCGTCATGTCAAATCGCTGTATTATGATACTTATTAAAAAAAAAAAAAAAAAATCACGTAAAAAAAAATTGCTATAAATTATTACAAAAAGGTTCATTATTTTTCCATAAAAACCACTTGTTTGCAAAAAAACTCGGCTTTGCCATAGGTACTATTTTTTTTCCAACTCCCTTCAATGACAAATTGTTTTTTGTGAGGAGGGGGCACGCCAAAAAAAATAATAATAATAAATCAAATATAATGGGGATGAGGGAAGAAGAGGAAGGTGGGAGTAGGAGAGAGGGACGAAGGGAAGTGGCTCTACAGAAACACCACCGATTGAGATATGAGCCTAGCCCAACTCCGTGGCACTTTTTCCACAACATACCCCGCGCCATGGCAAGGTTTCAGCTTCCAGTCCTTTCAGCTCCGACACCTCTTGCCGTAAATCATTTGTATCATACTTCCTTATCTTATCTCGCCAAGCTGCCATTGACAACTTGGACATCCAGGATAGTGCAAGACTGGTCGGGCTTGACGGCAACGATGTTGGGCTTCTTACCCTGGTCTCTTGGCATGTTGGGCTTCTTACCATGGTGATACTTGGTTGGTCACTTGGCATGGTAATACAATCTCTCCCTCTCAACATTCCAACCGCTAAATGACAAAGCACCTGCTATCTGCTAGGCTACCGCATCATGGACACTGCTGCACTACATGATACAGGTGCTAATTTCTACTTCGACAGGCGCGGCATAGGGGAGAGTATTGCCATACACCTCTTGTAGACCAATTTTTGGCAAATCGCTCATTTAATGCAATCGTGTCAGTTTCTCAAAGTCAGTTTATTTGGTGATAAACTGAGATGTGACACTGTTTCCATTAATATTTTACAGGTGGTGGAGATGTACGACAATACGCACAAGGCCATCTCGTGACTAGTTTTGCAAGCATAGAAGTGACCTTCATGCACTAGTTTCTAGCCCTCCAAGAGAATTTTTTTCTTCAGAATCCCGAAAATCGAAAATTTTGAGGTATGATACTATTGCATCAAATGAGCGAAATTTGACTTTTAAAAAAAAAAAAACGTAGCAAATTATTATCCGACGTTTTATAAAGTTCTTGTAAAGATCACTCATCTGCTAAGAACATGGCCTCTTACAAGGGCCAGGGTAATGTAGGGGAAGGGGGACCTGTTGTAGTAAGTTCTCAGCGACACTAACACGTGGGTGTTATTCCGATAAATTTTACAATAATTGCTCATTTAACGATAGTGGATCATTTGGAAGGTTTCAATCGTTTCTAATAACTGAACATTATCTTAAACTTGTGAAAAAAGTCATGAACAATCTGTAGTTAGATGAATATTTATCCTCCTTAGCGAACAGTTGAGTCTACTGAGTTCTGGGTGGTGTCAATAAATTCTTGAAAATTGTAGATATTTTAAACTAATGGAAAAACGCAGCAAATTATTATCCAACGGTTCATGAAGTTCTTGTAAAGATCACTCATCTGCTAAGAACAAGGCTTCTTATGACCCTTCTAAGGGCCGTAAGGGTGGGCGGAGAGGGTCCTGTTGTGCTAAGTTCTCAGCGACACTAACACGAGGGTGTTATTCCGATAAATTTTACCAATAATTGCTCATTTAACGATAGTGGATCGTCTGCTAGGTTTCAATCGTTTCTAATAACTGAACACTATCTTACAAGAATATTTATCCTCCTTAGCGAACAGCTGGGCCTACGGAGGTGGTGTCATTAAATTCTTAAAAATTGTAGATATTTTAAACAAATAAAAAACAACATTAAATCGAAAGTTTCGAAATTACATTGATAGCTAGGGCGTTTAGAAAACGCTTTCTCCCACTTTTTATCCCTTAGACGTGATTGATAATAATCATAACTTCCGGAGCACAACTAGACCCCCAATGGAGCTGATAGACCAAATAGCTATTTTTAAATTTTTTTCTCGAAAATCCACTAGGTAAGTCGAACGACTGGTTATCAGGAAACCATCAACTTAACCGTGGATCAGTAATACTTCTCAATAATCGAATCGAAGTAATGTAAGAAAGCTATAATGTTTATCCAACCCGGTAGAAATTCTCATTTTCAAGCATTATCGACACGAAGTTTCTCAAATTCGTGCCGCTGGGAGACCTCCCCACTATTGTAGGCAACCCATAACGTCAGCCATGGTGGATGGGTAGTTCAGGGTACTAAACCGCCAAGATGTTGGAGACCTCAACATTCAAGCTGTCTGGATTGTCGATCCTGACTCGGTGGAAAGTTCCGTTGCTCTCAAAAACAGGCTCTCCCAATCTTAGGCCTCGTGAATTCATAATTATAATCTCGATTAGAAAGAGGGTGTCCGCCGATTCTAAATATCAGTTAATAATCCTACCACATTTTTTTATGGTCTTCCCGACTACAATCCCGTTCCTGGTGATGAATGGCAATCAATATACGTCTTTGTTAAATTGGAGTTAAATTTGATTGAAAACATAGGTCCTACTGAATTGTTCATACACCAAAGAGGTCCATATTTACTATGAAAGAAATTATGACACAATCTCCAAATCTAAACATTCGATTGATAATGGAAATAGTACTCAGTAATGGATTATGGATTTACTGTCCCCATTGGATGGTTCTTATGGGCGTAATTAACGATTATAGATGTTGAATTTAATCATTTCATTCCTCAGATTTCAAAAATGATCTACATTTTGATCATTATATCACAATTTTCTAGAGTTGTTCGTCTCATAAACGAATGAGTTCTAATAAGCGAGAAAAAATAGGGTTGTATTCCAGGGTTAAGAGAATTTAGTGAATTTTATGATTGAATTATAGCATGTTGGCCATGGCAAACTTTGGTAAGGCATTAGGAGTTTTGAGGTATTCGACGGAGGCTCGCAGGTATCGTCTCGGTAAATGGCGGCTGACTGAAATGACCATGAAGACCTCAATGGACTCTTTCCTTATTGATGGGATCATCAATGAAGTTGAAGAAGGATCATCATCAGTGATGTTCGTTATTTAATTTTCAGTGTTGTCCGACGTATTCCGGACTCCCCTAACCTTATTTATATTGACGATTTTCGATCTACCGGCGATCACGCCCAGTTTGCACGTGGACATAGATCGGAGCTGGCTTCTTTACCCGGTTGCAATACTTTCCCTCCACCCTTCGAATCGAGCAAGGTATGTAAAACCGGTCTGAAGCGTCTGTCTCCGGCGGTTTCCGTGGAAGGAGGAGCGAGGACACGTGTGAAATATCAGGTTAACGTAACAGACGAGTAATCTGGCGGTCGAGGCCAAAAGCCCTACTGGCCCCCAGACGCATGAAGCGGCATGTTCGCCACCGGTCACCCGGTTCTCGCCGAAGAGCCGGGACTGGCGGGCACCACCAGGACATCCGGGAAGCTCTGACTTCGAATTATTCATTGCTCTATGAAGAAGAGTCTACACGACTAAGGGCGAGCACTCAATTATCTGAGTTGAGGGTCGGCCTCGACTCAACAGTCCGTATTCATAGTTGATTGAGACGGCCCACTTAAGTGTTGTGGTGGCCTGAGTGCACACTGAGCCTGAGGGGTCGCTCAGGGGCTACTCAACTCATTTTCACCTTAAGTTGGCTGCCTTGGTGGGGATATTTCCCTGTTGCATGGATATTTTGGGTAAAATGCACGGGAAAATTTCCTTCTCGTATTCTGCACTGATCGTGAGTTATAACCTTGTCACCGGTTCTCTGTGGTTATAACAGTAATGAAAAGTTTCTTATTGCATTTTCTTTACTGTGAATGTGCATGCTAATTTCTCTATTTTGTCCGATTTCCTACAAGTAACCATTAGTTTTGAGTTATCAGCAGTGGCGAATCAATCAAATTGAAGTCTGTTCAATTATATGAGGGTGCTGACATTTTTTCGGAGTTTGTAACTTGATTGGTTTATTCACAAGCAAATATACGAATATTTATGACTTCAAAACCTTTACCTACCTGCTTATCTATTTACCTGTGTGAAACAATATTAAGCCCGAAATAAACTCGTACCTATATGGATGTTTTTTTATTCAACATGTACTTTATTACCAACCCATATAATTTTCTACAAGTATTTTCTACTAGATCGTAAAACAAGAATGAGTATTGAGAACGAGGGCGAGAATGTTTGACAACTTCAAGAAAGAAACTCACAATCTCGGAAGATTTCACAATTTTCAAGAATGTTACAAGGAAATTCAAGTTTGCGATGATCTTCAATGGATATTTTTGACGGAAAAACTTGTCTAATAGCCTTATTTTTATTATACAAACAAAATAGATAGGTAGTTGACTTACTGTACACTATTTTCAGTAGGAAAATCTGATAATAACTGTGGCTGAGGGGCACTTAAGGTACCTCCGGCCAGCACTCAGGATTTTGCACCATTGAGTCGAGGGTGGGCCTCAACACAACGCTGAGTTTGGTTTATGAATACCGTTGAGTGCAGCCCTTAGACATCGCACTGAGTGCTCCCTCAGGGCGCCCTCAAATCTTGTCTATGAATACAAATGAGTGCCCGCCAACCCTTATCGATGCATTTGAGGGTGCACTTAGACTTAAGTAATGACTATGAATACCGCCCGTCAAACTGTGTACAGTCAATAGGTAACATAGTAATAATATATTATAGTGTTTTGGCTGCCACAAGTTGGGTTTTTGGTTTATTATTTTCAATACCTGGGTAATGATCCTTTGGAATTGACACAAAAAAGTTAACCCCCCCCCCTTCTAAATTTCTTAGTTTACCTTTCAATGGCGCCACAGTGCAAGAAGTTCAAGCAGGGAATGTGCATTGACTATTTCGATACATTCCACTCAACATTTTTGAGATAATATAATAGTTGCCCAATTTTTTAATGTATTCGAAAAACTTTACTGTTTTCAACATTTTTGTGACTTTGTTTGGTTTTATATACTTCAATAAACTGTTAAGAAATGATCGTTCATGACCGTGTATTTCTTTCTCAGAACTGCTAGTGCTGAGTGCGCAGAGGGCTAATTTGGGCACACTCCTTTATACCACCTTTTCGTACACCGAAATTTTTAATATTATTGTTCTAGAGCTTCTAGACGTAATATGATACATCTTACCAAGTTTCATCAGAAATTGTTGAAAAAAATAATTACGGTCACTAATGGGTTAATTACAAGTCAAATTGCAAAAGTCCCCTCTTCTTCATTCAAGGTAAGGAAAGTATCCGAAGTAAAAACGAGCGCATCTGAATTAGAGGATCCGAACGAGTTAGTTAAAATTCTTGTAAAGTGTTTACGTCCTAGGTTGTTAACACCCCCATCCAACAGGTAAAAGGCTGCTCGGCGCCTCAGCCTAATGAAGGTGTATTTTTATGCCACCTCTGCAAAGGTACCCCCCGAAGAACCACCGACCTCATTAACATACAACATTATCTACCGCCCAGGATCCAGACCTCCCGAATGGGGTTTTCAGTTTTTTTCTACGTCCTTTTTATTCCAGTTTTTTTTTTTTTTTACTTGAGTCGAGTTTTTTGCCCGTTTCAACTCCGTATGTGATATATCGGACGAGTTTCAAACCATTCACCGGGATAGTTTTTTTTTTGTTATATGTTTCGAGGTTCCGAAAGGTTCTGACAAGATGTTATTTCGTGCCACCCTATTAGTGCCCCTTTGCGGTGGCCGTATCAATAGCGTCAGCTCCCAATCCTGGAGAGGTTCGAATGATGATAGAACCACAGTACATTTATTTACATCCGCGACCTCATTGGTCTTTATGGTATCATCAAGTCAAAAAAAAAAAAAAAAAAAACAATTTGCTCCAACATTACCGATCGTACTGCGCTTTAAGTTCCGGATTTTTTTTTGGTCAATTTTGTTTCATGAGGTACTTTAGATTTTGAAATTTTATGTCATTACTTCGGCACATGGGCTAGAAAAAGGTTATAAAGCTTTGCCATCGTATCTTCCTACCAACCATATTTTACCGTCACAATCAAGTTTATTTTGACGATGTAAACGCTTCACACTCAATGCGAATAAATAGGGAGTTGCGGGTGCCTTCATTAGGAAATTTGATTACTGGTTTGCTAACTACTCAAAGAAACGAACAACGATCGCATTTTGGTCAGCTAAAATTTCAACGCAGATTAGGCGTCTTTTGAGATTCACACTCGTGTTTCTGATTATCATGAGTATAACCCTTCTAGATCTTATAGGGAGCGAACGGTTGGTCCTACAGAGCTTTGGTTGGTCTCATTCGATTCTTAAAATTCAATACTATTTTAAAATGAAGCGCTAGGGCGTTTGAAGTGACTGACATCAACCAAAAGCTTCGGGGCACAACTAGACCCCAAATAAAGCCGGTATACCAAATTTCATCAAAATCGGTCCATGGTTTAAACATTTTTGGATTCTACATACCTTGAAACGTAAACCAACAAATTTTGAGAGGGTGGTGAAAATTTCTGTTCTTGGTCGTGCCCAAAGGTTTATTATTGAAAATAATTAACCAAAATAGTGTTACAGTTTATTTCTGATGATTTTCGCGTACAACCGTCATTGTCGTCATTTTAATATTTCTTAATGTTATTATTGGATGTAGTAAACAATGCCGCCTGTTTTGTTGTCACTTGGGCACAATGTAAGACGTCATTTTCGTCAGTTTCTAATAAACAATTTAAAAAATAAATAAATACATACATCACCATGTATCAATAGTAATTCGTAGATAGAGGGGAGTATAGAAGAGGGAAAGGGGAGGGTAGGAAATGGCGGGGTGGTGGTGATGGTGGGGGATAAAATGGATAAAATGTCACTATGTGTTGCAGACTCGAATGCAAGCGTTTCACTTACAGTTGCATTATTTATTAGATTTTTGGATTCTGCGAGCCTCGTAACGAAAACTATCAAAAGCTGAGGGGGGAGTGGTAAAAACGATCATTTCCACAAATCCTTCATCATAAATTAAAATTACCTAAGTATTTCATTAATTTTTTAAAATTAATTATTATCATTTTTGGATAATCTTAGTTTTTAGAAAACTTAGGTTGTTGAACCATTGTTTTTGGAGACAATTTTGGTTTTTGGAAATTTTGGCAATTTTATCAAAAATATGTTTATTTAAGTCCATTTTTTTCGACATTTTCGGTTTTTGTACGATTTTTATGAAAGTTTAAGGTTTTTTCAAGATCAATATTTCGATGGGTCCCAAAAATTACATGACGATCCACTCAATCGTCATCAATACAGTTCCAGTTATTGTTGGATCTACGTCGGGTTGAATACGTCTATAAACCGTTTTTTATTTTTCAAAGGAAAATTTTGGACTCCAAATTTGGAATCTGCTGAAAAATTGAGTTCTGACACCATTTTTTCAGATTAGAGGAAAATTCAAAGTTCTAAAACCCGTTCTGATTTTTCATTATAATCTATGAATTTACGTCTAATTTAAAGGGGTATGAAGATTGCAATTTCACAAATATTGAGGCAAAAATGAAATTTTTTTGTATTTCAATAATTCGTAGAAAAAAAATGAAAAAATCATCAAATAACTTAAATTAATTGGATTTTTTTGAGTTGTTACACATTTTTGATAACTAGCGATCAGAGCGCAATGCTGATCAATAACTGTGTTTTGAATTTGATTTTTGGATTCTTTCGGATTGGGCAGCAAGTTTATATCGCTTCAGAGGATGTTTACCTCGTTTGACTCCCAAGGTTTGTTTTGAAAACGACTCAAATAAAATTAAATCTATGAGTAACCAAAATGGTGAGCAAACTCTTCATAGCACGTTGAGGGGATCACGTGGACGTTGAGCCCGTGAGAATAGAATTTCACTCAATGGAGCTGTATGGGTTCGGAATTCTAATTATACGGCCGAGGACTCAGAACGGAAAAAAATCAAATCTAATGAATGGGTGACTAAACATTCCATTCAGGCAAAAAACGAGCGTGGGAATCGGAAGCAAAACGGTAACCCACCTCCTGTGGGAGGAGATGTAACTGAAAATTAGAAAACAAAGAATTCAAAAAGGAAAATGTTATAACTAACTACGATGTGCCCTCGAGGCGCAGGAAGGTAAATTGGATCGATCGCTCGGAGGAATGTGAATACGATTTGGCCCGAGGCGAAGGGCGAAAGAGATGAACGAAAGCTTCGTCCGATGGTCTGACTCACCTGTTTGTTGAGAAGAGTCCTATCTGGTGATATTTAGTCAACGACTCTGGGAGCCAATCTGTTGACAATCTAGAATACAGACCAGATGTCCAACTTCAGCACCATATCTTTTTTTTTTTTTTTTTTTTCAAAAACGCCGAACGTTATGCATGCATATATGCATATATAATTAATAATATATATATATAATTATAATATATATATAATTATATATATATTATAATGATAATAATTATAATTATAATAATGGGGAATAATTATAATTATTCCCCACCAAGAAGAAACGCTGCAAATATTGACCCATTTACGCCCGTAAATATTTTTATCCGAATTCTTCTTTGAAATTCCATGTAATGGTCTCATTTTGGTCTAGAAACACGGGAAAAATGTCCAGCCCTTATTTTGGAAATAGGGTACAAGAAAAGTTGGGTGCCTTATGCCACCGCTGGGCGTCAGGGGGTACTGGGTTTCAAAACAGCTACAATAGACGAGAAATGATAAAAAGGCACCAAGGTTCAGATCAACTGTCCTCACATAATAAAAGAGTACAACATGCATATGGGTGGTGTCGCGAATATCTACTTCACTTCGTGAAGTAGGTAATTCAGCCGCGATGGCGGCTCCATACAAACCTTGTTTACCTGTATCTAATGGAACTCGAGCGAATATTGGAATAGGGGTGTGTAAGACATAGGGGTGTGTCGGTCCAGGTATTTCCCTGGAACGGTTCCAACGGTTACGGTGACAAAGATGTAACCGTTCCAAATTACCGGTACAGTTCCATTACCGGTACAGGCGATCAAATCCCACTCACATGGCATGGATGAAGCAGGCAGTCAAATCCCTATCGTCCTTCTTCCATGCTTATGGTCTCAACTTGCAATACAATGGCATCATTTTCCTTGACAATTCGCTAAAAGGAAGGAATTTGAACAAGTGTTATAAAAGAGGCAATTTATTATAAATAATAGTTACCAAACAATTCAAGGAAAGAATAATGACGTTGCAGTTCAAGAACTTAACATGACAATAATAAATTAATAAACCTGGAGACAACTTCCATGCTAACCTGTCCAGAAGATAACTTCCCGCTCAAGAGCCATTCCATGAACCATTCTCAGTCCATGGAAGTAGTAAGGGCGCTTCCAGGTACAACATGGAACAGAACTGAGAACAAGATCCATGCTTACCGGTCCAGAGCCATTGAACCATTCTCTATGATTTCTTATCGGTCCGGTTCCAACCTTACCGGTCCAGTTCCATCCTCACCAATCAGAATGAGATGATTGATCAGATCATTCTGATTGGTGAGGATGGAACTGGACCGATGGAAAAGATTCTCTTCCCGGTCCAGAGCCATTTCAAGATACCTTATCAGTCCGTGGAACTGGACCGGTAAGGGTCGAGTTTTTGTCACTGCGTGGAACCGTTCCAACCTGATACTCGGTTCCACAGTCCCGGTACAGCTGTACCGACACACCTCTAGTAAGACACGGTCATTTGGCGGATTCGAATCCCAAACGGTCACTCATTACAGAGACCAGGTCTTTTGAATCCGTTCACCCGTTCATTACGTTCACATACCAACTCAATCAGTGAAATGAACCTTTGTAGATTTGTAGAGAGGCAGTTGGGTCTTTGATAAAACTAATTAATATTATGGAGAAATAATGTTCAATAATATACTTAGCTTGGGCTCTTGATGGCAAGAAATGAATTAAAAAAAATATTTTGCCTGATAAATCAGTTAAGTTGTTATTTTGAGACACTAAAGTATCAACACTCAAGCCAAACGGTGCATGGGATATCAACTCGAATACGTTACAGTATCGATACTTTTGTAACAATACCCAACCCTAGCGCTTTTTTTCCTCATAGAAAAATAAGAAAATGCGCTAATTACCAAAATACAGTAATTCATGAATAAGGTTTTTTTATTGCAAAATAATAAAGAGTTCTTACATTACGATCACTTACCAAACTGGTTAACCGAAGAGTCCAGAAACCAACAAATAATTCAGATTTGGAATTTAAAAGGAAGCGGTCAGAACACAAACACAAGACTAACAACCAGCCGGTCAGAAGTCACACAAAAAAACGAGCGAGTTTGCTGCTCACTAAAAAATGAAGAAAAGTGAGAACTAGAAAAATAGTAAAACTAGCTATATCTTGAAAATCCGACGTAAACAAAAAAAACTGACGTCAGATTCGGATTCAGCGCACCAAATACCATAAGAAAAGCAGTGAAAGAACGAGACAGCCAGACCACCCCTAAATTTTGTTATCTTGTGTAATCGATATAGGAAGAGGAACAAGACATCGATCAAAGATGCTAAAACAAAACATATTCGATGTCAGTGAAATTGAAACGAGTGAGTCGGTAAACCGAACCAGTTGGAATCAAACAAACAACATCCATAAGGATCCATATTAGGATTCAGGTCGTGACTCGAAAAAATGCTGAGTCGAAAAACCGAACGAGTCCGAGTAAGTGAGGAGGCGATTTGAATGAATCAAATGAGCTAAAAGACAAAAACGAACGAAAGATTGATTCGAATCGTATAAGTCAGTCTTTGAGTCTTTTTTGTCTTTCAGGTCATCGATTCGAATGAATCATTCGTTCGTTTTTGTCTTTTAGCTCATTTGGTTCATTCAACTCTCTTTTCATAGTTCATTCGGACGTAATACTGCACTTGGATGGAGGAAAAAAAACCACTCCTTTCCGTTGATACTTCCATGTAAAAATGTTGTTGATACTTCCATAGAAAACCACTCCTTTCTGTTGATGTACTCCATGGACCTAGCATCCATTATGTACTCCCAAGTAATTTTCACACATTCTTGATCCATGTACAAACATGGATATATACAAATACATTATACATCCATGTTGCGGGCAATTTGTTTTGTTGGCCTTCTGCCGTTGTTTTCGGAATTTTTTCAGAAATCTCGATTGGTGGGTTGATGAACGAATGACCTTGTTAATTTTGGCAACCCGTTCAGTTCAGACAAGGTCGTTTTGAAGATAAGGTCTTTTCAATACGTTCACTCCTGACCGACACAACTCTATATTGGAAGAACACGTAATTGTAAATGGACAGTGAATTTCTATATTTCATTCTCGTTTATAATGGTATCTAAGTAAGTCTCTCATGACAATATAATTCTGAAGAAGATTGCTGTGAGTTATTATTAACTTGTTAAAGATTTTCATGCCAGTTCGGCTTTGATATAATTGTTTTTAACATTTGTGGCGACCGTGACACTTTTTGTTTGACG
The DNA here is from genome assembly GCA_009739505.2 of Apolygus lucorum. Taxonomy (NCBI): domain Eukaryota; kingdom Metazoa; phylum Arthropoda; class Insecta; order Hemiptera; family Miridae; genus Apolygus; species Apolygus lucorum. The sequence continues at coordinate 34,741,618 of CM019173.2, forward strand.
TTTTGGAATCTGTTTCTTTTTTGTACAAAAAATGGATAAAATTTTTAGCCGTCGCAAGTTCGTGCGTGCTTTCTTTACTAAACTCGCGAGTAAAATTACCGAGCCCGGGCCGGAGGGTGACGTCACAGAGTTCAGAGTCAAGATAGACAGTTTGAAGGAGAAGTGCCGGGAACTCGCCGATCTCGATGCTTCCGTCTTTGAGAGCCTAGTTTCAGCCGATGTGGAGCCCCAGGAGGACGAAGTAATTGAAGAAATGGAAGCGGCTCAAAGCTATCAAGACAGGTATAAATCGATTGTTTTAAAATTTGAATCATACCTAGTTGACCATGATGCTCGAAGTGTTCGGAGTTGTCAGAGCTATCAAAGTAGCCTACATTCGTCACCAAAAGTCACCAAAAAGAAATTCAAACTGCCTAAACTTCAGTTTAAACAATTTAATGGAGACCTCAAAGAGTGGCTATCATTCTGGGGACAGTTCAGGAAAATTGATGAAGATCCTGAAATTGCTGACGACGACAAGTTCCAGTACTTGGTTCAGGCCACTGCTCCGAACACTAGGGCTCGTGAGGTTGTGGAAAGATATCCTCCAACCGGCGAGAACTACAAGAACGCGCTCGAAGGTCTAAGGGAGAGATTTGGACGTAGCGAACTCTTAGTTGGAGTCTATGTTAGGGAGTTGATCAAATTGTTGTTGAATGCGAACAAGAAAAAGGTCAGCATGTCCAACCTGTATGACAAACTCGAGACCCAGCTACGAGCCTTAGCTTCCCTTGGTGTGACCTCCGAGTCGAATGCAGCGATTTTGCTCCCCATGATTGAATCGTGTTTATCCGAAGATGCATTGCGTGTTTGGCAGCGCAGCATTAGTGGTGATCCATTTTTGTCAGCGTCCGGCAATTCCAGTAAGCAAATGTTGGACAGTTTAATACATTTTATCAAGAATGAGGTTGAGAGTGAAGAGAAGATACGTCTGGCTGTGGAGGGATTTGGTTTGGCTGAAAGTCCAAAGGAAAAGTATAGACCACCTGAAGAAACTTTTCAGACTCCCAGTAGACCTACCGTGGTAGATCTTATCAACATAACTTCAAAACCTAAAGTAAGATGTTGTATTTTTTGTGAAGGCTTACACCCAAGTGAAAACTGCTTCAAATCTCGGAAAATGAGTTTTGACGAACGAAAGGAAATCATCTTGAAATCCAAACGATGCTCATCATGTTTGAAACCCAACCATTCTGCGAATCAATGTCGTACGATTTTGAAATGTATCATCTGTAAGGGTAGACACGTACCTTTGATGTGTACAAAAAATCTTTCCAGGCAATCAACCTCAAATGAAGTACCTCCTCATCTTTCAAGCTGTCGCAACATTTCATTTTCTCAGGACCGAGGGACGTTATTTGAAGAGTTAGATGAGTTGGGAATAGTCGTCGCTGATTTCAGTGAAGAAGATGTGGATATTTTCATCGGTACGGACTTTGCAGGGAAACTGTTCACTGGGAGGAAGAAAAAATTGAAGTGTGGACTGGTAGCTGTAGAAACTATCCTTGGATGGACACTGATGGCAGGCAATTGCTCCTGCAAACCAGCTTCCCTGCATCGAAGTTTTCCTAGACAGAACAGAAACGGATTGAGTTAACACCAAATGGGGCGGGAGTGTCGCGAATATCTACTTCACTTCGTGAAGTAGGTAATTCAGCCGCGATGGCGGCTCCATACAAACCTTGTTTACCTGTATCTAATGGAACTCGAGCGAATATTGGAAGAACACGTAATTGTAAATGGACAGTGAATTTCTATATTTCATTCTCGTTTATAATGGTATCTAAGTAAGTCTCTCATGACAATATAATTCTGAAGAAGATTGCTGTGAGTTATTATTAACTTGTTAAAGATTTTCATGCCAGTTCGGCTTTGATATAATTGTTTTTAATAGGTGGTGTGGACCTGAGCGATATGCTCATCGCACTCTACCGCACACCCTTCAAGTCCCATAGGTGGTATCTAGGACAGTTCTCTCAGTTACTACATATCTGCGTGAACAACGCATGGCTGATCTACCGGCGAGATGTTAGGAAGATTGAAAAGCCTGTAAAGAAGAGGAATCCTCGTAATCAAAAGTGACTGAGAAGGATGCCCGAGATGGGATGACTCCACTACCACTGAAAGAGTTCAGAGCGGATGTGGCAGAACAACTCATCCGATATGCCCAGCGAAGTAAGCAGGGAGGATCATCCCCTTACATTCGAACGAAGAAAGTGAGTCCCAACACTTCCCAAGAAGAAGGGGGTGAACTGAAACCGGGAGAGCATTTTGCTACTTTCACAGAAAAAAACGCTGCAAATCATTGCTCAAAGGTTCATTATTTTCTGTATAGATCACCCTTCTGTATAGATCACTGGTTCTCCATCAATACCACCTACCACCATCTGTATTATATTCTGTATACACACCATCTGTATTCTCCCTTGACCTTCCCTCTCAAATTTCAGCTTCCTGCGTTCAATAGGATTGAAAATGACTTCGGAGCTCACTCAGCTGATCAGTGATCTGAAGAGTGAAGAAGATCTCCTCGAATGCTGAAGACGCCTGGAAGAGCACTTCCATTCAATAGGATTGAAAATGGCTTTGGAGCTCACTCAGCTGATCGGTGATCTGAGGAGTGAAGAAGATCTCCTCGAATGCTGGAGACGCCTGGAAGAGCACTTTCATTCAATAGGATTGAAAATGGCTTCGGAGCTCACTCAGCTGATCAGTGATCTGAGGAGTGGAGAAGATCTCCTCGAATGCTGAAGACGCCTGGAAGAGCACTTCCATTCAATAGGATTGGAAATGGCTTTGGAGCTCACTCAGCTGATCAGTGATCAGAGGAGTGAAGAAGATCTCCTCGAATGCTGGAGACGCCTGGAAGAGCACTTCCATGCAATAGGATTGAAAATGGCTTCGGAGCTCACTCAGCTGATCAGTGATCTGAAGAGTGAAGAATCCTTTGAGCTACGATTTGCAGCGTTTTTTACCCACCAACATTTTTTTTACCTACCAACTTTTTTTTACCTACCAGCTAGGTACTACCTACCACACCATACTGGCTTCACACCTTCACAATCAAGTTTATTAGAAAGAACTAAACGCTTCACACTCGATTGGAAAAATAGAAAGCTTCATATGGAAATTTGATTACTGGTTACGCAGAAGGCAAAACTGTATACTAATCGAAGAAATGAACAGCGATCGCATTTTAGTCCGATAAAATTTGAATGGAGATTAGACCTCTTTTGCGATTCACATTCATGATTCTGTTTTATCGAAGGAAAACCTTCAAGTACTCCTAGGGACCGAACGGTTTGTCCTACAGAGCTCCGGGTGGTCTCAAAAATTTTAAAAATTCAATACTATTTAAAATTGGTGAAAAAACGATACCTTTATTTCGAGAGTTTTCGAGCTAGGGCACTCTTGAAAATTTCAACCCTTAATTTTCACCCCTTAGATGTGACCTACATCAACCAAAAGCTTCGCGGCACAACTAGACCCCAAATGGAGCCCATATACCAAATTTGAACCAAATCGGTCCAGTGTTGCTAAGAAAAGTGCCGCGTACGGCGTACGGCGTACGGCGGACGGACGGAAATTTTTTTATTCGATTTTCGTATTCTACGTACCTTGAAACGTAAAACATCAAATTTTGAGGGGGGGTTAAAATTTTTTTTTCTTGCTCGATTCCAAAGGCTTTTTATTGAAAATAATAAACCAAAAGGAAAATGTAGGCATTGTCATGTAAACCAAACCTTATTCTACTGTGCCAAATGTGATAGAAGATTGTGCCTAGTTCCAAAAAGGAACTGTTTCTTAGATTTCCATAAATTTGTTGTTTAGGAATTTGTACCTATAGTTTGATGGTTGGGCTGTTTGATGGTTATTTTTCTTTTGTATTACCTAAGTCAATTTTTTTACTAAGAGTTCCTCGTTTACTTTCCTATTTTACAATGTTACTTACTATAGGCGTGCTACAACTAGGATACCTACTGCGATCTCATGTGATGTCTTCCATTTTTATAGTCACTAAAACTCTAATCAGAATCTTATCTAATACCAGTTATATTTTTCTAAAATGTTAGATAAATTTTTGTTCATGCTATTTTATCAAATTTTAATTTTTAAACCCTCTTGTTGGCATTTATGGTAACCTGGCAACGTGTCCTACAGTACACCTTCCCCAGGGAGAGTTACTTACCGGGAACCTGGCAAGGTGTATCTCAGTACACTTTTCCCAGGGAGGGTTACTTACCGGGAACCTGGCAAGGTGTACCTCAGTACACTTTTATTACAAAGGGTCGTAAAGGTAATAAGATTCACTCAGGTCATGTTCTTGGATGAATTTTTAGTGTCAGTGTAAGTTAAAGTTTCAAATTTTCAGGTTTTTTTTTAGGAATTTCACTTATTTCTGTTTTTGCCAGGAAAAGGGTTGAATAACTAAATTACAACAAGAAAATAACTGAAAATATGAATGATAAAAAGCTAAGAACTGAGTAGGTAGTACTACAATGAAAAAGGGAACACTCTTATCTGAAAACGCTACAAATCATTGCTCAAAGATTTTTTTAATTTTCTGTATGAGTCACGCTTCTGTATAGATCCCTCCCTACCATCCGTAGGTACCTACTACTCACTAGGGCATTTTTGAAAATTTCAACCCCAACCTCCAACAAAATGGAAGAGATGGATTGACATTTTCAAAAACGCTGCAAATTATTACTCAGCAGTTTCAGCAACAAAGCCACCAACCATTCAACATGAAGAAAAACATCAGTCGCATTTCGGTCAGCTAAAATTTTAACGGAGATTAGGCCTCTTTTGCGACTCACACTCCGTGTTTCTGGTTTATCGTACGTCCAACCCTTAAATTCTCGTAGTGAGCGAACGGTTTGTCCTACAGGGCTCCGCGTGGTCTCAAAAAATTCTAAAAATTCTATAGAATCTTAAATTGAAGGAAAAACAATACCTTTATATCAAAATTTTTTGTGTTGGGGCGTTTTCAAAATTTCAAAATTAATTTTTTGACCTTTAGAAGTGATTTACATCAACCAAAATCTTCGTGGCACAACTAGACCCCAAATGGAGCCTACATGCCAAATTTCATTAAAATCGGTCAATGCTAAGTGGCAAAAGTGCCGCGTACGGCGTACGGCGGACGGACGGCCAAATTGTTATTTGATTTTTGGATTCTATACCTTGAAACGTAAATCAACAAATTTTGAGGGGGTGTTAAAAAAAATTTTTTCTTGGTCGATTCCAAAGGTTCATTATTGAAAATGATAAACCAAAACTGTTCAAAATAATCCAAACTTAGTCCAACCCGACATTTTGAGCACATTGAATTTTGTGAGATATTCACCAAAAATTTGTCGAAGGAATAGAGGATAGAATAAGATAATAACGTATTATGGGTGGTTACTTCCGATACAGAATCCATGCTTTTGGGACACCAGCCTCCATAGTCCAAGTATCTAAAGATCGGCCACCAGAAATGTTTGCTTCTCAGCCCGATTCTGTACGCATTTATGTACGACTCCAAGAAATCCATTCCCCCCACCCCCCCGTTGTGCACGGAGATTGAGTATGGACGATAGGAAGATACGTTCTTTCTCACCCAGGAGTACTATCCGTGAGAAGTTATAAAGCTTCTTGTCAATCAATGTCTCCCTCTCCGGTCTGAAAACTATGGAACTAACAATTAATAACAAATATTGTGTATTACTGATATTTTGGATAATATTCAAGCGCTACTGAATGCAGTTCCGAGCTTTAAAAGTAATATTGCAGGAAAAAAAAGTATTTAAAAACCCAGTTCCCCTTAGCGCCCAAGGGTGCCGTATGACACCTTATAAAGTATCAGCAGTTTTCGAGGGATGAAAACGGGTAAAAATAACATTTTACTGCACGAGTCTGTGATTCAACTATTCAACTTTGAATTTCAAGCACAATAATTTTTATGAAGTAAAAAATGTAGTACTTACGCAAGCAAAAGTTGAAGAGAGTCCAGATCAAATAGGTCTTCCATTTTTAATCACCTCAACGGAAGACTGAAGAACTCTGAAAGCTGAAACCCCCCTTCTGGTGGAACTACACAGATCCTAGAAACACATTCTTGCAAGATTCAACAACATTGGACAGACCCACGAATTCCCTGGGATATTTGAAGAGTCACAATACCTGGATGCCGTTTGGCACCATGGGTTAACACAATGGTTTATTATTATTCTGTATAGATCACCCATCTGAAAATAACAAGGTTTTTCCACAGCCCAATTCAGCTAGACAGTTCCTTAGACAATTCGTAACTAATAAGAGCGCGGGTTTCGGCGGTGATTCACGCCTTCATCAGCGGACCCCACACGTCTGGTTAGAGTCGAGTCGAGATTCCTAGAGTGGACTCGAACTATTAAGGGAACTTCCGACGATTTTATGGTAAAATTTGACGGAGAAAGTACCCAGACTGGAGCGTTCGAGTTGCGGCAGATCGACAGTTATGTTGATCTCGTTTCCCAAGATTTTGGGGATGAACTGGTAGATGAATCATCGCTGCGAGCTTTGTGACGAGAAATTACCACAAATATGTTTACAAAAATTATTTCTTCATAGCTGTCACTTTTCATGTTTTCTGTTCCTTTGATTATGTTTGACATTTGTTATAATACTGCGCAGGCTAACAATGGTGCTGTCACAAAATTCATATTTCAAAAGGTCTGTTTTCAGAATGAGATAAATTTGAGCATTATTTGATATGCAGTGAGGTTTGGGAGATGTTTCGTTCAGCCATGCGCAGAGAACGTCTATCTTTAACCTGGGAGAAAGAAACCTCCTAAATGACCATTTTTAGGCTGATCCTCCACAGGATGAGTATACGAGCTACAAAGCGACCGGGCGATTGAAGGCGATCAAGATGCGACTTGGTTCCTCCATTTGTCGATGCATTTCGAATACAATGGAAGAATTCGAGCTATATTACATTTCGGAGAAAGCCATATTAAATATGCGCATTGGGTGAACCCAATATGAGCAAGGAGGCAATGAATGGATGATTTGGTTTGTATGTGTTCAATTCCTTCTTCTCTCCGCAAATCTATTCGAAATTATAGTTACCCTCTGACGCTGGAAACCAATAATATCCATATTCCCAAAACATCTTACCTCGGTCTTCCCTATCTGTATAACCATCTTAAATGGGATTCTCGGTAAAAATAAAATGAATGAACTTGATAGAAATACATCGGAGCTCTTGATGCAACTTTTTGCTTTCTCACGTCCTACATGTGAACTCCATCGGATTCTTTAATCCGTGAACTACCTGATGTATAATCATGTATTACAGGTCGGGAATCCTATCAATATTGGAAATGAATTTACAATAGTTCTGTTTCCAGTAACCACGTACCAAACTGTAGTTGTCAATCGGCATATCGGATGTGTGATCGAATTACGACGTTACAGGTACCTATTGAGGTCCCATTAAGGTGTGTCGGAGCATGTAGATCTGAATCGAAACGGGAAATTTTAGTTGACTTGAAAAATGTGCCAGTCACGCAATGATAAGAATTCTTATTTTCTAACGTAAACATTGCATCCTCCTTGGATCATTGCGTAGCACAAAATTTGACATTTGAAGACAGATACGTAAAATGTTACCTTCTACAGCAATATTAAACTACAAATCGGTAAATCAATTATGGAATTATGATGTCGCCTTCCTTTCTTAATTATTAAGGCTTCAAAATTGAAGTGAGAAAGTGTTCCGGGTGGTGAAGAAATGGTTGTAATTTATCTCTGCTGTGACGCACGAGGTCTCGGCCAGTAATTACGGAAAGGGTCGGTCAGTCGGACCGTCAATCTGGTTTTATCTTTTCGTCGACGCAAGCGAGATAGGAAGCTGCGATAGGACGAATCATCTCAGATACCATACGAGTGCGAGTTTTCACTGGGGAAGAGTACACACGTTGAACCTATAGGTGGAGCAGTATCGATCGGCAAGTCAACTTCAGCATGCAAATTTATTTTGACATTTTCATGTCTTTGCCCTGGCACATAGCACAAAAAACTGTCACGAAATTGCGTAACGAAATTGTGTTACAGTGCCTTTATCATGATTTCCGCTTACAACGACCCCGTTGTTAGGTTTGTTCCTTTTCTACACTTTTTAACCCACAAAAATCGTTCACCACTCGTTGGAAAGCTCTCGATTTAACGAACATTTTCATGTTCTCCATAACATATTGACTATACGAATAGCGGAGCTATGGGCATAACTGTTCTCATATTTTGTTTACAAACTAATGATCGTGAGTGTAGAAGATAATTAATCCGGAATCGTCTATTTTATTGAAATTAGGTACCTACCTCTTAATATTAATAATAATTATTAATTATTGTGACAATAATAATTAACAATTATTGTGTCAATTTGTAACATAATATATCTACACTCTTTCGTAGTACCTACCTCTTTACATGGTACCTAGGTACCTCTCCTATTAACTGTTGGTAGTTGACATAGGTAAAGACATGAAAATGTCCCAATGCGTTGCAAACTCGTACCTATGCAAGCGTTTTTTTAAATATTACATCCAGCGTAGAGGAAATAAGAAATACAATTGTATTTTAGATAGGTAGGTAAAATTGGATGAAATAATTGGACTTGCGAATAGGAATAGAATTTATAAAGTAATTTAATAAGATTTGTACAAATGGGGGAAAAACGATCAAAAGTATGAATAATCAAGCAGAATTTTTCTTTAGAAAGAATTTGCTCATTATGATAGAAATTATTCTGCTCTAAAACTATCTTATATATATTTATATCGATATAGAGAACCGATAATATCGATCAATATCGATATATTGACCGATATATTGGGGCTTGTTTTCAAGAAGTAAAAATTAAATATTCTCGCGCCTGTTACAGGCGTATAGGTACAGTACCTGTAATAACAGCAAGTAATAATTACTTATAAATTATATAAATTATAAATTTATAAAATTATATAAATTATATAAATTATATAAATTATATAAATTATTATATAATTATAAAATTATATAAATAAATAAAATTATTTTATTCCAAATTTTGTAGGTACCTACGTGATGGGTAGATTTCAGAATGTTGACTTCAGCTCAAACATTGTGTACATAGTTTACAACTAAAGTGGCTCTCAAGGCTCAATTACGTTCTTGACTTGAGCCGAAATTGATGGAGATTAGTCTAGATTAAAACTACCTACTAGGTATACGAAGTGAAGCAGGTTTTCACAACAATTATTTTCAATTTTGAAGGATCAATATTGTCTACAATATACCCCTGTCAATTTAACAATTAATTCAACATAGCAATGACATTTTCGCACTTTTTTTTCGTTTTTAAAGTATGAATTTCGATAATTCATATCCAGTAACTTTTGAAAGTAGGTTATTACTTATTTCACTCGGTTTTTACAAATAGATCTTCCGATATGACAAATATATCGACATATCTCTTCCAAAATTATGTTGGAAACGTTTCTATTCACCTACCTACTTACTTCTTCAAGTTCTTCCAAGTAGATCTTCCGACATGTCAATAAATGTCTTCCTAAATTAATTTTTTTATATTTTTAAAACGTTTTAATTCACCTACTTACTTCAACACGAAATTCAATCTTCCGATATATCGAAATACCGATATATTTTCTCCGATATATCATAGGTATCGATATCTCATTGACGATATATCATTTGATCTGTATATCGATATATTTCATTCGATATCCCATCCCTAGAAAAAACTGATATTTTCGTTTAATAATTTGTATTATTCAAAGTCATTGTACGAATAAAATCATTACTATCAACTCTCCGCGCCGGGAATCCCGCGACGTCAATTTTGCGAACTGTAACAAATCAGCTGCGTTCTTTCCAGAGAATAGTAGAGTGAGCGTGTAGTTGTTGAATGGAGCCGACCCATGTGTGAAGCTTTCATCAACCAGGATCCACGTCCTTGATGACTCTGCACCTGGATACAATGAAAAAAAGAATCTTCTTCAAATGTCGGGGCTCCCCCAAACGTAAGATTTTCCTTCTCCATTCGTTATGGATGCCTGAGAAAAATTCGTTTTTTCTCTTCGAAAACAAGTTTTTTAAAAATTAGCTTTACTATTGACCCTGTTTAGTACCTCGGTATGAGAATATTATTGGATTCATGGGGTTCAGCTGTGTCCGAGCGAGTTCAGCATGTGTCTCTGAGGACGAGACTCGGACCGGTTGCAGGAGCTGTGAGTTCGACGCTCTCCTCGGGAGCATATTTTCGGGTAAGCCGGTCGCAGTTCCCCCTCGTCCCAACCCAGGGCGGTGGGAAGCCAATGGGAAGCCATGAACGAAATCATCAGAACAAATTTTGATCTTCCCTTAGGAAGACAGCTGATGGCGTCCATTCCAGGAATGGCAGTCGGACGAAAATCCAACCTGAAATGGTTGTTTACTTTACTTTTACTACTTACTTATTGGATTCATAGTGAAATGAGTAATGATCACTATAAGTTTGTCTTCAACTCAATCGTTCTCCATCTGGAAGGAAGCCTCTGGGAAGCTCTGTGAGTGATGAAACTTCTAATAATCTCTCTCCTGTTTATCCTTACGCGCTGAAATTGAAATTTAGCACAATTTCTCACTCTGAGGAAACCATTGATGGTGACTGGGAGGAATCCAGATCAGCTGACTCAGCTAAGTTCCTCTTTTCCACAAATGAGCCCTGAAAATTAGTCACAGTCTGTTTAGGAACCATGTAAAATGACTGGGAGGAAGTCAAATCAGCTGTATGAGCCAACTGCCCTTATGTTCAACCAAGAGTACAATTGGTACAAAGCCCCTCAGAGGCGACTGGAACCATTTGGGATGAAGTCTCAGAGGAGGTGAATCTGATTTCTCCACTTTTTATCGGAGTGTGCAGAAAGTTTGTTCACGACCTCTTCGGAGTGACTAGTAGTGATTAGCAAAAGGTCAGTTGTGTGTATTTTGAAGCTTCTCGTAACTTTTTTTTTTTAAATTTGGCACACTTTCTCACTCAGAGGAAACCACTGCAAGTGACATCAAGGGAGGAAGTCAAATCAGCGGTGCGAGCAATGAAGCTATTGGAGAACTGCTCTGATGTTAATCCTACAGCACAGTTTAAATACCATTTATAGTGACTGGAAGGCCAGATCAAGCTGTGTTTAAAATGAAGCTCTTCATAATTTTTTTAACATGCTATTTGGTACATTTTCTCACTGGGGAGGAAGCCGCTGGAAGTGACGGAGGATGTCGTATCAGCTAAGACAGCTGGTTTTCCTTCTTTCCAAGATTGAGTGCTGAAATTCGTTACACCTTTCGTTTGGAACCGTGTAAAACGACTGGGAGGAAGTCATATCTATTGGCTAACTTCTATTATGTTCATCTTAGAGCATAGTTAGTACAAAGCCTCTCAGAGACGACTGAAATTATTAGGAACACAGTCGCTGTCTTCTCCGCTTTTCATCCTACCTAGTGTGCTGAAAGGCAGTGCAGAGCCCCCTGAGAGCTCGCGACTCGTGATAATTGAACCCCAGATTGAGCAATACAGCTGAAGTATCTCTTGAATGTTGTATTTTGACCCTGAAATATCATTTTGTCACAGCTTGTTGGGGCTGAGAGTGTTAGTGAAAAAGAATAAGCAATGTAACAACCCTTTTCCTGTAAAGTTGGATCTTAGTTAGAGTACTATTTAAAAAATCTACATTAACTAAAAAAATTAAAAAAAAACAAGAATCCGTGTCAAAGCAAGACTTAACTGTGGCCTCCCTAAGAAGCAACTAACACAATAAAGTAGAACCTTTTTTGTCCTCATATTAAACTTTTTGGATTAATAGAAGTTCATATGACTATTATTATTTATGTTAATTTTTTTGGGGAGATTGAAACAATTTTTTAACTTTTTCAAATATCTTATTAATTTATTTGTGCTAGTTTTGAACCTCTGTTATAGAATTTCAGATTACTGGGTGGCAGGGAAGGTAGGATAAAGAATGATGACAGGAAGATATATTCAACATTTCTAAGATTACACCCGATGAAATTCGAAAGCACTCTTTTTTCTCCGGTTGGTTCGTCGAGCCATTTTAAATGTTAATCAATTCAGAAATTCTCGACGCGTCGCAGAAAAATACGAGTCCTCTAATTATTAGTTGCCAGTATATTGGTCAAAACAATCGAGAGCGGAAAATTAATAACAATCGAGAGCGGCGTTCCTTAGGAGCGTCTCATATCTTTGTTAGTCAGGAATGTTGAACTATTTCCAGATGGTTATTTCCTAGACCGTGTGACTCCCGAAATCCAGATGGGAAGCTAGCGAGTTGATGATTCAGTTTCTAACCACGGGTTAGGTGCATGCCGAGCTAATAGTTTAGGGTGGGATCTTCATTGACTGCCGTGGAGCGTTCGACACAGTTTACGGGCGTTTCCATTGATTGGTCGAAGGCGCGATTCTGATGCCGCGCCAGGCCGGCTGGGAGTCCTTAAACCGCTCTGGTTTCCCTAGGGCGTCACATTCCTGGATGTTTCACCCGAAGGACTGGTTGCATAGGGGGTCACACCGTGGAATCTCTACCTCCATTCATTCTCATCATGTCAACCTATATTCCAAAGAAACCCCCTTCAACAGCTTTGAGGTACCTATGGATGGTCCACGGGCACTGGTTATATTATAGTTCTCATCATTGAACTGATTCATCGGAATACAACCCTGTTTTATTATGGAAAATCCGTCTACTGAATTGGGTGGGCTGTATAGGTTCCTCACATAGATTGATACGAGAGCCAAAGGCACCAATTTCACATTTTAGTGCTCTAGTGTGAACAATAAAGGCTGAATTTATCACCCAGGTGAGTTTGGCTGAAAAGAGGAGAATAAAACTTGATGCTTCCAGATCAAATTTGAGAAAATCACCTACAAGCATAAATTGAACCTTTCTATTGAAATGGATAGATTGCGATTTTGCCACTTGGCTAAACCACATATCATTGAGAACGTGCCAAGGAATTGCGCAGTTGAAACCTCTCTTCATGAACAAAAGTCAGAGAATTGAAAATGAGATCTTGATGTTTAAAACCGTAGTCTAACCTATATGGCTCTATGGTGCTGGTCTGTAGTCACCAGGACCCAACTTACTCAGTACACGCTCAATACAGATCCTGAAAAACAAAACCCTCCGGCTTATCATTGAGCAGGTTGGTATACAAGTGATGACGAACTTCACAAAGACTTTGAAGTTATCGCCACATAATATTTCTTGTATTAAAGAGCTTCATCATATCCTTACCAACCAGTCATCATCCCTCTGAACCGTCTCCCACTCAGGCATCTGTAACTACTGAAAAGAAAGCATATTTCGGACTATACTGAAAGTTTCAACTGAAACCTGTTCGGCCCTAAACTATATAAATTCACCCCTTTCAAATCCTCTTCTAGGTGAAAGTTTTTCATTCACTTTCAGAGTTTATATTCAAGTATCACAACTAAGTAAGGTGAAATCATTATGCACTTAAATCGAAATTTCTCTTCAGTACAGCGCTTTTTGTACCAAATGTTGAAAGCTCTAACGCTCACCTAGCTGATTTTTTTTAAATAGTGTATATTTTGTATATGTCCAATTACACCGTATTATTCCTCAATGGTATGATATGACAAAATTGAATAATGGGGTTATACATTAGGATTTCACTTCAAACATTAAAAGTAGAGTCATGAAATTAGTAGGTAAACACTAATAAATAAATAAATGAATAAAATAACTTGGATTGTATATGGATAGATTAAATAGTTCTCCAAATTCTGCGTAGCTCGTCAGTCTTGATCAATTACGGTAGGTGTACATTTTAAGAGGTGGCGGTTGTCTTCCATCTGTTGGCTTCGTAAGGTTGTCGACTTTGGGGAACTAGTGGATTCAGGATGGTCCTTGCATTTGTTACGAACAGTTTCATGATATTCTCGCTATATTTGGTTGGAGTGTCAAGAAATCGTTGTAAGCAATGCTGTCCCTGACAAGTTGTGGAGCGTGGATAATATTCTATGAAGAGTGGAGTTCTGATGTTGCTCTGTACGACGGAAGGTTGAGGGATTATGGTTTTGTAAACTAGTAGTCTGCTTTGAACGGATAGGTATTGAATATGGAGTAGGGGATTGAGCATTTAGCCAGCCGATCGAAATCCCTAAAAGCCACTTTAGTCCGTCAAACCTGACCTTCGTAGCGGGTATGTGCAAATCGGTCAAGAGCATCGACGAAAGTAGCTGGTTCCACTCAAAAAGATGCTGAGTTACAGCCCAATTTTGATGACAATTTTCAGAGATTGTGTGGGTAAGTGGTCCCCTATCAAATTGATCTGATCGGATCATTGGTAGCGAAATCCCCTGCGAACACGAAAAACAGCCATGTTCCACAATTTCCATCCAAATTCGACGAAATTTTTCAGTGATTGTTTGTATGGGACATTATCAACTTCCATGTGATCAGATAATTGTTAATTACTGATCACAACGTGCGCCAACGTGAAATCTTTCAGTAAGCATAACACGTACAGTTTCCATTAGATTTTGATGAGATTTCAGTGTGTGTTTCGTTGAGACTCTGGATGGTCCCTTATACATGTCATCGTAACTTGATCGTCAAATTTGTAGGGTTGCGGTAGAGACTAGAAAATCAAAATTTCGAAATAACCTAACGTGAATCGGATCAACATCGGATGATGTTCATCAATCATGTGGAGGTTACGACGAAGCTATGTGCTTCAATTTTGGTTTATTATTTTCAATAATGAATCTTTGGAATCGATCAAGAAAAACAAATTTTTTGACCCACTCTCAAAATTTGTTGGTTTCCGTTTCAAGCTACGTAAAATTCGAAAATCTCCATTTCTGGTCTAGTTGTGCCCCGAAGTTTTTGGTTGATGTCAGTCACTTCTGAGGGGTGAATATTAAGGTTTGAAATTTTTAATCGAATTTATATATAGCTCGAATTTATATTGTCACCACTAGACAGACTTAAATTTTCTATTGGTTTCGAGTTGGGATTCCTAGTTGCTTACATTCCTCGATGAGCTTTCCGGACAATGAAGAGCCAAATTTCGTTACGCTCTCGGAGCTATACAGGCAATTATAAACCATTGTGTAATGATTTCAGCTTTTGTTGAAAATGTCACCGGTTTTTCCCTGGATTAGGATTGTATGAAGTGCAAGGTGTGAACGGGAATGCCCCCACGTCCGTCTCCTTCAGCGGGCTAAACCACTTTTACTCTCGAATGGGGTTCTCGGTACTATGAAATCGGTCGACTCGATTAAAATGCATCGAAGGCTCGTGATGATGGAAGGTAAAGAAACTCGCGCGTAGGAATACTCGGAAATCTCCGGGATGGTCGGATCCGTGACCTACCGGACCGGACGGACGCCGTGACGTCAAACGATGACTTGACGTAATCCTGGGACTCCGTGTGAGCTCATAAGGGCGTCCCACGGATGGTACATCGGAATCAGACTGCGTGAAGGTATTCCCGCTACACCCTACGTAGGAAGTCCGACTTCGGAATATTATAGTAATCTCTTGATATTTCAAGGGGAGTTTGGTATACGAAACTAGTTCAAATCAACAGGAGAACGGGTCAGTTAACAAAAATAACTGCATACTAATCAACAGTCTTTTTAATTAATATTAAGAGTTAGTTCAATCAATCTTCATCAACAGAGTAATTTTGGAAGAAAATCGCAACTATTGCAACAGACTCAAACTTTTTAGCATGGAAAATTTGAAATATATACCAACGTACGTGTATATGCATAAGTATTTGTTACTCCGGACGATAAATTTTTGACATTTTCATGTCTTTGCCCTGGCACATAGCACAAAAAACTGTCACGAAATTGCGTAACGAAATTGTGTTTATAATGATTTCCGCTTACAACGACCCCGTTGTTAGGTTTGTTCCTTTTCTACACTTTTTAACCCACAAAAATCGTTCACCACTCGTTGGAAAGCTCTCGATTTAACGAACATTTTCATGTTCTCCATAACATATTGACTATACGAATAGCGGAGCTATGGGCATAACTGTTCTCATATTTTGTTTACAAACTAATGATCGTGAGTGTAGAAGATAATTAATCCGGAATCGTCTATTTTATTGAAATTAGGTACCTACCTCTTAATATTAATAATTGTGTCAATTTGTAACATAATATATCTACACTCTTTCGTAGTACCTACCTCTTTACATGGTACCTACCTCTCCTATTAACTGTTGGTAGTTGAGATTTGGTACCTATGTAGCCTCTGCAGTTTACCCTGGCACATAGCAACAAAAAACATCACGAAATTGTGTCAATTTGTAACATAATATATCTACACTCTTTCGTAGTAAGAAGACAGTGCCACCTATAATAGTATTCGACTTAGATATTATTATGTTAATGATTCGTTTCACATTCTGACAACAACGGAGGGTGGGTTATAAAATCCTATAGTGAGGTAAAAAGCAATACCTAGGTAAAGACATGAAAATGTCCCAATGCGTTGCAGACTCGTATGCAAGCGTTTTTTCAAGATGCAAGCACAATAAAAACTGTGAGCAGAAATTACTTAAATTCTGACTTCTCAACTTCCGACAAATTTGAGATACAAATTTACTCAAAACTTGTTTCTTGGGGGATTTTGTGTCAAAGTTGAAGATTTTCACTCTAAAAGGTGATGATGATTTCCACGTGAAGGTGACTACCTAGACAAGGTTTAGTTTATTATGAGAGAGAACTTTGGAAAAGACCACATTTTTCAAAAAATTTTATTGGCTTCGGTAAAAACTATTCAGCCATTTCAAATTTACTTACACCAAAAAAGATAAAAATAAAAAGTAAATACTTTAAAATAACATATTAGTTCAAACGAACATATAAAACTCAAAGTGAGTATTCAATTTTGTCCTGGAAATCATTAAGAGATAAGTAATCATAAGAGATTAAGTTAAAGGGGTTCGTGCCATCGCTAGGAATTTTTTTTACGGGAGGCAGGTGAGAAAGTCTTCAAGATCCACCGGTGGAGTTGGATCTCGTAAGATATACCTTGAAGGGTCCGTATCTTCAAGGTTATGTGATTTTCAAACCAACTAAAAAAATCTACTTTTCTCCACATTGGAGGCTCTCAGCCAGGAACCGTTTAACACATTACTACAGGCTGAGTCCTGGGGCGCTTCATCAGTTCTGGATGGCAGGTATGTGGAACTACCGCACAGCAGGGGAAAAAGTTTCGTTCTCCACTAGGGAACAGTAAGGTTTTGGACTGCTAACGAAACGGTTTTCGGTTATAAATTTCAGGTCGACGATAACTTGAGCTATTATTCAGCAAAAAATACAACAAAATGTTTATAACAGGTTACCCAGGACGACTTCAAGAAGTCAAAACTTGAAAGAAATAGGTCAACAAATGTATTGGGTTACTTGTAATAAGATAATTGTAGATAATCTAAAGAGAAAAGTAGTTTGAATTTTTTTTTGAAAATTTGCAATAATATTTATACAATAAGGATTCTACATATCTATCTTGAAACGTAAACCAATTTTATTAGGTAATTATTTCTTAATAATATTAACAAAATCAATTTTTGAGGAGGGGTTAACATTTTTTTTCTAGCTCGATTCCAAAGGTAGTAGTAGTAGTAGTAGTAGTAGTAAATACCTTTATTCAAAAATTCACTAACAAAGTTAACACATGTGAAAATATAAGCAAAATAAATAAACAATCAATTCTCTTTATAAAGGTTTTCCAAAGGTTCTTCATCGAAAATGATAAAACAGAATAACCATATAATAGGATGTTTTTTTTTTTCATTCATCTCACCTTCCTTGGAGCCCTCTTTAGTGACACTAAAGGTCAGGTAGAACAGCTGATGAACCATAATTTATATCGAACTTTCGAAAATGATGGTTATGTGAATAAGCAAGTTCATTATCTAAATTGTGTTTTCAGATGGTTCACTCAACTGAAATATTGATTTTTACTTCTAGAATCGTGTTTGAACTAGCTATTAGGTATATTACAATTACAAACAATATGAACGTAATTTGCGAGTCCAGGAGGAAGGAGGTTGGTGAATTTCAATACGTCGATAGGCGGAAATCAATTACCTATATGGCTTCCTCCTGATCACTCCCAGTGGCCCCCAAGATGCTGTGTACATTTTAGTCAGAACAATAAAGAGAACGGCAGCTGTCGCTCACACAGCTGATCTCACGTACTCGTACAATGAAAATGTTCAATTTTTCCTCAAGTGGAAGTGATTCTACATAATGGAAAAGTTTTCCAAAGAGCTTATAGTTTCCCCACTTGATTCCTTGATTTTATGGTGATTTCACCATGAAAGGAGAGAAAGATCACTTTAGACGAATTTTGTAGGTCACTACCCCTACTTCGGCAGGGTAGACTCCTAATTTTGAACTATCTCTCCCATTGGATCCACGGACGATAAAGAGAACGGCAGTTGTCGCACACAAAGCTAGGTAGCTGATCTGACCTCCAATCGAAATTTCCAATTTTTCCTCAAGTAGAAGTGATTCCACACAATGGAAAAGTTTTCCAAAGAGCTGAGAGCTTCCCCACTTGATTCCACGATTATAAGGTGACATCATCATGGAAGGAGAAAATTACAAACTTTAGACCAATTTCATTGGTCACTACCCTACTTCAGCAGGGTAGACTCCAAATTTCGGAACTACCCTACTTTCCCCCATTGGATCCACGAACGATAAAAAGAACGGCAGTTGTCGCACACAGAGCTAGCTGATATGACCTCCAATCGAAATTTCCAATTTTTCCTCAAGTGGAAGTGATTCCCACAAAAAATTCCACAGAGAAAAAAAAAAAAAAATCCACAGAGCTTATACTTTCCAGACTTGATTCCTTGATTATATGGTGATTTCACCATGAAAGGAGAGAAAGATCACTTCGGACGAATTTTTTAGGTCACTACCCCCACTTCGGCAGGGTAGACTCCAAATTTTGGAACTATTTCCTCCATTGGATCCACGGACGATAAAGAGAACGGCAGTTGTCGCACACAAAGCTAGCTGATCTGACCTCCAATCGAAATTTCCAATTTTTCCTCAAGTGGAAGTGATTCTACACAATGGAAAAGTTTTCCAAAGAGCTGATAGTTTCCCCACTTGATTCCACGATTATATGGTGAAATCATCATGAAAGGAGAAAAACATTACTTCGCAGGAATTTTGTAGGTCACTACCCCTACTTCGGCAGGATAGACACCAAATTTTGGAACCCCCATGGTTTGGAAGTTTCCCCCATTGGTTAAAAGAGCATTAAGAGAGAAAATCGTGACTTTGAACCACTATTTTTGAAGAGCTTTAAACCGGTTTTCCAACTTTTTTGCTACTATTTTGGCTTAGTATCCTGTGAGATTTTTTCCCCATTTCTCAAAAAGTTATATCGATTTTGCATTATCGTTGTTTGAAAGACACAATACATTGCTCATGACTGCTGATCACTTTGCCTCTCTCAGTCTTCGATTGGATTCAGCTGGATTCTCGCCCTTCCTGCCGGTCAATGGAAGCTGAAACACGGAGCTCCCGGTCTGATTCATCACATCCGAGGGTCCCAACTATAAATATCGCTTGATTCATGAGTTGAAACACAATGAAGGAATGCGCTCGATTGATTGTGACCAACCATTCGGATCTATGACCCAGTCTAGAGAGTTTTAGGTCGTTGACTGAGACCTGGATGACAAGTCTCACGGAGTCGTTTGAACGTCCATTAAAAAGGGGTTTTACCTAATGGAATCATCGATTGGAAATCCGACCCTGTGGTATATTATGAATGCGATGACTAAGTAAATCAGAATTTTATTATTTACATTTCTGTACTGTGGCATCTAATGGGTGAAAACCCAAAAAAATCATTAGTTGTTATATTAGGTTACAACTTGGTCACTAATGCAATCAACATACATATAGAGGTTTGGAAGCCGGAAACTAGTGCCCAAACCCTACGTTAGTGCCGTGGTATCCAAGTAGTACCTACCAATATTTATGTGGTATCTATTCCGGTATATTGATAGGTTTGACTGGTGGTCCTGATTTGTAAATGATTTATGAATTTCGTTGTCAACAGATCTTGGCACAAGTCAAAATGAATTCTTGTTAGCTACACCGGTTTCCCAATGCCCAACGATCTGAAGTCTTCAAATGGAGGATATCTTGAGGGAACGTCTACGTCATGGATGGAAGGTCACAATAATTAGCCTGTTTTCTTCCCCTTATATAGAGTTTCCCAGAAAGATACGGCCAAACTTCAGGGGTCAATTCTACCAGACATTTCCAACAAAAAAAGACTTATGGCAATTTTCTTTTAACCCTTGTTTTTTTCAAGTTATTTTTTCAATTTAAAGATTTTTGTCGCATGTTGAACCTTGTCTCACTAAAATGTCTATAGCTCCCTTATTTTCAGTGGAAATTCAAATGTGAATACACCGTTGAAACGAGCATTGAACTTCCCATCAGATGAGCTACAACACACATTTTTAACCTCGCACCTAGTTAGATTTTTTCTAGTCAAAACTCAAAACTCTGCAATTTTCGATTTTCTTTGAAGAATTCCTAAAGAGATTTACACCCATTTTCTGTAGAGGAAATTCAATGCGGTTTTCAGCAAAAACATTCTCAAAATCTCAGGTTTCCAACGATATAATCAAAAAATATTTTACTACCAAATTTAGGGTACAAATTCGTGTTTGTACGCGGAAAAACGTGGATTTTTTCAACGAAATCGACGGTTTGGCAGGAATATTCGGGGGATCTCCTCCGCCAGCGCTCTTCTCGCCCGCCATCCAACCCTGAATCCTCCCGCCAAAACGTCGATTTCGTTGAAAAAATCCACGTTTTCCCGCGTACGAACAAGAATTTCTCCCCCAAATTTGGTTGTAAACTATTTTACTACCAAATGTAGGAGAGAAATTCATGTTTATACGCGGGAAAAAACGTGGATTTTTTCAACGAAATCGACGGTTTGGCATGAGGATTTGGGGGTCTCCTCCACCTCCGCTCCACCCACTCACCATCCAACCCCGAATCCTCCCGTCAAAACGTCAGTTTCGTTGAAAAAAGTCCACGTTTTCTCGTGTACAAACACAAATTTCTACCCCAAATATGGTTGTAAAATATTTTTTGATTAAACCGTTGGAAACCTGAGATCTTGAGGATGTTTTTGCTGAAAACTGCATTGAATTTCCTCTACAGGAAATGGGAAAAAATCTCTTGAGAATTTCGTTTAAAAAAACGCAAAAATTGCTAAGTTTTAAGTTTTGACTAGAAAAAATATAACTAGATGCAAGGTTAAAATGTGTATTGTAGCTCATCTGATCGGAACCTTAATCATATTTTCAACAGTGTAATCAAATTTGAATTTTCCTCAAAAATAAGGGAGCTATAGTCATTTTAGTGAGACAAGGTTCAACGTACGAAAAAAATCTATAAATTGAAAAAACTTGAAAAAAGGGGTTAAAAGGAAATTGCTAGGAGACTTTCTTTTGTGGAAATACCTTTTAGAATCGACACTTGAAGTTTGGCCGTATTTTTCTGGTACACCCTGTAGAACTTACTATTAAGTAGATAGAATCAAAGGATCTTCTGAAAAAACTGTGAACTAACTTACTCGTATGTATTTTTATAAAATTAAGCGTACAAAAAATTGAGACAAATAGGGGTCAGGCGAATCGATTTTCTGGCAACATAATTACAACCTTCATTGTGAAAACTTTGAAATACAAAAAAAGCGATTCACTTTCGTGTTTCTATCAACTTTTTAATGGAAGGTCAGAACATGACTACGAATCTCTCTAAAAATTACATGGTGACGATGTGAAACTGATTCGAAGTCAGTCGCACGTTCCAGGTTAGTATTTCACTAAATTACCTGATTCTAAAAATTGTAACTAAACTTGAAATTTTCAAGAATTTCGAAATTCATCAGTGCATCAGCCTAGGGAATTGAATAACTTTAATATTGCCGCTGAAATAAACAAAATCGAACAAAAATTGCCGGCGTAAAAATGGAAAAACCGTTATAAAATAAGGTTTTTTCCCATTTTTCGGCGGCAATTATCCCTGAAAATTTCAAATTCAGGTACAACTTTCAAAGTTTGAGCGCCGGAACGAGGAACGAACGGCGACCGACTGAAACCCTCTTAAGCCGAAGCGCGTCAAAGCATGGATTCCAAATCGCCCAGCGGGAACAGATATAATAATGATAATAATATAAATATTGCCTAGATAAAATCATCAGACCTCCCAAAGAGAGGGGTGATTTCCTGGATCTTTCAATATTTGTAGTTAGATACCTCTTGAAGTATTTTGCTTTCGGCTTTCGAACAAGGGAGTATCCCGAGTGAAACCTGCTTATGTTATGGTAGAATCATCTCTGCAGGGAGTTTTCTCTTATTCTTCGTATTGATACCAAAAAAGGGATATAGGCAGTTAATGACGAGGCAAGACATGGAGAGATCCTTGGATGCACTTTTTAGGAAGTGTCTCCTGATTGGCTGATCAGAAAAAAAGACGAAAGGCCAATTGGATAACGCGAATTCTCGGAAAACGATTGCGGAACTCGTCGGTGCGGGCAGCACGTTCAAAAGGGGTAGATACATTGACAAGTGAAAGGGCGATCTCTTCTCCGTGGGGCGTTGAGCGGCCTAGAGGCGCAGAGAGAAGGAATAGGGAGGGTGTTGTATGAAGTATCTCATTTCCGTTTCTCACGGTCTCCCGCCCCTCAAGTAAAGGTTAGGAATGGCGATGGCAATCGAAACTAGAAGGTTAGACGGACCACCCCTCTAATCTGAGGATATTTCGATTGTGGACGAGGGGTGAGTCAGAGACGCAGAATGTGGAGCTGTAACTCTTGAGATGAAGAGGGATATCTTGTGACCACCCGCAGGTATGAGAGCGAGCCAATAAGAAGCCACTTCCTGTGTGCGAAGGACAGATTCCTCGTTGAAAAAGGGTTTACTACTAAATTGCTTCTCGGCCTCTAATGGCGGGAAGGCTCATGAGGAAGAATCGTGACTTGGAGATCCATAAATAGATTACGATTTTCTGGCTCGATCCATAGGAATGGGAACAAAATGGCTCATTGGTTAGATAAGTAGGCTTAGCGCCACTCCAGTGGCGGGAACCGAAAAGGACGGCTTGTTCAAACAAGGGTATCACCTAATCGTATGTAAATTAAGTACCTAATGAGACTGTTTTTTTAACTTTTTTTAATGAAAAATAAATTGCAATCTTATACGAAGATACAGGGGACGAACGTGTTACGTCGATTATTCTCGAATATTAAATGAATAAGGCTGCTTCTTCATGGATTTCTAGGCGCCGAACATCAGATCTGGTGAAAAACAAAGTTCAAATGACTCAAAAACGAAGAATATACAGGGTGTAAGCCTAACTGGTCTGCCATACGGTACCAGTCGATTCTACAACTAATTTGCAACAAAAAATGTCGCTTAGCAATTTTTTTTAAACCCTTCGTTTTTGAGTTATTTTAACTTTAAACTTTTTTCCGTGATTTTGACCCTATGTCATTAAATTGGTCATAACTCCGTTAATTAGCTGTGTAAATTACAATTTGAGGATACCGTTGGAAAGGGCATTAAATTTCCTATCGGATAGATGCCTTAACTTTTTTTTGAGTCAAGGTTTGAGACATGAAAACGTCCTCTAAAAAGAGAATTTTACGTAATTTTGGAAACCTCGCATTTGTTCAATCTCAAATTGAACTACGAGAACCCATACTTTTTCAAGATGCAAGAACAGAGAAAACTGCGCCAGAATCTCAGCTTTCCAATGATATGATCAAAACATATTCTACAACCGAATTAAGGGGAGAATTTTTTGTATGAACGCGGAAAAACGTGCATTTGTTCAACGAAATCGGCGCTCCGCCTAGTCGATCTGAGGGGTCGGACGTGATGTGAGTGGGTGGGTCGGCGCCGCAATAGACCGCGAGGCCTCTGGAAACAGGAGGCCAGAGCGCTGATTTCGTTGAAAAAATGCACGTTTTTCCGCGTTCAAACACAAATTTCTCCCCTAAATTCGGTTGTAGAATATGTTTTGATTATACCATTGGAAAGCTGAGATTTTGGCGCAGTTTTCACTGTTCTTGCATCTTGAAAAGTATGGGTTCTCGTAGTTCAATTCGAGATTGAACAAATGCGAGGTTTCCAAAATTACGTAAAATTCTCCTTTTAGAGGACGTTTTCATGTCTCAAACCTTGACTCAAAAAAAAGTTAAGGCATCTATCCGATAGGAAATTTAATGCCCTTTCCAACGGTATCCTCAAATTGTAATTTACACAGCTAATTAACGGAGTTATGACCAATTTAATGACATAAGGTCAAAATCACGGAAAAAAAGTTTAAAGTTAAAATAACTCGAAAACGAAGGGTTTAAAAAAAATTGCTAAGGGACATTTTTTGTTGCAAATTAGTTGTAGAATCGACTGGTACCGTATGGCAGACCAGTTAGGCTTACAGCCTGTATTATGCGTGCAGGGGAAGGACGAGATTACAGAGGGCGACCCCTGAGGTCTTCCTGCGCTTTCCTTCCTCTTGAATCCTTCGTGCATCCCCATTCACGGAAAAACTGTGATTCACAGTAAGGACAAACTCTTCATTCAACTCGTGTTATGTTGACGTTTCTCGAATATTAGATGAATAAGGCTGTTTCCTAAGGAATTTCTGGGCACCGAACATCAGATCTGGTGAAAAACAAGTTCAAATGATGCAAAAACGAAGAATATATGCATAATATTATTATGCGAGCTGGGGAAGGACGAGATTACAGAGGGCGACCCCTGCGGTCTTTCTGCGCTCTCTTTCCTCTTGAATCCTCCATGCATCCCTGTCTTCGGTAAAACTGTGATTCACAGTAAGGACAAGTGAAGTTTTCCCTCCAAAACATTCCACTTTTGTTGTTTTTTGTTTTCTTAGAGAGAGTTCAAGCTTTTATTAACACAAGAAAAACATACATAATGCAACATACATGTGTCATGGTGAATGCTTATACTGCTCAATCTTTCGACTGTAGCAGAAAGTTGCACGGTAAATTAATATTGTTAATTTATTTCTCTGTAAGCTATATTTTGTTTCAAAACACAAATCTAATACTATCAAATTCTTATAAATAAACAGCAGCTCAACACGTAGCAAATCCAAAACAGAGACCTAGAAGTTCAACTTTTGTATTCTTATATTTATATATGTAAATGCTATCTGATTTTTATTTTTTCATCACTGAACCATTTTCTTCCCTGCCACCAGTTTAAGAATACTCTTTAAAATAATTTTTACGACCAACCATTCTTTTATCGACCTATTTCTTTCTTATCAATCCTCGGCGATTCTCTCAACCACAAATTTGAGAGTTCTATAGTTCCATTTCCATGAAATATCCTCTATCCATCCTCCGTGTAGTTGAACTCGTTTATTAACCCTCCGCCACTAATACTGGGGTCTGAGTACCTGTTAGTACGTCATTTCGCTAGCGTAACAAGAAATTAACTAACTACTTAGGTGGGCCGCAAGGTACCTCCCCTTCCAGTGTCTCTGAAGCTCCTGAGAAGGAAGGAACCTCCATCTGAGGTAAGTAGTCGATGTTATCCTCATACTATAGTTTGGTAAAGCATTGTTAGTTTGCATGTTCATCATTTTTCTTGCCCGAACCTCATGTTAGTAGTAGTGTTATAAAAAATCTGATTGAATTGTTTGTGCTTCTGTTGCCCAGAAAGACTTTCTTCATTGGACCAGAAGTAATCAGAAAAGAATTGGAGCCGCAGAACATTGTCAAAGACTGAATTTTCTCTTCATTAACGTGTTATTTACTTTCTATTGAATTTTATTGTCCGCTCCGAATTATTTTTTCGGAATGTTTTGTTTAGTTTAATGTTTGAATAGTTATCTATCTTACAAATAATTTTATGTTAAAACTAAAATAGGATTTCAGAATATAATATACTGAAAAAGTCTGATAGTAACATCATTAAAATGTTAATAAGAAACCAAAATGGAGCTGAAAGTCTGTGGTGTGTATCTTAGTTAGTACCAGCGTTCTGGTGATACATGTTAGCGACGGAGGGTTAAGAATTTGCTATAACTTCCAGCTGCACCAGGGCCATCAACAGATCAGTAAGTACCATTCATATACAATTCAAATACAATGTATACAATTAATATTTTAGATAGATATAGACAATTGCGGGATTTGTCAAAACTCCCTCAATAGTGGACAGGTTGCTAAAAAAAATGAAATGTGGTCTCCTCTTCCCTTAAATTACACGTCAAACAGCAATATCCTCTCTCCCCACCATATGAAATTTACATCCATCATTTCAGATCTTGCTATGGAAACCGTTCGTACAGGGATTTGTTTGACAAATATTCCCCCCCCCCCCTTCATTCGTCCTATCCACAGCTTGACTCAGTTCTGTTTTCCACACTTGCAACAACTTGTTCCTAACAGACAGCAAACTCAGTTCCCAATCCCGACCCCCGGGTTAGCCCGTTTCTCGCGGCTCTTTCCCGATAAGCTTGAAACCAGGAAACTTTACACCTCACGATCTCCTCAGCTTTGATCAGTGAGTACCTATGATTGGGAAGCTTTAAAGCACAAACCACGTAATCCTTATGTAGCTTCATAAAATAAAATTCTAGTGGTTCTACTCCGCTTTCCGCACATAAAATATAATTGGGCGTATTCTGTGGTAAGGCAAATTTTTTTTCGTGGATTCATCGTACGAAAAATCTTCAGAGAAGACTGTTTTACAAACAAAAATTCTGGAAGAAGAAAATAAGGTAAATCAACGAAGAAAGTTATAACACTCAAGGCAACTCTGGTGGAGATTATCTATTCACCCACCGAAGGACCTAATCAACATTGTTTTCCGTGGACTCACAATGTTTTCACGGATTTTCCCCTTCTTCAGCGATAATGTCTTTTCCGTTCGTACATCATCTTTCGATCCCATCTGCGATTAGACCAGCTCACCGGCCCGAACCCCACCATTAGTCTTATTTGAAGAAATACGTCGACGTTTGATTCAAACCTGAGATCCGTCTTTGACGCAGGGAGTGAGCTGACTCAAACCGGGGAAGCCCTCGACATCACATTCGCCTTATCATTTTTGTATCAAGAGTCGGGTAGATAACATCGACACGTGAGATTTTGGATATCATAGTCACGTACTTGGATGACTAGAAGAGCGGGATTTTATCGACCAAATAACTACTGACAAAAATTTGCTGCTAGGTTGCTCTTTTACTCATGGATCATACCGTAGCCTGGGAGAGGTCATTAACGTCTTCTACAGGTTGCCCCATGTTAAGGACCGGAAAAGTTCAGGGGCCGATTCTACAACTATCAGGGTTAACCCTGAAATGGAAAGGTGACGTAAATTTTACGTCTCTTGCCTGTAAAATAGTGTAGACGACGGTAGAAAGGGTAGGGGGTGCCAGGGTTCTATCTATGCCTGCCCTCAGAGGTCCTCGAAGGTTCGGCTTAACCTGCGACACCGTGCTGACCTCCGAAACCCAACACGTAAAAATTACTTCCTTTCCAATAAGGTACGAAGGATGAAGTAAAATTTACTCCTCGTTTCCAATCAACCTCCTTTGGCTGAAGTAGTTTTTACTTCATGATTCCATCACACCCCCTTCATTTTTCCATTGCAGCCCCTTTTCTAGAAGTAAATTTACAATTCCAATTTCCATTTGACCGATTGTTAATTCCGCAATTGCTTTCGTTCGTGTTACTTATAAACCAGGATTCATTATCTTGACATTAATTTATTTTATTTATCAACTGGGATACGAACAATTAAGAATGGGAATTCCGACTCTTAAAATCTCGTAGGCAGTGAACGGTTTGCCCTACAGAGCTCCGGGTGGTCTCATTCGATTATAAAAATTCAGTAATATTTCAAATCAGTGAAAAAACAGTACCTAAGAAAATGTCTCTTGGCAACTTTGATTCAACCACTTGTTTTTCCAAGTTTTTTCAACTTCAATTTTTTTCGTGTTGTCGACAGAAATAATGAAAATGTTTTGGTTTATTATTTTCAATCATAAGCCTTTGGAATCGAGCAAGAAAAAAAAAAATTTAACCCCCCTCAAAATTTGATGTTTTACGTTTCAAGGTACGTAGAATACGAAAATCGAATAAAAAAATTTCCGTCCGTCCGCCGTACGCCGTACGCGGCACTTTTCTTAACAACACTGGACCGATTTGGTTCAAATTTGGTATATGGGCTCCATTTGGGGTCTAGTTGTGCCGCGAAGCTTTTGGTTGATGTAGGTCACTTCTAAGGGGTGGAAATTAAGGGTTGAAATTTTCAAGAGTGCCCTAGCTCGAAAACTCTCGAAATAAAAGTATCGTTTTTTCACCAATTTTAAATAGTATTGAATTTTAAAAAATTTTTGAGACCACCCGGAGCTCTGTAGGACAAACCGTTCGGTCCCTACGAGTACTTGAAGGTTTTCCTTCGGTAAAACAGAATCATGAGTGTGAATCGCAAAAGAGGTCTAATCTCCATTCAAATTTTATCGGACTAAAATGCGATCGCTGTTCATTTCTTCGATTTCTATACCGTTTTGCCTTCTGCGTAACCAGTAATCAAATTTCCATATGAAGCTTTCTATTTTTCCAATCGAGTGTGATGCGTTTAGTTCTTTCTGATAAACTTGATTGTGAAGGTGTGAAGCCAGTATGGTGTGGTAGGTAGTACCTAGCTGGTAGGTAAAAAAAATGTTGGTGGGTAAAAAACGCTGCAAATCATTGCTCAAAGGCTTCTTCACTCTTCTGATCACTGATCAGCTGAGTGAGCTCCGAAGCCATTTTCAATCCTATTGAATGGAAGTGCTCTTCCAGGCGTCTCCAGCATTCGAGGAGATCTTCTTCAATCCTCAGATCACTGATCAGCTGAGTGAGCTCCAAAGCCATTTTCAATCCTATTGAATGGAAGTGCTCTTCCAGGCGTCTCCAGCATTCGAGGAGATCTTCTTCACTCCTGAGATCACTGTTCAGCTGAGTGAGCTCCAAAGCCATTTTCAATCCTATTGAATGGAAGTGCTCTTCCAGGGGTCTCCAGCATTCGAGGAGATCTTCTTCACACCTCAGATCACTGTTCAGCTGAGTGAGCTCCAAAGCCATTTTCAATCCTATTGAATGGAAGTGCTCTTCCAGGCGTCTCCAGCATTCGAGGAGATCTTCTTCACTCCTCAGATCACTGTTCAGCTGAGTGAGCTCCAAAGCCATTTTCAATCCTATTGAATGGAAGTGCTCTTCCAGGCGTCTCCAGCATTCGAGGAGATCTTCTTCACACCTCAGATCACTGTTCAGCTGAGTGAGCTCCAAAGCCATTTTCAATCCTATTGAATGGAAGTGCTCTTCCAGGCGTCTCCAGCATTCGAGGAGATCTTCTACACTCCTCAGATCACTGTTCAGCTGAGTGAGCTCCAAAGCCATTTTCAATCCTATTGAATGGAAGTGCTCTTCCAGGCGTCTCCAGCATTCGAGGAGATCTTCTTCACACCTCAGATCACTGTTCAGCTGAGTGAGCTCCAAAGCCATTTTCAATCCTATTGAATGGAAGTGCTCTTCCAGGCGTCTCCAGCATTCGAGGAGATCTTCTTCACTCCTCAGATCACTGATCAGCTGAGTGAGCTCCGAAGCCATTTTCAATCCTATTGAACGCAGGAAGCTGAAATTTGAGAGGGAAGGTCAAGGGAGAATACAGACGGTGGTGGGTGCTATTGACTGAGAACCAGTGATCTATACGGAATGGTGATCTATACAGAAAATAATCAACCTTTGAGCAATGATTTGCAGCGTTTTTTTCGATTTCTTTGGAAATTTTAGTCCAAAGCTCTATTTTGAGACTTCCAATGGTCCACAAAATATCCTTCTCTCCATAATCTAAAATTACAATATAAGTTTGGTTGCTCAGGCGACACCTTCGGTCAGCTGTTGAGTTCCTGAGATGTTTTCGGTGACACTAGAGACACCGTGGTCTAATTAGGGTTAAACTCGCATTCTCTCTCTATCTTCATACTTGCGTTTCCAAAACTTCGTCGCGAGTGATTTAGTAGGATTCTATCAAGTGCCATTGAATCTCTGGGAAATTTGCCGCGCATCTTCAAGATGAGTGTACCGTCTGATAGGTGGTACAGACCCGTACAGACTGTATGATTCACAGAGTCATTTACGAGGAAATTTGAAGAAGACGGATCCTCCAGGTAACATCAGGTAACGTCCACGGTCAAGTGCGGCAAGCGAAATCCCCAGGACTCACGCCTCGAGTGCCTGACAGATCATTACCGTTCAAAAGAGACCGATTTGTGATTCACCGTCGCGCGCCAAACTCAGGGATTCACGACTTCATTGAGCTCGAACGGTGGCGGACTGTACCCGGAGTCCCGTCGCGGAGGTTCCTGATCAATATGCCGAGGACCGTCTTGACTTTCTTTCTGGGCTGCCTGACTAACGCGCGTAGGCGGTCGGCGATGGTAAATGGTTTTCGCCACCTCATCAAAAGGGCGATCGCTTCATCTCACGAGGACATGTCACACCGGGGAATCCCAGGTTGGGTAGAACACCACACAGTGGGCCGGAAACGCTAAAATGCGCTTATAATTCAAATTCAAATCTCCGAAAAAAACTTGTTGGGTAGTGATAAGTATTTCTCAATGCAGAACCCAACGGAACCATTTTAGTTTATTATTTTCAATAATAAACCATTGGAATCGAGCAAGAAGAAAAATTTAAACCTCCCTCAAAATTAGTTGTTTTACGTTTCAAGGTACGTAGAATCCAAAAATCGAATAAAAATTATCCGTACGCGACACTTTTCTTAGCAGCCCTAGACCGATTTGGTTGAAATTTTGTATATGGGCTCCATTTGGCGTCTAGTTGTGCCGCAAAGCTTTTGGTTGATGTCAGTCAATTTTGAAAAAGTCCATTCATGCAGCATGAATTAATGAGCGAATTTTCAAAGAAATCATTCAGTTGAAGGTGTGGTTAAGAAAAGGACCAATGGTGTTGCAATTTGTTTTAGAAAGTTATTTTTTTCCACGATTCTTGGTTCATATATATATGTATATATACGTGTTTTTTTTACGGGAAAACCCCATTTTTTGGAGTTTTTTTGAATTTTGGACCACTTTGGATTGTCCAAAATTCCTGGTTAGCAAACTTGACCTATGGTTTGTTGTTACGAACATTTTGGCAAAAACTAAAAAAAAAAAAAAATGTCTAAACAATTACTCAAGTTATTGTCCGGAATGACATATATATATACACACACATATATATGATTTTGGGAAAAACTTCAGGGATCGTTTCAGAATGTTCCAAAACGGATTTAAGTGTGTGAAAATTTTTCGAAAAAGTCGATTCTAAAAATTTTGAGGCCATTGCAATAGCTTCATTTTCCTTGAAAATTCGCTAACAAGGGGTGAAAAATAAGGGTTGAAATTTTCAAGAGTGCCCTAGCTCGAAAACTGTCAAAATAAAGGTATTGTTTTTTCACCAATTTAAGATAGTATTGAATTTTAAAAATTTTTAGAGACCACGCGGAGCTCTGTAGGACGATCCGTTCGCTCCCTACGGGACCTTAAAGATTTTACCTCGATAAAACAGAATCACGAGTGTGAATCACCAAAGAGGTCTAATCTCCGTTCAAATTTCATCTGACTTAAATGCGATTGCTGTTCGTTTCTTCGAGTTGTATTCAGTTTTGCTTCCTTTACAACCAGTAATCAAATTTCCATATTTCTTCCAAATAAACTTGATTTTGAAGGGGTGAGGGTGGTATGTAGTAGGTAGGTATTTTTTGTATTCATCTGAGGGATCACATTGAAACTTTATTCTTGTTCACCGAATCAGCCAGTGAACATGAATTAGCGATTCACATATCACTCAGATTCCCACAGCGCGCTTCTGGCAATCTCATCCACTTGTGAGGGTTATTCGCTCAAGCTTCTGTAGAATAATGATCGTAAGAGCTGAGATGACTCTTCTTGGGGCACAGAGGGATCGATGGCAATGAAGTTGTGGACAGAAAAGCAAGATCTGCCTCTTGCGAACCCATTTACTCATTCGTCGGTGCCCCAGCCGGTTACCAGTCCTCACTTAAACTATGGCAGAATGACTGGCAATACATGCAGCACCTAAGGGAATTGAAGAGGAATATCGGACTTCGTCGAGTCGAACAGAAGAACCCTGATGGCACGACCCTCAATCGATATTTGGTTTTCAGTTGTTAAAAGGAATTACAACTTAGTGATTTAAAATTACATTCGAAGAAACTAAGAAGATTCCATTTTCGGCCCAGTTATACAACAACAAAGAGGGATCTAAGGATGATTGGAAGGTGGGTGGGTTGGGGGTAGGGGGATCTTAGGCAGTCACGAGTTAAAAAGCTATATTCTTGGCAGTCGAATGATCTGTACAGAAAAATAATAAACCTTTTTGTAATAATTTGCAGCATTTTGGATCGGTTTCACGTCTTCTTTGGGTTGAAAATTTAAAAACCAGAGCAATATCGTGAAATATTTGTAAAGAAATGGATTTATTGGTTAGGTATGTTGTCAGAAATTGTAAGTTTGCTCTTTTATGAGTCATTGAATTTTGAAACATTGTTTACGAATCATTAAACGATAAAACTAAAGTAAAAAACAAAATTTTTTAAATAATATTCAAGTAACCTGGTGCTACTTCACCATCATCTTCCCTCGACGTTTTCATCGCATTCCTCAACGTATGGTTGAATTTTACCCACCTTTGAGGATCTTCAAAGCTTTGTTTGTATTGACTTTTGCTTGGGGAACCATCGCAACCATACATCCACTCCAAAATTAAATCATTGTGTTGTTGGAACATCGGCTGTTTGTAAATAAGAAGTGAATTCAGCAATCGTGCTGCAGTCACTTCAAGCAAACTTCAAGCAAACTCGACTGACTCGACTTTCAAAAATTCTACTTGTATGCGGTTTTTTGCGTTTTCGCCCTACTGAGAGCCGGTTGAAGGAACGGCCGCCAAGTGGGTGTGGCACATAGCTTCCTCGTAATATTAGTAACTAGCTGAAAAGCCCGCTAAAAGCAGGCAAAAACATATCGTAGATTTGTGAAAAGAAAACCGTAATACCGTGTTATAAATTGTCAACAACAAAATTATGTATAGCATCCGAACTTTGAGTTAAACCTTTTGAGTTAGACCTTAGGCAAATGACGGAGTTCTTCCAATACACGACCGGCCGATGACGGAGTTCTTCCCCAGTACAGTCAAATTTCAACCTCTTTTTTCAGTAAGATGGTGGGATTTTTCTCCACAACTGAGTGTGTCGTTTGATTCTACTCCTCGAAATCTTTAAGAAACCACTTTGAACCCCAAAATTCAGCTCAAAATGCCGATGACAGGGTTTTCCCCCTGGACTCTTCGTATGGCTACAAGTAAACATATTGTAATGCATGCATTCCAGGGACCGTCCCATTGGATAAGCATTAGGACAATTTAAACCAGTTGGTAAGCGACAAAACTTGAATTTTTATTTACTTTCCACCTGCACAAAACTGTTTCACTCAATAACATTTAGTTAAGCCCACTTTCATCAAACATTCAGACGTTTATTATTCAACTCAATCTCGAGGGGTTTGGTTTGATACTGAGTTTCTGCCTTCCCAAGCCTGCGTCCGTCCAAGTGCTCGACTAGATCGACACTCGCCTTGAGTTCCCGTCGTAAAAACAAGTTCAAAATGTTAATTTAAAATGAATAATGGTTTTTCCAATAATAGAATAGTGCAACCTTCATTCTTCGGTTGTTTCTATACCACATACATGGCCGATGATGCAGCAACGCGAAGGTGCATTCCACTAATAAACCTAATACCTACCTCAAAAGAAAGGTCAAATAAACACCATGGAAGAACCTATCTTCTTCCATGTAAACACAATGAAGATTATGAACAAATTTCTCTGAACAACTCTGAGTACTCCAACTATTGTATAATGGAAGTTGGGAATAGCGGAGATTCGAAAGAGTACCAAAGGAAAAAAATATATTATTGCTAAAGTTAACGACCAAACTTTTGTTAACTTCCACTACTTTTTAAAATGAACAACAAGCAATTGATTTCACAATAGATATTATAGAGGAGATAGCTGTCGAAACAACTAAGGAAAATGGGAGTTACGTCCACACGCTTCATCCTCATCGGAAAAACTTACATTGGCGGCCCGAAAATAACTTCGAACCGTCTCAGAGTGAGCTAACGAGGCGAGGATAAGACACGGATCACCGCCCTAAC
Organism: Apolygus lucorum; assembly: GCA_009739505.2. NCBI lineage: Eukaryota > Metazoa > Arthropoda > Insecta > Hemiptera > Miridae > Apolygus > Apolygus lucorum. Next base: position 34,776,050 of record CM019173.2, read on the forward strand.
TGGACTCTTGTCTTAATTGGGAAGCAGAATGGGAAAACATTGGGGACAATTAGACGTCCCAAAATGACACCGATGTCACACGAGCAAAAATGATGAACTATCGTAAAAACAAAAAACCGCTGCAAATGATTGCAGGAAGGTTCATTCTTTTTCTGTAAAGGTCGCTCGTCTTTTCCAGTATCCACCAACAATAACAGCCTCATCCTAGTGTTGTGAGTGCCTTCATAACGAAATTTGGTCCTTGTTTGCTGGGGAAGCACGAATGAGTGACAAGGAAATCTACCTATTCGAACATTTAAAAAAAAATCGAAAGGATATTGAATCTCCAAATTTTGGTCTACTTTCGTCTAAAATTAATGTATATTTAATATACCTAAATCTTGGAGCATGAAGACATGAAGTTTCAATATCAGATGGTTTATAATCAAATGAAACCACCCAGAGCCCTGTAGGACCAACCGTTCGCTCCCCATCAGAACTTGAGATTTGGTTACATATACACCCACTCACACACCAACGAATGGTCTCTAGTGGATGAATGGTCTCAGTCGGTCGCCGTTTCTTCGTCGTTGCGGGTTAGTCTAATCTATTACGAAAAGGCGTCCCCCAGCCTTCTCATAGCTGGTCAGTTCTCATCATGTCACTCTAACCTGCTACATGGATTATTAAACGCGAATGAATTGATTCCTGCTTTCGATCTCCCTTTTCGGTTTATCATTTTCAATAATAAACCTTTGGAATCGACGAGGGAAAAAAATTTTCTTAAGAAAACTTTAGGGCTGGAGTCGCAAAAGAGGCCGAATCTCCATTCAAATTTTAGCTGACCGAAATGCGATCGATGTTTTGACATTTTCATGTCTTTGCTTTGGCACATAAACTTAAAAATCGTCACGAAAACTAGGCTAGTCTTGCTCACGCGACCAATAAATAAATAGCTGTGTTGCGTAGAGAACAATCAACTGTTTTCTTATTCTGATGCTTGGGTACATGAACTAACAACCTTACTTCACTACCTTGTGTAGTGGTTGACATGAAAATGTCCCAATGTGTTGCAGACTCGTATGCAAGCATTTAAAATTGAGTTTCTTTGAAATGTTCTTTATTCGTTTCTTCATGTTGGTTGGTGGTAACAATGGCAATGCCGAGTTCTTTGCAGACGAGTAGATCTATATAGAAAAAATAATCAACCTTTGTGTAATAATTTGCAGCGTTTTGATTTGGAATTAACAAGTTTAGAAGAGTTGGACAAGTTTTACCTTGTTTCGAACAAAGTTAAAATATTAGATGAATGGGGTTAGTTCCGCTAGTTATAAGAATACAACTATTATTTACGTAGCAAGTCGAGTACAGGAGGCGAGCGCTTTCGATGTAAGGACATCATCTTCAGGCCGTCGAGGGAGTACTAAAGTTTGTCAGTCTGGGTGAAAGGGAGGTGAAAGGATCAGAAAGGAAAGGGGGCCACGTGGTAACGAGACCACGTGGTGAAAGGTTGTTTGTCTGTCATGTCAAGTGAAAGGGAGAGATGAAACTAATCCTATTAGCTAATAGTATATTCATCACATGGTGACCACGTGGTCTTCTATTCTAAACTATGAATATATTATAAACTAGCTTACATAACTAACTTATTGCTAAAATTATTAACTTATATCTACATCTACTTTGAACTTAAATACTGACAGAAAAAAAGAAAAAAAAAGTATTTAAGTTAGAAGTAGATATAGATATAAGTTAATAATTTTAGCAATAAGTTAGTTTTGTAAGCAAGTTTATAATACATTCATAGTTTAGAATAGAAGTCACCACGTGGTGAATGTACAATTAGCTAATAGGATTAGTTTTGTCTCTCCCTTTCACTTGACATGACAGACAAACATCCTTTCACCACTTGGTCTCGTTACCACGTGACCCCCTTTCCTTTCTGATCCTTTCACCCAGACCATATAAATAGAACGACGGACTAACAAACTTTAGTACTTTCTCGACGGCCTGAAGATGATGTCCTTACATCGAAAGCGCTCGCCTCCTGTACTCGACTTGCTGGTTACGACGGATTCTCCAATACGGTACGCACATAATATTTGTAAAGTTAAAATATTCTGATGAGTTTTCCAGAAAAAAGTGCATCTGATCGTTCCTTGTATTCTTCCAACGTAATAAGACAACAATAATGATTTGTCAACTCATAGTTGAATTATTGCGATCTTAGGCGCCGTTCTGAGTAAAATTCCAAACGATCGGAATTTTCCCGCTTCGAGGCGACAAATGAAGTCAGATTGTTGAAGACATGAAGCAGTGGAGGATTTTCTATCCGTACAGGCGCCGACTGATTACGGAACGGCCAGGTAATCGGCGTAAGTTAATTATGAAGCGATTAAGGTATTTCCTGGAGAGTATCGAAGTTATATCGAGAACTCGGATTCGATAGCAACATTACCTAGTTTAACTGGGTGACTAATTTTTTGATGAACTCGAAAAGTTCTGCTGGTTGTACATTACTACAAAGGCAACCAAAATTCTGTCAATGCCCTCATAAGTCACTTTGAATAAGGTGAAAAACCCTTCAATTTTAGCGAAAATACAATTTTTTCCCCCCTTATATTCATAGTAACTCTAAAAAAAAGAAAAGGGATACCGTTGAAAAGCAGAGGAAATTTAGCATACTTCAAGCTTTTGAAGGACTCTGAAGCAAACTATTTTTTCCGCAGGAAAAAATCACCAAATGTTTAAAAAAATAGAAATTGATAATTTTCTAGTTTGAGGTAGGTTTTTTAGTGTGCATTTTTTCTTGAATGGCCAAGAGCTCATCATATCTTTTTCCAAAGATGTAATAAGATTTGAATTTGCATGGTTAATGAGGGAGTTATCACCATTTCAGTACCGCAAGGGCGAAAATACACATAAAATTCAAAGTAATATAAGTGTCATTTTAAGTTGAGTTTTTAGTAAAGTAAAAAGAATTGCTAATAAGGGGAAATGGTTGAAAATTAGTTGTAGACTTGATTCCTGAAGTGTAGTTTATTGGTTTTGGGGCACAATGAATAGTTATGGTATGAAGGTAATTATTAACACTAATTGGACCAGAACTTGATTTAAATTACAATATAAAAATTGGAGGACAAAGCTGAATTTTTTAAATAATTTTTTTTAAGTTAAAAAAAGTCAAAAATGATTTCAAGGCAAAAATTATTAACAATTAAAACAACAATTTTGAAAATCTTTTCATTCAATTTTTGTCTTCATTTTTATTGAAAATAGAGTTACTCTCAAAGGCTTCCAATGGCCCTCAAAAAATGTTGCTGTCCATTCAAGTTAAAATTGCCATTTATATTTTGGTTACTCCGGTAACACTTTGGGACAGCTGTGGAGTTTCTGAGATGTTTTCGGTGACACAAGAGACACCATGGTCCAATTAGGGTTAAACAATTGAATGAAATAGAGCAGTAAATACTATGGCGTGGAGTAGTAAGGATATTAAACTATGGTACAATGGCATAACTTATGATTATTTGTGTACATACATGTAGACTTTTGGCATATTTCCACGTACATGAGCTACCAGAAGTATATTTTGTGCGTTTTATGTATTCATGTTAAGTGCAAAGAAAGTGCACCTTCTCGAACCACGAAAGCTCATACCAGGTCTGCGTTGACAGTAGACTCGACGCATAAATCGTGAAAAGACTTTCTTCGTTTCGTAGAAGTTCCTCCCTTTCGAATTCCTGCCATCTGATTCATTGAGTTTGTCGCGGGCGAGATCTGCCCAGCATTCCTGATGCGTTTGAAGGTCTGAACTACGCTTTTGTCCGGCCACCACATTTCGCAAAGAGCTGCTCAAATTTCAACAGCCTTGGTTTCTGCCCTACTAAGGAAAATGGCGATATCTCCATCTAGAATTGACTAGGTACAATTTGAAAAATGCTGCACTTCTGCGTATGCAGGGAGACCCAGCTATTACAAACCTAGCCTGTAATCCACTTTAAATTAGCTTTAAAAAAAAGTTGATTATGTAAACCTCAACGCACGTCATTTTTTTTTAATGGAAAGCGCTATTTTCTTATTGTAAATTCAAATTCTACCACAAATTTTATGAAAAAAAAAATCAGCCCACGATTTTTTCAACCGTGCGCAACTCGTTAAACGCAATAGTGAATTTGTTATGTCAAAATTGACTACAACCGTGGAGTGGTAAAAAAGAGGATGAATAAATAAAATTTCGATGAACAAATTGACCTGATTTAAAGAGGAGCATCAATTTATTCGAATTTGATTCTCGTTTGTCTTACCTCCAAGACTGATGGAAAACGGGTTGTTGTCTGTTGGGATTTAGAGCGGTGACAATGGTTGAATCTCACCAAAAACTGGCTGTACTTATTTATTTGGCAATCAAAAATACATCATAGATACAAAGAATGGGATAGAGAACAAAGTCTTATGAAAGAAGAAAACAAATTAGCTCAATACCTTGCCCACCAAGGCATGAGTTCTTACGAACTTGTGTCCCCTGGCGGAGTCTCGGTAAGCAATTACAACTTTTTAATTTTTCAACACAATTTCGAATTTAATTTATACAAAGTATTAAGTCCAAATATACCATAACAACCAATAAATAAGCTATACATCATGTATTCTCGCTCTCTTTAAAACAACAAGTTTGAGGGGACCCGGTAGCGAAAAATTCGAGAAAAATAATTTTTTTTTGATTGTATCAAACAATATATTTAACATCTAGGGAACAAGAAAGTGCTTATAAGTGTGTCAAAATATGGTTTTAGTCCAGATGGCAGTGGAGAATGAACGTTAGAATCATCTATAGTTGTTGGTTTGCTCGAGAGAAATGACCACTTCAAAGGCTTGTTTTCACATTCGATTGTTTGAAAAAGTGGAGAATGAACGTTACAATCATCGAAACTTATTGTTTTACTCGAGAGAAACGACCTCTTCAAAGGCTTGTTTTCACCTCCTATTTTTCGAGAAAGTGGAGAATGAACGTTAAAATCATCGAAACTTGGTGATTTGCTCGAGAGAAACGACCACTTCAGAGGCTTGTTTTCACCTTCGATTGTTTGAAAAAGTCGAGAATGAACGTTAAAATCATCGAAACTTGTTGGTTTACTCAAGAGAAACGACCATTTCAGAGGCTAGTTTTCACCTCCGATTTTTCAAAAAAGTCCGGAATGAACGTTTTTTCGAAGAAAATAAAGCAACTTCAGTGGCACCATACATTTTAATAACAAAACGCTGCAAATCATTGCTCAAGAGGTTTATTATTTTCTGTACAGATCACCCTTCTGTATAGATCAATGGTTCTCCATCAATAGCACCTACCACCATCTGTATTCTCCCTTGACCTTCCCTCTCAAATTTCAGCTTCCTGCGTTCAATAGGATTGAAAATGACTTCGGAGCTCACTCAGCTGATCAGTGATCTGAAGAGTGAAGAAGATCTCCTCGAATGCTGGAGACGCCTGGAAGAGCACTTCCATTCAATAGGATTGAAAATGGCTTCGGAGCTCACTCAGCTGATCAGTGATCTGAGGAGTGAAGAAGATTTCCTCGAATGCTGGAGACGCCTGGAAGAGCACTTCCATTCAATAGGATTAAAAATGGCTTCGGAGCTTACTCAGCTGATCAGTGATCTGAGGAGTGAAGAAGATCTCCTCGAATGCTGAAGACGCCTGGAAGAGCACTTCCATTCAATAGGATTGAAAATGGCTTCGGAGCTCGCTCAGCTGATCAGTGATCTGAGGAGTGAAGAAGATCTCCTCGAATGCTGGAGACGCCTGGAAGAGCACTTCCATTCAATAGGATTGAAAATGGCTTCTGAGCTCACTCAGCTGATCAGTGATCTGAGGAGTGAAGAAGATTTCCTCGAATGCTGGAGACGCCTGGAAGAGCACTTCCATTCAATAGGATTGAAAATGGCTTCGGAGCTCACTCAGCTGATCAGTGATCTGAAGAGTGAAGAAGCCTATGAGCAATGATTTGCAGCGTTTTTTACCCACCAACATTTTTTTTACCTACCAACTTTTTTTACCTACCAGCTAGGTACTACCTACTACACCATACTGGCTTCACACCTTCACAATCAAGTTTATTAGAAAGAACTAAACGCTTCACACTCGATTGGAAAAATAGAAAGCTTCATATGGAAATTTGATTACTGGTTACGCAGAAGGCAAAACTATTCAAATCGAAGAAATGAACAGCGATCGCATTTTAGTCCGATAAAATTTAATGGAGATTAGACCTCTTTTGCGATTCACACTCATGATTCTGTTTTATCGAAGGAAAACCTTCAAGTACTCGTAGGGACCGAACGGTTTGTCCTACAGAGCTCCGGGTGGTCTCAAAAATTTTTTAAAATTCAATACTATTTAAAATTGGTGAAAAAACGATACCTTTATTTCGAGAGTTTTCGAGCTAGGGCACTCTTGAAAATTTCAACCCTTAATTTTCACCCCTTAGAAGTGACCTACATCAACCAAAAGCTTCGCGGCACAACTAGACCCCAAATGGAGCCCATATACCAAATTTGAACCAAATCGGTCCAGAGTTGCTAAGAAAAGTGCCGCGTACGGCGTACGGCGACGGCGTACGGCGTACGGCGGACGGACGGAAATTTTTTTATTCGATTTTCGTATTCTACGTACCTTGGAACGTAAAACATCAAATTTTGAGGGGGGGTTTAAAATTTTTTTTTCTTGCTCGATTCCAAAGGCTTATTATTGAAAATAATAAACCAAAATATGAAGAAATGGTTGTTCAAAAATAGAAATTTATATTTCATATAACTTTTATAGTTGACCAAACTTTCGACATTTGGGACTACTATATTTGAAAAAATACTTCGGTTATACCCTCTTATCGGGCGCTTCCCCGCTTTTTGGAAACAGCCTACATTTTGAGTAGGAGGACACATCCAATGTACTATAGCTAGTTAAAAAAGATGGATATAGATAGTTAAAATTAACTACGTACTAAGCCAAACTCACAAATCACTTCAAAAACACCCATTTGCCGCATTTTAACGATATTCACTGAGAATGTGGTTCGAAAATTTTGATAATAATTTCTTCGATAATAAAAATAATTTCTTCAGTAGGTACTGCTACGGTTGGTTTGGTAGCCTCCAGGGAAGTTTCGATGTCTTCGGTGAAAGATCCCAAGTAGAATTGACAAAGGCGTCCCTCGGAACATGGCGGTCTCTGGCGGGTTGAACACCCATCTTTTACTCACCACCCATTGTTTTATACAACGCTGAAGGGAACAATGTCGAATAACTCGGGGAACAGTTATCAAGTACCGCGAATTAGCAGTTGTTTGGATCATGAAGCTGCGTACAGGCTGATTAGATCAAGCATTTTCTAATGAGCCCGCTTAGAACCGCTTTCTCATTTCGGCAACCGAGTCAATTCACAGGTAAGTGAGGTACGTGACGTCGGATTTTTGGTTCTTCCAGACAAGCGAATGCCACCCAAGATTAGAAAGATTCATGAAAATCCCTGGAGTGCCACCCAGAGGTGGACGGTTGCTACAAAATAGCAACATTTAAATTGTCTGCAGTTCATCCAGGAGTTTATCTCGAATTGGCTTGCAAAAAGTGAATTGATTCGTTTCATCCCAATGTGTCAACCTGTTGAATCTACAATAATTAATTTTTAACCATCCCTCCTTCACCATTTTGTAACTCATATCCATCTCACAAAAGTCCTTTTCAAGTAAATTGTAATTAATAAATTAAAATACGCTTGCATTTTGAAAAAACTCACCTTAGAGATGAATCCGCTAAAAGGTCTGGATCTGGAAGGAGAAAAAAACATATTAGTTAAGGACGATAATAATGATATTTGATGGAAAAATTTATCAATCGATAATTTCGGTCCTCAAGAATATGATTGTGACCAACCGAAAATCACCTTTGTGATTTGTAGTTGTGATTGTAGAAAATCACGCTTCATGAAGTTTTGAGCTCCAAAAATTGCTTAATAAAATCGTAAATTTTAAAAGTTTTTAAAGTGTCATGTCCTTTAAGATATTGAAGCCACTCTCTCCACCAACAATAAACGCAAAAAAAAAAAAAAAAAACGGAGTCAAATTTAGGCATGAGTATTGGATACAAAAAACGCTGCAACTTATTACACAATGGTTTATTATTTTTCTGTAGAGATCACCCGTCCGCAACAGATCGCATTTGATTGGTGAAATTTGGTTAAATTTGGTGAAAGATGGTTAATAATGTTGACGACAACATATTATGTTCCCGAAATTTGTAATTTCACTCTTGATGAAGATGTTGACGGCGTACTCTGTTAGAAAATATAATTTGTATTAGATTCACACTCGTGTTTCTGGGAGTTTCAGCATTTTGGTGGGCTAGATTAATGAATTCAATAAGTATTATTTATTATTATTCTTGTCACACTGCTATCTTTGAGATATGAGTAGTTAACTATTACTGAATATGTTATCTATTGTACCAAAAACCATCTTGAACCCTGAAAAATGTCATCCATATGCTATAACAAACCATTTGGACCGATATAATGTCGTTTTGGTGGATGCAAGGAAACAGCCATCGAATCGAAATTGATCTGGGAGCGCTGAAGATCAAAATACGACGTACAATTTGGTTTTTGGTGGTCCTTTGGAAATGTATCAACCTGTTGGGCGTGATTCAGTCGTTTTGATGCCATTTTCTTCAATGCATATTTTAAGATTTTCGTAATTGACAAATTTTCAGAATGAATTTCTGATGAATATACATCGAGTACCTGTTAGCAAGGAAGAAGACTGGTTGGAGTCACCGGTTGAACGGCTGCTTGTAACGACATCGAGAGACTGGAGTGAAAATGGTGGAGAAATTAACAAGGATTCGCGTGACTGTTGGTAACAAAACTGATGAACAAACTAACGCAGGAGCAAAAGAGTCGGCCGGAGAACCAAACATGGAGGCAACTCGTCGGAATTAATAATTGTAGACCTTTCAGAGATACAACTTCCACCCCTCCTGGCGAGCGCATCAGTAATAATCGGGGGACGCCATGTTGGCGCGAATATTGGAAAACAAGATGGAGAAGTTGACGAAGGGGTGCTAATATGCAGGTTGGAGATGTAAATAGAAATGGCGTCCCTCTCATCTCCCTACACTTCTTTATAACTCATCTACCTATAATGGGGGGTGCGCCTGATTTTTTTTTAATTTTTTAATCGAAAGTAGACATTGTCCTAAGAATTTTGACACCAGCCGTTCTCTTTTGGATGAGTAGATCTTTTTCTAAGATTTTTCAAAGTTTCGAATGTTTATGACGTCACGCGCCCCTCCCGCCTGGGCGGGACGCTCCAGCCCACTGTGACGTCATAAACATTCGAAACTTTGAAAAATCATAGAAGAAGATCTACTCATCCAAAAAGAGAACGGCTGGTGTCAAAATTCTAAGAATGAGGTCTTTTTCAGATTAAAAATAACAAATAACAGTGTTTCCGACCCATGCGCTTACCCCATCCAAAGATTGAACAGAGACTTCATTAAACACCTCTTTTAAAAAACTTGTCTCGTTTTAACACCTTCATATTTTAGAATTTTGATGTATTCTTCGGCAACCTTGCACTTAAGGTCACAATGACGCCAGAGAATATAACAAATCCAATGAAAATACTGTTCTACAAGGAAGACCACATAAAGAAGGCTAAAATTGACCTTTGATAAGGTTATTAAGGTATTTGTGATGTTCACCCGGCGTCAAGGTTGGTGAAAAAAAAAAAAAATTGATGTCACGGCCTGGAATCGAACCCTGGTTTCCCAGACGATCGGCGACGTACACGTACGGTTGGGATGGAGCTTTGGAATCGAGCAAGAAAAAACAAATTCTACCTCCCCCCTTCCTCAAAATTTGACGTTTTACGTTCCAAAGTGAACTTGGAATCCACAAATCGAATGAAAAAAATCTCCGATTATGATGAAATTTGGCATCAAAGGTTACGATACTTTTTTAGATTTTTAATCGAAAGTAAACCTCATCCTGGGAGTTTTGACACCAGCCGTCCTCTTTTTGGATGAGTAGATATTTTTCTATGATTTTTCAAAGTTTCGAATTATTCTGACGTCACACGCCCTTCCCACCTGGGCAGGACCCTCCAGCCCACTCTGACGTAATAATAATTCAAAACCTTGAAAAATCATAGAAAAAGATCTTCTCACGGTAGAAGGTCGCGGTTGGTTTCAAAATTCTCAGAATGAGGTCTAGTTTAGATTGAAAATAAAAATAAACACTTTTTCCGACCCATGCGCTTCCTTATTGTCCAAATTTCAAGATTTTATGATGAAAAAAGTATGTTATTGTAAAAACGTACTGATGCGGGCTGTCCTTTATTTACTCTGAGTACATGCACGTTTCCAATTGAAAAAAAAGCTTTTATTCCAGCTGAGAAAAGCTTGGAAAATTGTAGACGAAACGAGAGCGCCATCTCTTATCTGACAATAACACTAGTGGGCTGTCCTCTTTAGTCTACTCGTAGAAGAAATGTGATTTCCACTCAAGCACGTGTTGAACGTGTGTTTCCGCCTAAATATCACCATAATAATCATTCTTTATTGTTTTGTACGGCGATCACATTATCATTCCTTTTATCGTGGATCCGAATACTGCCGAACGAGAGGTTTATCAGTCATCACTAACAACTAAGGGCGTGATTTCATCCGAAAATTGGAAGGCAATCCGAACTTGCGCGATAGGCTCGCCGCCAATCGGCTAATGTGTTTTTCAATCCAAACCGATTTTTCATCCGGATTTTCGATAGCCCGATCTTATGACCCGAATGTCAGATGTGTAGATCAGCCTGGTAAACTTGTTAAGATAAAAGTAATAGGAATCTAAACCCATTAGGTCATAATCGGATGTTCCTCGTTCAATCATTGTCACAACAAACCCGAGGTTACAAATTATATTTAACAAATATTGATCCTAGCTCAATGTAGAGAGGAAAAAACATAGGAAAATAAGATGTATATTTACCTCATCAAAATTTTTTTTCTTTTTCAATTACCTATTTGTCAGTTACACCTCGAGAATATGAATATAAATAGCGCATTTATGACCCTAAATCTTATTATGGGATATTTTTTGATAGAATAGGTAGAATCAACTATAAAACACAGAGGGAGAGATCACTTCAGTTATTGTCCCAACTTCAAGTCCTGATAGGGAATGAACGCTTGGTCGTACAGAGCTCTTGGTGGTCTCATTCGATTCTAAAGATTCGATGCTCTTTTTAACTTGATAAAAAACAATACCTTTATAACAAACGTTTTTGAGCTAGTTGAAAACTTGATTCAAAAGCGGCGATATTCATTTACCTGAAATTTGTATATACGAAACTCGTCGTAAATATTATTAACCTGAAATTTGTATAAGTATACCTTTATACATAGAATTGAATTTGAAGTAATATTAAGTTATATTAAGATAAGTTGTGGCTTTTTCGTTTCACTTTCCTTTTCAGTAGTTATTATCGATGCTTTTGGTTTATTATTTTCAATAATGAACCTTTGGAATCGACCAAAAAAATTTTTTTTAACACCCCCTCAAAATTTGTTGGTTTACGTTTCAAGGTACGTAGAATCCAAAAATCGAATGAAAATTTGGCCGTCCGTCCGCCGTACGCGACACTTTTCCCTTTTAGCATTGACCGATTTTGATGAAATTTGGTTTGTTTCGGGTCTAGTTGTGCCCCGAAGATTTTGGTTGATGTAGGTCACTTCTAAGGGTCAAAAAATTAATTTTGAAATTTTGAAAACGCCTTAACTCAAAAAATTTTCATATAAAGGTATTGTTTTTCCATCAATTCAAGATAGTATAGAATTTTTTGATATTTTGATTATGAAATGTAACTTCTAAGGTAATTTTGAAATATATAAAAAGATGGAAAAATGAAAACAAAAGGTAAAGTTGAAATGTACATGTATAAAATGTATACTTTTAAAATGAAAATGAATATAATTATGACATTTAAATAAAGTGATATCCAGTAACAGGCTTGCTACTAATCACAACATAACATTTATGTTCCCTTTTTCCTTTCCATGTATGATTTCTTAAATACCTCATTTAATAAAGTTTATGAAATTGGTACAAAAGTTTATGAAATTGGTTTAAAAAATTATGAAACTGGCTGAAAATATCATTAAATTGGTTAAATTGGTAGGTATCATTAAATTATTAACTTTACTGGAAACATAATAAACCAAAAACAATGAGTCTTTCGAGAATAATATTAATTTTTCGAGTATTTCTTGAGATTTTATCGAGCATATCGATCCGAAGCGTAGTGATGAGTATTCGAGGTAACCTTTGGCTGAGGATTTCTTTACAGTTCTAAAATCAACTTCGCACCAGTCGTTTCGTACTTGCGCTGAACTGTTGCTGACGCGGACTCTTCAGATGCCGCTTATCTCGAAAGGCGGACCTTGAAAGATCGTCTTCCTTATACATCCCAACATCTTCGCAAACAGTCAACAAGCGGTTTTCCTATTGTTGGAGACCCACCCGATGTTTATGAAATGGTATATCCTTGTTTATACTTGTCCATCTTCTCCCCCACTCACCGACTCGACACGAGCTGTCTTCTGGCACATTCCAACCCTTTGGCCCATCTAAGGACCTGCAAGTGGACACTCCAGTGGGGCACTAAGCCTAGGAGGTTTTTTTTTCTCTTCTGCAGGAGCTGACTCGGCTACAATCGAGATTTTCCAGCTAAATTTCTATGAAGAGTCTTCGGGTACGGCAGAGCTCAGCAGGATGGATTGAATGAGTCATTGGGTCTGTAGAGGTGCAGGGGAGGGGGACTCCTTGTTGGTCGATCAACGGTCCAACAAATTAGGTAATGTTTTCTTCCAACTTGGCCAGGAAAAAAAATAAGTCGACACCCTCCTGGGGAAACAAACGAAGATGAGCGGATATGCATTGTGCTGTTCTTTGCTGTATTGACTAACAATGAAGAAGTGATTTTGCGTCCCGAAATAGCTTCACTATGTGCAGAACTTAGATTCATAACCAGGGACCAGTAAACTTTCATCAACAAGGAACAATTTTAACGTTTTGATTATTTGTAAGAATTTTCCTAAGGTTATGAGCTCCACGCTTTCTTTAGATCTCATTGTATATTACATTACATTCTGCGGATATTAGATAGAATTCATTTATGTGATCTTTGCAACACGCAGGAGATCGAAAATACGGAGAATTTCCTGGCACAATGTCCAATAATGGGTTACAATAGTAAGATAAACTTTGGCAAGACGTGAAGAACTAATTGAGATAATAAACGGAAGGGACTGGGAGAACAAATTTGCGAAAACTGCGTGAGCATACAGAAGATCACTAATGCAGGAATTTAACTACAACTGATGCGAGGAAACGATATGTGATGTTTGGCTCCGACGTGAATTGAGTTTACTCCAAACGAGTGACTGATGTTTAAAATGATACGAAGAACAATATCGTAATATTATGTATTGTGTAATGAAATATAAATAATAAACTCAATAAGATGGATAATAGTTATATTAGTATGCATAACACAAGCTGAAAAGGTTTAAAAACTTATTGTACATGAAGTAAGGTACCTACTACGATAAAGTAGAACAATAAGTTTCAAAAAGTACCTACAAAAATATTATCAACATGTAGGGTAAAATCCATAAAACATTCGTCAGACTCGTAAGGTAATCCACAAACAGCAACGGGTACTAATAATGTACAATAAGGCATAAACAGTAATAATAAAATATGATATATAACTAACAATTATTATTAATTAATATAATTAATATGGTCATTAAGAGGCTTCTCACTTTGGAATCAATACTCCTCACTGTATTATGAAAGATTTGCTAACACTTTACTGAAGCATTCAATAGATCAGATGCTACTGGAAGGGGCTAGAACATCCCAAATATGGACACAGGGAATTTTCACTTTGAAATCAACGTGGATGTAGATTTGCAAATAATATGCAAAAGCGTTCTGGAGATCAATTGTGAACTGCGAGAACTAAAATGTCCCAAACATGGGCACTAAGGGCCTCCTCACTGTACACTCAATAGATCTCATTGCAGTGAATGATTCAATAGTACTTAACAAATGCGTTCAATGGATTAATTGTCTACATGACTTGGTAAAATTGTCCGCAATATGGACACGAGGATTTTTACTGAAGACTCTATTTGTCTCATTGTAATTGAATAGATCTTACACGTATTTTGAAAAGTACGTTCGATAGATCAATTGCTCTCAGCAAGAGTTGTTATGCCCAAAATATTGTATCGCGAGATCCCTTTCCAACTGGTACGTTCTTGTTGATACGAACGTGGTGAATAATTTCTTACATCATCCATATTTTCCAACATTCTCGATTAACGCATGCACCTCAGAGAAAAAAAGATAAAAAGTTAAAAAAAAAATTACATGATAAAATCCTTGGTGCCGAGCAGTCTGGGGTTTGAGGAATTTTTTAAGAGGTCAGTAATGATGGAATATAACAGCGAGAAATAAAAACTCGACTCTAATCGCGGGTCGATTTACGAAAATGGGACTCGGTTTATAAATAATCTGGAAAATTTGCATAATCGCTCTCCGCGCGAATTGTGGACGATATTCAGTAGTCCGATGGTTGGAAGAATAGAACTTGAAAGGGAATAATATTCTGCTGAACACTTTATAGTCTAAGGACCTAATTAATTCTTCGTCAGAAACACTCATCTTTTTATGGTTTTCAATTTAAAAAACGCTGCAAATTACTACACAATGGTTTATAATTTTTGATACAGAGTGTAACACGAGTGGTTCTCGTTACCGCTTTCTCCCACGTGTTCTACAACTAATTTCCGACAAAAAGTTCCTCCTGACATTTTCTGTAATCCCCACTCAAAATTCTTCTTTTTTTTTCACTATACAATTTTTAGCTTCCGAGTCTACCAAGGTAGCGGAAGCTTTGTTTTCACTTTTCAAGGACGAAAAAAAAAAGTTCTCCAAAATCAAAATTTCCACTCGCGTTTTGCGTTTTAGACCTTTCTGAACAATTTTTGGTTCCGTGTCTGTGTGTCTGTCTGTCTGTGTGTCTGGTCCGTCTGTCATGATTTCCTGTAACGCGCATAACTATACGAAGTTATTGTCCGATTTCTATGAAATTTTCAGGGATTGTGCGGGTTGGTGTGTAGACGGTCCCCTATGAAAATCATCATCCCCGGACTGATAGAAGCGACTGCGCAAGCGCAAACGTGAATTCCTTGTAACGGCCATAATTTCTACATTTTCCATCCGATTTCAATGAAATTTTCAGGGATGTTACAGAGTAGTGTTTAGATGGTCCCCTATGAAAATCACAGGAGAATTGTTTTTCATAGAGGGATTCATTCATAGAGGGATGGTCTCCTGTGAGAATCTCAAATCCCATTAATTGCAGATCATCGGTAGCTCAGAGGATAGAGTCTTGGTTGAGCTCCTAAGGTCGCGAGTTCAAAACCCAGCCGAGGCTATGTATTTTTTGATCCAATCACATACACCTACTCACTTAATTTTTCATCCGAATTTGAATGAAATTTTCTAGGATTGTCCAGATTAGCGTGTAGATGGTCCCCTATGAGGGTAGTGAAAGGTACTTAGAGATTGGTGTTTTGAGATTAACTACTATGCATCGGAATCATCTATACAATCGGGTTATGGATACGAGGGAAGCTATGTGCCACACCCACTTGGCAGACGTTTTTTATCGTGTTTTTGATCTCTGCTCAATAAATTTACCATAACTCCCTCAATTGAAGAGTTAGCTCAAATCTAGAAAGAACTGTTTGGAAAGAGCAATTAAATTTTCAATTTTTTAGATGCTCAATAACATTTTTCAAGTGGAGTTGAGATGTACAAACAAGTGAATGAATGACAAAACGTATGAAAGCAAGACTCGTCAAATCTTGAAATCGCTTGTTTTTTTCAGTCGCCTGGTAACCACATCAATTCTTGACGCAGAATTGTGAAACTTCCCTAAAAAGTGCGCCAAAATCTCAGTTATCCAATGTGTGTAAAAAAAAAAATTTACAATCAAATTTATGGGAGAAATTTCTGTTTGAACACGAAAACGTCTGCCAAGTTGGGTGGGCAGTATAGCTTCCTCACTCATTGTAACATGGACGTATAGAATCAGTTGGCGAAAAAATTATGATTCTTTATTTAGCGGTCCACCGTCTAGGACCTAACCCACACATCCCTGAAAATTTCATCGAAATTGGTTGAATAGTTGCGGAGTTTTGGTTGTAACAATAAATTTAAAGTTCGCGCATGCGCAGCGGCTATTGCTTGACCAATTTGATTGAAACTTACAGGGTGTCTCTTAGAAGTTAGTCCCTAACTAACCTCCAAATTTGAGCAAAATCGGTTCATTAGAAACCGAGAACCGAGGTTCCAGGAAATTAACGTTTGCGCATGCGCACTCGCTCCTATTGGTCCGAAGGTGCTGAAATTGATAGGGGACTGTCTAGGATCTAACCCGCACAATCCCTGAAAATTTCATCAAAATCGGACCACAGGTTAGTATAGTTTTGCCCGGGACAAGGATTGACACACAGACAGACCGACAGACCGACAGAC
>CM019173.2:34792788-35034912 GCA_009739505.2 Apolygus lucorum
TAACTCGCTATTTGGTTGACGTTATCGCGTCGGATTCGGTATCCCTCCCGTGCAACGACAGGTCGATAACGACACTGGAATTCTCTAATCGGGCATAGCGAAGTTTGGTCGTTGCATTTCAAAATAACGACGTCGCTATGTGATCCGACAATATTTCGGTCTAGAGCGAGCGAAAGGTAGCAACGCGTGATTTTTAGCCAATGGGAAGACGTATTGATAATAGTTTCCAATTGTTATCACGGGTAGAAGATCACTGCAGTTTGCAAAATGTTGGATTCATATTTTTTGCCGTGATGAATATACAAAGGAATGACGCGTAAAAACGGAGTTTTTCTCGTGATTCGTGCTTTTGTATCATGAAATAATGATAAATGGAAAGAATTACTTTTCATAAATCGGATTCATCAGTCACATTGGTATGAATTTCGTCCGTCCACGATGCTTCGAATAATCAACTGCCTGTCCATCTTACTACAAGGTAAGAATCGTCTTGTTATTTATCGTTTATTCATACTCACATATTCATACTTATTGGTACCTTCAACTACTTTGAGTGAGAAGTCCTTAGCTAACTGCCTAATTGTGTGCGGTATACATTATTGTTACAGATTCCGGGAAACAAGTACCTAACCCCTACTCACGAAAATTTCGGAGTTCTCGATGTCTTTTCAGAACAAAATAGATGTATTTCACTCTCAAGGGTAAAAAAACCTAATATCACTTCAAAATTTATGAATCGCTGTTTTACTCATGTAAAGTTTCATGTATGTTATAAGACTGAATGAACATAATTGTAAATTATAATGAAAATTATTGTATTCAATAAAACGTAAGATTCATGACGTAATTTATTTATCTACCTTCACATTCATATTTCTTTGATTCAATTTTATGTTACAATTTTCATCTACCACGTCATATTCTCTCCTACCGTCGACGTCGATTACGGATATAAACAATCGTAAATTCGTGGTAAATATTTTCTCAGGTAATAGCAGGTAAGTTGGTATAAAAAAGAGCATTATCATCACAATTATTTTAGCAAAAAATTATCAATTTTAGGGGTTTTCTTCATTTTAGGAAGTTTTTATGCAGGCACACATTTAATAAAATAGTTAAAAATTCAAATACAATCTACCTATTTTATAAGCTAACTATTTTAATTTTATGTACTTACCTACAAATTTCCGAAAATGACAGTATAATTATTTTTATCATCATTCAATGTTGATAATATCAACATTTGTATTATAAAAAATGCTGTCGATAGTTTGTCAAAAACTCAATTCCATTGAAAATACTCCCTTTACTATGATCAACAGAGTGCATGAATTTCTATACGAATTAACAGCTTGAAATAATATAAATACTACGATTTTTGATTAATACAATTGTAGAAAAAAATCAAGTGACACAAATTAAAACGGCGAATAAACTGCTCATTATGAGGGTCGGATATTATTTTTTAAATATTCACCAGAAATTATGTACGAATGTATAAATTTTATTCTCAAAATGATTTGATTAACAAAACTAATAACCCACAATACGGAAATGAACAGAGCAACTCGGAAACTGAAATATGACTTCGAATAGGTTAGGAATTAAAGAGCGTTTTAAGCTACTTTTTCATAAAGACGGTTGTCGTAATCCATACCGGGGGGTTTCGAGCCGTCGAGATGGTAACGACACTTTTCGGCCGAAATAGCGACGACTGAGCGACAGTTGTCGCTATTTCGCGTCTGCAGAATCGCAATCGTCGCTATTAATCGTTATTGTTATCATAACGACACTTCGTTGTCGCTATTATCCCATAACGAGTTAGAGAATCGACCTACTGGATCGTATTTTTCATGAATGTAGTGAGGGATCCTTCTGTAGAGAGGAACCTACTTAAATTATTGCGATTTTCATGAAACCGCCTGAACTATCTAATTTTGGCAGAGGGTACCACCCGAAATGTGATTTTCTTGAAACGGCCACTTCTACCGTCGGTAGTGAGGAAGCCAAACGACGTCGATGATGCCTTCCTGACCTTCCACTTCCGTTGATTGATGGGCGACATCTTGCCTTCCTCATAGTTTGACGCACTCGGAGTTAAACCCACGCGGGTTGCTCCGCCTGTTCCGCTTGTTCCATTCACGAACTGGAACAATGATCGAGCTCTACGGGACGAATCTCCCCATTTCGAGGGTTCCAAGAACAGCCGGCACCGCCTCCGCTCTCGAGAGTTGAAGAGGTGGGCGAGCCGAGTATTTCAGGGTGGACTCATGAATGGAGCTCAACTATGAATGAGCCGAGTCGGTGGGTGTTTTGCGTCGGCGGTGAGTAATTTTGGCACCACGACTGTGATGTACGCAAAAAAGTACTAATTTGAGTACAATTTCCGCAAAATACTTTTCTTGTACAAGAAATAGTATTGTAGAAACCTATTTCGAATGTAGATGAAACTGCGTCCATGCTGCATGAGTAAATGAGCGAATTTTCAAAGAAATTTTCAAGTTAAAGCTATAATTAAGAAAATAACCAATGGTGTTAAAAATGTAATTTTATCTAAATTTTATATCACATTTCTACCAACATTATGGTGTTCATTCTTTGTAAAAAGTAACCACTAAGTCAATTATGATTGATTGAGGGCACAAGAGGTACCGAAATAGGTAGGTTGATTATTATTTACTTTATTATTATTAGTATTGGAGAATCCGACGTAACCAGCAAGCCGAGCTTTCGATGTAAGGACATATTCTTCAGACCGTCGAGGGAGTACTAAATAGGAATGCTAATCGATTCTCGATTAAATTTTTAAAAAATCGATTTTTTACCTCCGATTTCCGATTTTTTTTTGCAATCGATTTATTGTACCGATTTTTACCATTTTTGATTTTTGAATGTATCGATTGTGCTGGAAATAAGAGTTCTTCAATGAGTGACTCTTTCCCTGTGACGTCATAATGTTCGTGTAGACATGTACCGAGTATCCATAACACATGGCATGTCGTTGCATTTTGCCAAAAAGCATAATAATATTATGCTTTTGTATTGTATTGTATTCAATAATATTGTATTGTATGTATTCGTTTATAAAAAGCATATTATGCTTTTTATAAACGAATGCATACAATGCAATACAATACACGAATATTCAGAATACAATACACGAATATATTCACAATTCACGAAATACAATATTATTGTATTTCGTTTCTGAATGTTTTCTATTATGAAAATATTCCTACAACTTAATGTACCCATTCGCAAAACATGTTCTTGCTTATAAGCTTTGAAATTGTGTAACTTCAATACAGATTAGCTTAAGCCGAATCATGTAGTTGGTAACATTGTACGCGGTCATCAGCATACAGCTGATTCCCGCTTGGCTTCTTTTTTCCTCGCCCCATTTCGAATCCAGCTTTCGTACGACTAGCTTGCTTTCGTGTTCTCATACTGCTTACTTTACTTTGCTTTGCATTTCCAATCATATTTCGAGTCATTCAATTTTATTGAATTAACTAATATCAATGTTAGAATCACTATTTCGAGTCATTCAATATTTTATTGAATAAACTAGTATCAAACTTAAAGTCACTGTTTCGTCTACATATTTTCGATCCCCATCTCCAGACCTTCGTTTCAACGGTGAGTTCGTTTCATAATATGCTATGCATGATAAATGTGGTTCTTTCCGTTTACACTTCGTTTAAACTCAAGTTATTTAGTTCGATTGGTTATCTCAAATAAGTAGCATCGCTCGTTGAAGCTTACAGACGATAGATTGTTTTTGTCAAATCGATTTTTCATTGCGGTGTTTGTTTTCTGTATTTTACTACTCTTTTTACCTATTGTATGTGTATGTAGAGAATAGAGAGCAGCCAATTATATAAAACCAACCGGAGGACAATCATCAATGTCGACGAGGAGAAATTTCCCGGCGAACCCAAGAAGATTACCACCACCTCTACCTACTCCTCCCGTTCAGTGTTCAGTTGTCACACTTGTCACGTGTTTGAGTTGATCCTTCCAATACTACCAATACCTACCAATATTTTCCTCAATAATTTCAAAAGGTAAAATATTTTATTAACTTGATGAATCATGCTGTTTTTATGAAATATACATTTTTTATTGTGTTAAAAATCGATTTTTTCCCCGATTAATCGGTACTATTGATCGTGAGCTGTCAATTAGAAATCGATTGTTGGCTATCGGTTTTAGCACCCCTGGTATTAAAGTTTGTCAGTCCGTCGTTCTATTTATATACCTAGTCAGGGTGAAAGGGAGATGAAAGGATCAAAAAGGAAAGGGGGCCACGTGGTAACGAAACCACGTGGTGAAAGGTTGTTCGTCTGTCATGTCAAGTGAAAGGGAGAGATAAAACTAATCCTAATTCCTAAATCCTTAGTCCTAATGAGGAATTTCACCGAATTCTGTTTGCATTTTTCCTGAATAGTTAATGGTGTGGGATAGATGAAAATCGGGCTGATTTCGGAAAATAAGTCTCGTGTTATTTTTGGGAGACAATCAAAATTTTTGATTTCAAAACTAACCGGAAAAACGGACATGAAGCGGGAACGCTCGCTGATTGCCCATAGGGACGACGAAATCGTGTTTTCTAAGAGAAAAGTTATCAAACAAAAACAGGGGAAACCTAATTTTCCCCATCTTGCTTTTTCTATTTTTTTTTTTCTTCAGTTTTTCGGTTTCGAACTTTACTGTTTCGTGAAATTTTGCATCTGGGGACTATAGATTTCTCGATCTCAGCGCTTCAAGCGGCCATACCTAAATGAACTATTCCAGGATGACGTCATTTTCCCGGTTTTTTTTAAACATTCGTATTTTCTACACTGTTTTGTTTATTCGTAAATTAGGAAGTTCGGGCTGAAAGTTTGCCTTAGGAGGTTTTTCGAGGTGCTGAATCCGATTTTGGGGTCAAAAATAGGAAATTCCGACATGATGAAATTCCTCATTGACCAAAGTTAAAAAATGATATTACGACAAAAAATTTCCCTCGATTTCCTCGAAAAATCATCCCGTTTTACTGATTTTCTGTGCCTTCATAATCACACTACTAAGATTAAGAGTGCACTTTTAATCACAGAAAATCTATGATTAATGTCAGGAATAATAGGATTAATTATTTCTAAAAAATGTGATTAATAATAGGATTCTTTGAAAATGGAAAAATTGTGATTAATTACAGAATTAATTACAGATTAATAATAGGATTCTTTGAAAATGGAAAAATTGTGATTAATTACAGAATAAATTACAGATTAATAAAAGAATTCTTTGAATAATGGAAAAATTGTGATTAATTACAGAAATAATTACAGATCAATAATAGGATTCTTTATAAATGGAAAAATTGTGATTAATTACAGAATTAATTACAGATTAATAATAGGATTCTTTGAATAATGGAAAAATTATGATTAATTACAGAATTCTGTGAATAATCTTGGAAAAATTGTAATTAATCACAGAAATGATACATTGAAATTGTATTTACGCGCTATGAGTATGATGGTCATAAAGTTTTAGGCCTTCCTGAACAATTTTGGTTCCTTGCCGAATGTGTCTGTCTGTCATCAAATCCTTGTAACGGGGAAAGCTATACAAAGTTATTCTCCGATTTCGATGACATTTTCAGGGATTGTGCGAATTGGCGTGTAGATGGTCCCCTATGAGAGTAGCGCAATGTTACAAGAGTCCAAGCTGGGTGTATTTACACTTTACACATACAGCTAATTAGTAACGATAATTCGACCATGGTATCACTAGTGTCACCGGAAACATCTCAGGAACTCCACGTATATCCAAAGTGTCACCGGAGTAACCAATATTAAATTGCGATTTTAAATTTAAAGGACAGCATAGTTTTTGTGGACTATTGAAATTCTTAAAATAGAGTTATGACTAAAATTTCCAAGGAAACCAATGTAAAAATTTTCAACATTTTTGTCATAATATCATTTTTTGACGTCTAAAATTTAAGAAAAATGGTCTAAAAAAAATCAATTCTGTCCATTAATTTTTTAACTGAAATTTAAATGACACCTTGGAACATCTGAGAATTACCCGAATGTGTTCGGTGACACCATGGTCCAATTAGGGTTAATAACTGTGAATATATTATTGATCATTTTCTCCATAATATTGATTAATTTTATCCGAGTAATGGCTCAACTGCCTTTCTACCTTCTTCATCTTTTCATTTTTCGCCATTAAGTTGAATTGTCCGCAAGAACTGCACCGATATTCGATATTCAGAAATATCGGAACCGAAGTATCGATATCCAAAAATATCGGGTAGTGCAGTATCGATACTAAATATCGAGTATCGGTACGACAGTATCTATGTTTTGAAATATTAATAATAATAATATTAATGTTAATATATTTTATTTGTTATAATGGGGAATTTGCCTCAATTTTAGATTTTGGAATTTTAAGTCAAATCCTATAACAGAGCCCTAAAATAACGTTTAACACCAGGAATAACATTGACGCACCCCTTCATGAAACACTGTATTTTCTTCTTTACCATAACGATTTTTTACTTGAAATGAAGACAAAGCAGGACTCACGTTGATTCTTTGTTTACATAACCTTTCCCGCGGATAACCCCAGTGAGAAGGGGTCTCATGGAGCAACGGAATCCTGATTGGTTCAAGAATTCGTGACGTTTCAACGTGGCTGCCCCATAAACAGATTGCCGCTACATTTAACATTTTCATCTTCCTTAAATTCTCTAATTTTTTTGGATGCTTTTTCGAGCATCACACTACGGTTTTTTTCCATATCAATGAACCCTCTTTCGAAAAAAAATTAAAAAATTTGAGGCAAATTCCCCATTATAATATTATTGTTGTTACATATGTTTTGAGTGCCCAAAGAACAATCAATTCAGTTAGTAACGATGACAATAATTATGATCCTTTTTTCCATAGCTTATTCAGATTGATGTTAATTTTATTGCTAAAGTATTAAATACTTTAGCAAATGAAGGGTCACGGGGAAAAAGGATCAGACTCCTCTTTTCCTAATTCCGAGAAAATCGAAAAACAAAGTTTGAAGTCGTCCCAGACAGACGCTATGCATTAAAAAAATGAACTGTTTGGGCCACCTGACCAGGAATTTAATTATGTTCAAGTGACAAGAAAGGAAATCAAGTAGGTCGAAGATAATTTCCAGAAATAATTAGAAATTTCTAACAAGGTAAGGACTTTGATCTTTTTTCCCCACAAATATCCCCGTTTCGTCACCATAACACCTAAAATTATATCACCATGTTACCTATTGTTTATTCAAATCTTGTAATTCACTTCAGTAAGTTTACTAGGGTTTGTAGGTACCTTACTGTCACCTCCAGAAAAATGTTGGGCAAAAAGTGGCTTAATTTTCCAAATTAGGTATAGTTTTGTACAAAACATTAATTGCAAAAAGGCAAAAAAATCAATAAATAAATCATTCATCAAAAGGATCGTCGCAATATGAAATGGCGTCATCATCTCCTGCATTCCCCAACCTGTTGGACAGTGACTCAGAAAATGTTAACACCGGGGTTGACGAGATACTGACACAAGTGTTTTAAATCCTATGATTTTGCTGGTTTTGATGGGTATGGAGCCGTTGTGAAGGTTTCCCAATGTTACAGCTGCTTTTGGTACTGATGTTTTCTTCTTCGAGGTAGAAGGGATTGTGAAAACAGTCTGGTATCTCCAAAAGTAGGAGTTTTTGTGTTTGATGAATCTTTGGTGTCATGCCGTACAGCTCATGCAAAGGCGAGGGAAGGGGTCTTTAAATCGGACTCTGATCTTTCTTCCCTGCGAGCGCACGGAATCTGATCCTTTTTTCCCCGGAGCCCCGTATTTATTTTAGCTTAAAAAAGAATGAATGCGATCTTTCTTCCACAAAGTGAAACAACCCTTAGGTTCTACTCCTCCCAAGCTACACGATGGCGTGACTATCTCAATTCGGCCAAAAAGTGGACTTAGATCCTTTTTCCCCGTGACCCTTCAAATACTTTAACAAATTTTGTTAACTTGCTATTTTTTCAGTCCTTTTATTATGAGGTTATATTAATTTATTGATAGCATAAATGTTGAATATTAATTATTGTTATATTTTTGTCTTATGCTGTTTGAGAACTTACATATTATAATATAATATGTAACATAATATTATTATGTTATTGGGCATGAATACGCCCGTGTATACAATAAATAAATAAATATCGGGTATCGATAATCATCCCTAGACCAATGGGCAGAAAATGGGGTTGAAAGTGATGTCTCATGGATGCCAGTGATTGGTGACGTTATTCTAATGATTTCACACTGAAATTTGCGACGATATTCCGCAGGGGCGGATCGTATCCTGTTATGATTATGAATATAGCCATGTGAAACCGTGATGTCATACTGGAGCCAGAAAAGGGAGAAAGGAACCCCTCGGCGCCACTAGTTGTCCACCTCCGATTATCTCGTCTAAGAACCATCCGCTGGCGAAGTTTATCCGCCTCCATCACGGATCTCTCCGCGGTGATTCAAGCGCATTCTCGCCTTTGTGTAACTATTCGGTTTTTAGGGCCTCGGGTGTGAGAGTCCGGGTTTTCGACCTTCACTCCCTTTCATCGGGAGGTGACAAATCGCCTAGGAATCTCAGTCGCGGTGGTTCCTCAAACTAACAAGTAGGAAGCCAACAAAGAGTTAGTAAACTTGATACTAATCTTAAGAAACGGGTATTGTTTTCACTTTCACGGTTAAAAATATAAAGTTTTACGTTTTGGAACTTCCTGGACAATTTTGGTTTCGTGTCTGTCTGTCTGTCATGAAATCCTTGTAACGGGCATAAGTATACGAAGGAGTCGATTTCGATGAAATTTTCAGTGTTTGTTGGGAGAAGGCACCAGTTTCAGACACTGGTTCAGTATCAGACACTTTCAACTCCAAATCCACATTATAAGAGTTCTAAACGGTTTGGAGGCATTTTCCATGGATAATGATGGTGCAGGCAGATTTATCTAATGGATTTTGCTGAAACTAACAGCTCAGAAAAGAATATTTGGTGACGGTTATCGTAGGACACTTCTCATCAGTTATCCAGGAAGGTTAGCAGACCATGGCTAAGAGGTGAGCAGCTTTTTCCAAGTATATTTGCCCGATTTTTACAATATTCATATCAGTGTCTTATATAGCATTGGATTGGGAAATTTTGTTCGGAATGACAATATTATGACCGAATTTCGAGGCTGTCTGATACTGGGTTCTAAAAGGGGCCACTTTCAGAATCAGACAGGAGGTGTCTGGTACTGGTCATTTCGACCAATCGGCATTTTGTGGTTTTTCTCGACAATTTTTAATGTTAAAGACTAAACATATTGTTTAGTAATGCATGCATTCCAGGGGACGTCCCATTGGATAAGCATTAGATCAGTTTAACCAATTGGTAAGCGATAAAACTGTTTCACTTGATGTAATTTATCCCCCCCCCCCCCATTATCAACCTTAACATTTCTAGCGGCATGGGAACCTCGAATCTGAAGAGCATTTTAAAATCCATGATCTACGATACCCAACATGCGAATTCGAGTTCACCCCTCCCCCCCCCCTCAACAATGGTGCCGGGCTGGCACCAAAGCGGAAATACGTCGTACCATTGAACTTTCTATTAGTTTTGGTAGGCAGTCCGTCGAGGTTCACATCCGTATTCAAGGTGAAACACAAAAAAATAAAACCACGAAACAAGCGGTATATGGTGTTCTGGCACCATGGTGGCACCACTATTAGTTCCATGGCGGTACAGAGAATAATTCATGAAAATCCGGAGGTATAATGAGAATTTTTCCTCAATTTCAAAGCTTGGGTACAATTAGTACCTAAGCAGTAAAGGAACCGAAATATTGAAAAATCGGATATTTTGTGAATATTATCCCCCCACTCACCCCCTCCCCTTGCAAATTTTGATACTGTGGTAAAATCATGTACAACTCGGAAGTTATTTGTGTCAAACAAAAAAAGAAACACGCAAATCGGTTGGAAATTGAGGCCTGGGCAGAGTTTACAAGATTATACCCGCAAACGCACGTTTTTTAAGCATTAACCCCCCCTTTCCCCCCCTTAAAAAGCAAAATTCAAAATTCCGGCGCCGTAGTGCACAACTAGATAGTATTCCGCGTCGAACAAAAAAAGAACCACGAAAATCGGTTGAGAACTAAGACCTGTGCAGACGACACAAGATTATGCCCAAAAACGCACGTTTTTCGAGCATTAACCCCCCCTTTCCCCCTTTTAAAAGGTAAAATTTGAAATTCCGGCGACTTAGTGCACAACTAGATAGTTTTCCGCGACGAACAAAAAAAGAACCAGGAAAATCGGTTGAGAACTAAGGCCTGTGCAGACGACACAAGATTTTGTTACACACACACACATACACACACACAGACATACACCTATGGTTTTTTTCGCGGATTTGGATTCAGAATGGTCTAAAACGGATTACTGTGTGGTTATTTTTTTTTTTTCTGTTGAGTGTTGTCCAACTTTACCCCAGATCGATCGCATAAGGACGCCCAAGTCTTACTGTGGGACGTCCTAAAAACTCATGCCTTCAACTTATATAGCTATCAGAATCACAGCACCTAGTATCAGACAGGGGTGCCTGATACTGGTCAGATCTGGATACTGATCAGACATCGTTGAGTACCAGTATCAGACACCCCTGTCTCAGGGGTCAGCTTTGGTTCATTTCAATATATATATATTTTTTTTTTTTCGAAATCGGGTTTGCAGCAAAAACATTAGAATTTATGTTATGAGTTTTCCTTCTGTTTTTGTACGAAAAGCGTCTGTATCTAGTCAAGTAAAAATTTACTTGATAAAAGCATTTTTTAAATGTTAGATTGAAGTGTCTGTTTCTGGACCTGGTGGGCGTCTGATGCTGCCACCATTCAAATTTCTTTGTGTCTGACACTGGTGCAAAAACTATCCCAAACAACCCAATAACGTACGACCCAAGCCTTCTAAGATTTCCAAGCCTTGGTGAGTTGTCAAGAAGTTGGGGCACCTAATTATCCCCCCCCCCCCCCCAAAGATAAATGGCTGATAAAATGGCTTTTCCGTATAAAGAAACCTGAGAATTTCAGCATTTAGAGTCCGATACTGGTGCTTTAACCCTACAGGTTGGCATGTAGATGGTCCCCTATGAGGTTAGAGCAAGGTACTCTGCATCGGGTTATGAATACGAGTAAACTATGTGCCAGGCGAACTTTCTTTTTACTTCAAAAACCTCATAAAATACTCCATTCGACTTCCTGGACTCATACAGTACCCATTCGTAAATTGTTGATTTTTTTCGATTTTTAGTAAAAAGTACTATCGTACCTTACGGTACACAAAGGATACGTTTTGGAAAATTTAGTACTTAATGCTTATACATGATCTACACCTCTACATACCTCATACCGAGTTTTCTGTTAAGACTTCATTGTATACAGGGTGAAAACACTTACTATGCCCAACCTTCAAGGGATAGATTCAACAACTTATTTCCAACAAAACGCTCCTCACACAGTTTCTAACCCTTTGTTTTGTGAGTATTTTAATTTTTATAATTTTTTCGTGTTTTTGAAAAAAATCTACAAAAAACGTCTTACTCTTCTTCTATCTTGTGATGAAGCAGCAGCCAAAGATTTAGCTGAGTACGCAAAAATAGAGTATGAAGAGAGGAGAAATATGGATCAGGAAATTCTGAAAAATGCTTTCAGACAAAGTTTGTAATACGGGAAGAGACTTCTAGGAGAACTATCGTAACGAACGATGGACCTAACAAGTATAATTAAAAATTAATGAAAAGAATAGTAATAATATATTGATAATATTATACTAATTTATTGATCAAATAATGAATTCCGGCTGACGGTATTACTACCAAAGCCAATCATATTGTTGAATGGTAGAAATGTTGCTAGTCTGGTTAATAGAAATATGTTTCCATTCATTCATTCATTCAAAGAGCAATATTGATCGCCAGAAGATGAAAGTGCGAAAAGTAAGAATGGAACACACGAAGAAGCTAAGTGTCACTTGGTTCATAGATGTTTTTGTGAATCGTTCCTCAAGAATACTATGGCTCTTCGATAACCTTTTTCTCTCCAGGTTGTTGAAGACCTCCTATTATTGTCGACTCGTCTAGCAGAAAAAAGCTCCCCCCGCGGACACCCGATCTCCTGTTTAATTTCTTTTTTCACTGATCAACTGATTCTTGGAAGCCCTTGGTCTTTTTCTCGTCGTCAAGCAGTCTACCTCCTCCTCTACAGCCATTATTAATCACTTTCTGCGTCTAATCCGCGGGAAACAAACAATTCTTTGGAAATCAAGAAGTTTTCTTCATTTTTCAGGACTCCATCAAGCCGAAACGGGACCGTCGGTAATTGTAGAGATCGTATTTATGGGGGTGCAATGCAAATTGAGCGATGAATGAGTCATATTAAATAATATGTAGGTAGTACCCACTTGACATCATGTGAGTCACAGCAATGACGCCTCACCCATGCCGGAAGAATTTGACGCAATTTTTCATGGTGGGGCTCGAAATGATTCCTCATAACGATCATCACAATTTGGCCGATCGTGGCTTCTACAGATGTAACAAAGCGAAACATATTGAAAATTCATAGACACTGATGGTGGGCGAAATTCTGGAATTCTTTATCAAATTTCCCGATGTAGGATTCTATTCGATTTTAATGAAGTAGACACCAGCTCTTCGACTTCACCTTGCTCCAGTAGCAGATCCGTCTACTGGACAAGATAATGCAACCATGACTAGGGCGTCAACCTGCTCATTTCACTAGATTTCTACATGCGAGGTGATCCATTGAAACAATAACAGCTCCATGACGTTTCTTCCTTCAGGGACTTTACTAAAGTCTGTATGACTATTGGTGCGCAGACAATAACAGCTTGGAAGTCACACAGATTCACACATTTATCACAGTTGAAGGAGGGGATCGTTTTAAAGGCCAGCAGCAGAGCTCGGCCCATCAAAGTTGCTGACGACATACCCCACAAGTGCAGAGATGGATCTTAATGCTGAGTACACGCCAGCTCTTCCACTTCACCTTGCTCTAGTAGCAGATCAGTCTACTAGACAAAATCATGCAACCATGGCAGGGGCATGACCTGCTCATTTCACCAGATTTCTACATGCGAGGTGATCCATTGAAACAATGGTTTTAATTGCTCCAGTAGCTGATCCATCTGAGTACACCCGAAGTCATTCAAACAATGTCACGTAACCAACTATTTTCTACAAGAAATAATAACCACTCATCACAAAACCTCTCTCAAAATCTGAGCTGCTCATTTGGTTCAATCTCTAATTTTTCTTCCAGTTTAATTGAAAACGCTACAAATCATTGCCCAAAGGTTTATTATTTTCTGTATAGATCACCCTTCTGTATAGATCACTGGTTCTCCATCAATAGCACCTATCACCATCTGTATTCACCCTTGACCTTCCCTCTCAAATTTCAGCTTCCTGCGTTCAAAAGGATTGAAAATGGCTTCGGAGCTCACTCAGCTAATCAGTGATCTGAATAGTGAAGAAGATCTCCTCGAATGCTGGAGACGCCTGGAAGAGCACTTCCATTCAATAGGATTGAAAATGGCTTCGGAGCTCACTCAGCTGATCAGTGATCTGAAGAGTGAAGGAGATCTTCTCGAATGCTGGAGACGCCTGGAAGAGCACTGATCAGCTGAGTGAGCTCCGAAGCCATTTTCAATCCTATTGAACGCGGGAAGCTGAAATTTGAGAGGGAAGGTCAAGGGAGAATACAGGTGGTGGTAGGTGCTATTGATGGAGAACCAGTGATCTATACAGAAGGGTGATCTATACAGAAAATAATAAACCTTTGGGCAATGATTTGCAGCGTTTTTTACCTACCAACATTTTTTTTACCTACCAACTTTTTTTTACCTACCAACTATTGGTAGGTACTACCTACCACACCATACTGCCTTCACCCCTTCACAATCAAGTTTGTTAGGAAGAACTAAACGCTCCACACTCGATTCGAAAAATAGAAAGCTTCATATGGAAATTTGATTACTGGTTACGCAGAAGGCAAAACTTAATACGAATCGAAGAAATGAACAGCGATCGCATTTTAGTCAGATAAAATTTGAACGGAGATTAGACTTCGTTTGCGATTCACACTCATGATTCTGTTTTATCGAAGGAAAACCTTCAAGTACTCGTAGGGACCGAACGGTTTGTCCTACAGAGCTCCGAGTGGTCTCAAAAATGTTTAAAAATTCAATACTATTTAAAATTGGTGAAAAAATATACCTTTTGTTTCGAGAGTTTTCGAGCTACGCCCCTCTTGAAAATTTCAACCCTTAATTTTCACCCCTTAAAAGTGACTGACATCAACCAAAAGCTTCGCGGCACAACTAGACCCCAAATGGAGCCCATATACCAAATTTGAATTAAATCGGTCCAGTGTTGCTAAGAAAAGTGCCGCGTACGGCGGACGGACGGAAATTTGTTTATTCAATATTCGGATTCTACGTACCTTGAAACGTAAAACATAACATCAAATTTTGAGGGGGGGTTAAATTTTTTTTCTTGCTCGATTCCAAAAGCTTACTATTGAAAATAATAAGCCAAAATTATTCACTAATTTCATAATTATTGATGTTTCCTCACTATCTGAGGCATGGAATGATTCGAGCCGTAGGTTCAAAAATTATGCCCTCCACAATCAAAATTTCCTTTCGCATTGTTTATTTTAGAGCTAATTGTACAAGTTTCGTTTCATGTGGGGTTCAATAATAGGCATGTTTTCACTATCTTGTTCTGTATGACCAATTGATACGTTAATCTAAGTGAATATAGGGTAAAACCACCAATAACCAGCACCCCCCCTAATAATCGGCACTCTCAACACATTCTGGTCAAGAATAAGACTTGGGAGTGACCTAGGAGGCTTAAAAAAATATTTTCAGGGGCTACAACTGAATACGAAGCTCGTCAGCTTGTTTGTGGGCCGTGAGCAGGAGTAAAATCAGATGGAAAAACATTTTTTGACAGTACCCATTGCGCGTCCTCGTAACAGACCTCCCGCTATTTTTTTCTTAAGGACTGACAGTGCTGTTTTGGGTACTGCTCGCTGGTAAGTGATTCTTTCGTACTTTTTTCCGATTCTGTTGCATTCTCCAGCCTTAAAGCTTTCATTTGCATTATTTTTTGATACGTTTTATCGAATTATATTGGGGATTGTAGATGTGCCCAGTTCTGGATAAAAATTAACCTCAATTTCAATAATTGGCGTGGGGTGCCCACTATTGGATTTCGGCTTGCATTTGTCATCATGAAGTCTTTTGATCTGAATTGATCAATTTTCGTAACCAAACATAATTTCTAAAGATTAAATTGTTATCCCGTAGCTCTATCCAGATTTCGGCACACCATAAAACTAATAATGGGCAGTGCCGATCATTCAATAACTGGCATGCCGACTAGGGTAGAACCCAGTAATCAGCATGCCCAGTACTCAATAGTCGGCAGTGCCCGGTATTAACACTGGAGGTGATCGCTAGGTATTTTTTGCTGAGGTGAGTAAGGGGGGGGGGTTACCTACCTACTACCTGATGGGGTGAAGGTGGGAGGGTGCTGAGACTTAAATTGCTTCCGAGTCTACCAAGTAGCGGAAGTTTTGTTTTCACTTTTCAAGGATGAAAAAAAGATCTCCAAAATCAAAATTTTCACTCGCGTTTTGCGTTTTAGACCTTGCTGAACAATATGGGTTCCGTGTCTGTCTGTCATGAATTCCTTGTAACGGGCATAACTATACGAAGTTATTGTCCGATTTCTATGAAATGTTCAGGGATTGTGCGGTTGGTGTGTAGACGGTCCCCTATGAAAACATCATCCCCGGACTGATAGAAGCGACTGCGCATGCACAAACGTGAATTCCTTGTAACGGCCATAACTTCTACATTTTCCATCCGATTTCAATGCAATTTTCAGGAATGTTACAGATTAGTATTTAGATGGTCCCCTATGAAAATCACCACTTTCGGACTGATAGTAGCCTCTGCGCATGAGCAAGCGTGAATTCCTTGTAACAGCCATAATGTCCAAATTTTCTACCCGATTTTGATGAAATTTTCAGGGATTACGCGAATTAGGTAGTGATGGTCCCCATTGAAAATCAAGGCCTTATAATTTACAGTAGCCTCTGCGCATGCGCAAACGTAAAATCCTTGTAACAGCCATAAACTTACATTTTTCATCCGAATTTGATGAAATTTTCTAGGATTGTCCAGATAAGCGTGTATGTAGACCTATGAGGGTAGTGAAAGGTACTTAGAGATAGGTGTTTTGAGATTAACTTCAATGCATCGGATCATCTGTATAATCGGGTTATGGATACGAGGAAGCTATGTGCCACACCCACTTGGCATTTAATATAAAATATTAAATTTTAACTTTATAGTTTGAAACCAACGTTTGATTTCCTTTTATACCTATTCAAACTTTTGTGATATTTCTTGTCTCATCCGTTCACCTCTATCGTTTGGGACTTAATTTATGTGATATGTCAAAATAATTAGAGTGTTCAACACCAAATTTTGTCGAGGAAAACCTGGTATTTCACTGCACAGTAGGTCGGTACCTCGGTAACTCAAAGTTAACCTTAAAGAGTGATTTAAATAACAACGTTATTTTACCTTTCGTTTTACGTTTTACGTTTTTACGTTTTTTTACGTTTTTACGTTTTTTACGTTTTTTACGTTTTTATTTTTACGTTTTTTTCTATCCCTCACCAGAATCTAAACCTGTTCCAACTATTAGTATGACAGCGTTGAATTGGCAGTTGGCAGGTGCCAACTATTAGTAGAGAGCAGTGCCCATCAATGGTGGACTGGTGCCCACTATTGGTTAAAAGCCGTGCCGATTGATGGCAAAATGGGTGCCGGCTACTAGGAAATCTGTTGTTTGTGTAGAATTGCCTAACAACTCGATTCAAAAGTTGTCATGAAGTTTCCTAGTATTTTTTTAAATGAAGTACAGATGTTTATCTACGTAAAGAAAAAAAAAAATAATGGATTAGCACTCAAAACTGATTTATAACTGCGTTTTGAAGTTGAAGATCGGGCTTAACAGTGCCGACTATTGGTGGTTTTACCCTACTGCCCACTCAACTTGATCGTATTTCTTTTCACTGTGCTCTAAGCTCAAAATTAATTAGAAAACAAAACTTTCTTCTCCCGTGGAGCTAGAACGCGGAAATCACAAGGAACGTTGACAAGACCTGTCGATGAACGCTAAATAAAATGAAACAACATAATTATAGTCCCACACACCTGTCACGATCATTTTCATTATACACCTGTGAACGATTATGACGCAATGAACCCTATTTGAACCAGTTTTTTGCATCGAAAGGTGAGCAAGGTCAAAACAAACGCGGAGGTCCGCGGCAGCGTTTTCCGACATTTTTTCTGTTCTACATCATTATAAAAGCCGATCGGACGATGATTTTCTAGGGCATTCCAGGAGGTACAAGCCGGACCTGGGGACTACAATTAGGTAGGAGGTGGACGAGGAATGACTAATGAGGTATCTACAAGGGTAGACCTACCGGAGTTTAGAGGTGCAGACAGCCTGTCGTCGAGAAAACGAGGTCAGGTTTCTGAGAATCAGTAGAAAAACAGAGAAACACGGGTGGAACAGGAAAATAGAGGAATCGGCGGATACGACGGATCTGCAAGTTCATTTTGAAGGTGTGGTACTTGTAGATTTTACAAAAAGTGGACAACTTCTATCCGCTGTGATTCGCGTGGAAAATTATCATTCCATATGCATTATTTAGCTGTACCTTTGGAAACCCCAATGCTGTTTAACCCCTAATGACCTCGTACCTAAAGGTCCTTATCTAGTTTATAGGCAAGCTCCTAGGCTATTCAAGCTACTAGGTAGGAAACCAGTGGAAAAGATAGATTCTCTCAAGTGCAAGGAATGATTTGCTGTGACAGAGTCATCTATTGAGAGAATTACCAACTTTCTTCCCAATAGACGGGTGTAGGAATAACCTTCTACCCACTTCAGCTGTACCTTTGGAACACTGAGGCTGTTTAATCGTGAATGACCTTGTACCTACTTAGAGGACCTTATCTAGTTGTAGACCGTGGCTCTTTAAGCTACTAGGTAGGAAAACCAGTGGAAAAAATAGATTCTCTCAAGTGCAAGGAATGATTTGCTGTGACAGAGTCATCTAGTGAGAGAATGGCCTAATGATCCTGAATGACCTTGTACCTAGAGGACCTTATCTAGTTTGTAGGCCGTGGCTCTTCAAGCTACTAGGCAGGAAACGAGTGGAAAAGATAGATTCTCTCAAGTGCAAGGAATGATTTGCTGTGACAGAGCCATCTAGTGAGATAATTGCCAACTTACTATCTTCCCAATAGACGGGTGTAGGAATGACCTCCTACCCACTTCAGCTGTACCTTTAGAAACCCTGAGGCTGTTTAATCCTGAATGACCTTGTACCTACCTAGAGGACCTTATCTAGTTTGTAGGCCGTGGCTCTTCAAGCTACTAAGTAGGAAAACCATTGGAAAAGATGATTCTCTCAAGTGTAAGGAATGATTTGCTGTGACAGAGTCATCTAGTGAGAGAATTACCAACTTACTATCTTCCCAATAGGCAGGTGTGAGAATGACCTTCTAACCACTTTAGCTGTACCTATGGAAACCCTGAAGCTGTTTAATCCTGAATGACCTTGTACCTAGAGGACCTTATCTAGTTTGTAGGCCGTGGCTCTTCAAGCTACTAGCCAGGAAACGAGTGGAAAAGATAGATTCTCTCAAGTGTAAGGAAGGATTTGCTATGACAGAGTCATCTAGTGAGAGAATTACCAACTTACTATCTTCCCAATAGGCAGGTGTGAGAATGACCTTCTAACCACTTTAGCTGTACCTATGGAAACCCTGAAGCTGTTTAATCCTGAATGACCTTGTACCTAGAGGACCTTATCTAGTTTGTAGGCCGTGGCTCTTCAATCTACTAGCCAGGAAACGAGTGGAAAAGATAGATTCTCTCAAGTGTAAGGAAGGATTTGCTATGACAGAGTCATCTAGTGAGAGAATTACCAACTTACTATCTTCCCAATAGGCAGGTGTGAGAATGACCTTCTAACCACTTTAGCTGTACCTATGGAAACCCTGAAGCTGTTTAATCCTGAATGACCTTGTACCTAGAGGACCTTATCTAGTTTGTAGGCCGTGGCTCTTCAAGCTACTAGGTAGGAAAACCAGTGGAAAAGATAGATTCTCTCAAGTGTAAGGAAGGATTTGCTATGACAGAGTCATCTAGTGAGAGAATTACCAACTTACTATCTTCCCAATAGGCAGGTGTGAGAATGACCTTCTAACCACTTTAGCTGTACCTATGGAAACCCTGAAGCTGTTTAATCCTGAATGACCTTGTACCTAGAGGACCTTATCTAGTTTGTAGGCCGTGGCTCTTCAAGCTACTAGGTAGGAAAACCAGTGGAAAAGATAGATTCTCTCAAGTGTAAGCAAGGATTTGCTGTGACAGAGCCGTTTAGTGAGAGGACCTACTTACTATCTCCCCAATAAACAGGTGTAGGAATGACCTTCTAACCACTACTTTCCTAGCAAGTACTTATGCCGTGACTGTTCATGCTACTAGGCAGAAAACCACTGAAAATATGTCCATAATCTTAGAGCCATATAATAAGTAAATGGTTAACTTACCTACGACCTTCTGATCTACAGGTGTAGTGGGGATGACCTAATAACCACTACTTGTCTAGCTGATAGAGAAACCATTCGATGCAAAATTGTATGATCTTGGATAGAATCTATCCAAGATATCTGATATCTAAACTATTTCTTTAGTTTATTCTTTATTTCTTTAGTTTATTCTTTAGTTTATTTCTTTAGTTTATTCTTTAGTTTATTCTTTAGTTTATTCTTTAGTTTATTCTTTAGTTTATTCTTTTGTTTATTCTTTAGTTTATTTCTTTAGTTTATTCTTTAGTTTATTTCTTTAGTTTATTCTTTATTTCTTTAGTTTATTCTTTATTATTCTTTATTTTTTAGATAGAATCTATCCAAGATATCTGATATCTAAACTATTTCTTTAGTTTATTCTTTATTTTTTAGTTTAGATATCTGATATCTAAACTATTTTCTACAGAATCAATATTTTTCGGAGTAATGGACAAAAAACGGGGTAAAAAATCCAAAATTTTGGCGACTTTTGAGCCTTATTGCCGCTTTATTGTCCTTCTGCCACTCACCTTTTAACTACCCAACACACATCCTTGAAGTTAAATAATTAACCCCTCTCCATGCACTATATACCCCTTGTGTTCATTGGCTGGTCTAATCATAGCGTTTGTTCCCGAAATTCTGAGTACGGAAGCTGTTTTCACATGATAAAATAAAAATTCGATCAGCTACATGGGTGATAAAGGCTCGTTATGGGATCAACGCTTTGACCGCCAATTTTCTGAGCTCATGAACCAAATCGTTTCTCGGGAGTTGATTCATTGAGGGAGGGCGCAGTCGGTCACAACCACCATTCTTTGAACGCTTCGCCCATTACGTCTGCAAGACGGCACCAAAAGACGAGAATTCAGACCAGATCCTGTCTCAAGAGTTTAAAAAAGTCGAATTAGAAGGCCTTTGACGTCATTGAGTGGCGTACGAGATCGTCCGTTGTTTCAGTGTAATCGCGGTCAGTGGACGGATACGTCCGAATTAATTCATGACAGTACGCTGAAGTTGAGCCAGGGTCGCTTAGGAGTGGTGATTCACTTTATTCATCGTCTACATTTATTGGACTGATGGATTTTCCCAAAGGAAGCACTGAATTACGAGACACTATTGTTACTGAGGCAAAAAATCGACAGTTAAAGTCAATATCAATCTTTATTAGTGCTTTCTCAAAGAGGAGGTTGGTATTCAATAACTGATTAAGGAAAATCAGTTCTAATCAGCCTGCCAAGTGGGCTGCATAGCTTCCTGACGAAGAATAGCATGGACACGTAAAATATGTTAGTTTGACGGTAACTTTCATAGGCAACATAATTTTGGTTTTTAAAGACCCAAATTGTTTTGTCCTTCTGCAAAAATTCAAAGCGATTATCGATTGTGAGGAAGCAAAGTGAGAACCTTTCAGGTGGTATCGGGGAAAAAAATTATGTTGGTATAAAATGTAGCTAGATAAATGATCCTGTTGGGTACCTATGTAGATAACGTACGCTATTGCATCTTTCCTTCCTTGCGATGACCAATAAGCACTTTTTCTCGGTGATATTCCTTGTTCGTCTGATTCAACTTGGAAGTGTTTTGCTGTGCTGTACACTCGCTGTGATTGAGATGATTTCATCTCGAGCAGACGCCACTAACGATGAAGGAAAAATACAGTAAAATGACGTTAACGTGTAAATAATTCATTGAATTAACGTAGTAAAAAGTGCTCATTCGCCGGTGTGAGGTGACTTGTTTTCTCGAGTTATTAGTGTTATTACTTGTTTATTACGTTCGCAACAAAACAAGGATCGTGACTTATTACTCTGATTCACCTTGCAGCTGACGATTGTTCTTGAGGTCTTCTCGTAGTATTTACATGGATTCTCGGGCGATTGCCAACTGGGTTGTAAGTTGAGAGGATAATAGACAGACTGACGTACGGAGGTCAGTCAGACAGACTGAGGAAAATTGGTATGATTGTTCCATTCGTTGCTGAATAGCATGCAACGCTCTATGATACGATCTCCTAGAAATGAGAAATACCTGTGACGTGAGAGGGAGGAAGAGCGCAAATACAGTAAGGCTCTTCCACTCACTAGGAGTTTTTCTCCCATCCCTACTAGGGAGATCTCACCTAACCACTCTGAGATACGAGTCATCCGAAACATAAAATGGGTAAAGTGCTTTGGCAGGACAGCTCTTCCTCTCACTAAAACATCTCTTACGATCAGCAAATCTCACTCACCCTATCAACAAACACTTCAGGAGGTGAGGCTTTGGAGATGAAGAGGATGCGCAGACCCCACTCCTACACATAACATAATGTCCATTTTTTTAAAAGTTTTATTTGGCAATGGTTGCCATTACAGTCATAATAATATTAATTTAAATTCACACTATGTTTTAATGGGCAATACAACGTTGACGATACCTTAGTTTTATTATCCTTGTTTCCTTATACTGTTTACATTATTTAAGTTATTATTATTGTACCAGTTAAGTCTTATACATTATTAACTAACTAACTCCCAGGCGCTACAGGACGATGTGTCCCTTGGCCTCCCTAACAACCTTCCTCCACTCATCTCGATCGTAGGCTTTACTCTTCCAGTTTCGTACTTTCATCTTTAGCAGATCCCTTTCCACGTCATCCATCCATCGTGTTCTTGGTCTCCCCTGCTGCCTTCTTTTTTCAAGTCTTGATTTCAAAATCATCTTAGGGTGTCTTTCATTAGGCATTCTTTCCAGATGTCCAAGCCATTGAGTCCGACTGGCTTTAATGAAACGCTGATTCCTTTGTGATACCAGAGAGCTGTACAGCAATGCATTTAATTTAGCAGCGTTGAACTTCGGTTACGTCGCATGGAGGCTTGAACTAATATTTCACCTTCCTTCAACTCACTTCTACACTTCTTCCATCTAAAACTCTTCTACACCTCCCTGAGGAAGGCTATCATTCTGAGCAGGTAGGGATTTTGGTAGAGAGGAGAGGAAATGCTAAAGCAACTTGGCTCTGCTTCCCAAGAATCTTCCTCTTCGCCCTTCACTGGTCTCTTCTCACTCTCACCCCCCTTCAACAATCTCAAAGTCCTTTCTTCACAAGCAATTTAACATTCATTTGCTCTTCTACAAGTCTTGTTGCCATGCCAGCCAACTACTACAGCGCCGGTCAATCACTGGTTCACTGGGGCAGACCCGGATGATAATTGCGAGGTTGAACTGTTGGTACGCGAGGCGTCTCTCAGCCTGGGGAGTCCCAAATAGACCGCATCCTATTGTTTGACGATGGGGCACCGTCTCGCTTAAAGAGAGGAAAAACAGAGGAGTTTTACCCGAAAATAAACCTCGGTGAGAGGTAGGTTGTGAATCACAGCTGAGTACCTCCGACTTGCAAACAATGACCCAACTTCGTTCCATTGAGTCGACATCCTGGTCACGTTTAGAAATAAAGTGGGTACGGATTTTCCCGCCTCGGAACACTACGAATGGGTGGAGACAGAAAGACCTAAATGAAATCCTGAAAATTCTCTGCAATCGTAATTCATGTTGGGATTATATTTTCAAGTTATCAAGATTACGACCTTATATTTTCGTAACACCCCGTAAGGGAACGTAAAATTATATTCTTACAATTTCTTGTTTCTATCATTGTCCAAATTCGTGAGAATTCAAATATTTTATCACTAAGATTTTTAGTTCTATCTTTGTAAAAAATCGTGAGAAAACGTAGAATTGTTTTGTAATGTTACGAATTCTTGATACTATCTTTTATTGACCTGCTCCCATTTCCGCTGTTATGAACCCCAAAAAAAGTTCCTGTGTTTCCGATCTTAACCCCGCTTTTAGAGGGAATTATTGTGTACTTCTTCGACAGAGACATCCGGCAGTCGTGTGTGTTAGAAGTGGGTGTTTGGTGAGGCGGTAGGAAGAAGTGGCTAATTGGGATGGTCGGAAATATCGCCGTCAATAGAGACGAAAACAAGATCTCAAGTCTCCATTCATTGTTACGAAAGCACCAGATGAATCGGTGGACTTTATTTCATCTCTTCGACTGCCCCCAGATGGATAACAACCACCTCGCATGCGCAAAGGTAAAATCGTTTTAACAAGCTGATCTTTTACAAGTTCCTACTGAAACAACAACACGGATTGTGTATTCGGGGATTCTTCAGGACCAGTGAGATGGTGAAATTTTACCACTTTGACTCACCCACCCACTCACCTCACTCTCTTCCTTATTGATAAGTCCGTCCTCGAGTGTTCAAAACATCTTCAGTCCTCCAAACCTGATAATCGAACAACTAAATATTCCGATATCAATCGAACTAGTTTAGCTAGATGCCTACCAGCGTGATTGGACCTCAGTTATCCCCGAACATGCTCAAATCCTCATTAGTTTTAGGTCTTCTAACAATAGTTGAACCAGATTATTTTAATTCTGAATTCCTTCTCTACTCAAGTTTTCTTTAGTGTGAGAAGAAAGTACCAGTACTACCTACCACTGAAGAGCCCAAAAAGTACCCTTCTTTTGAGAAATACTTCCATCACCTCATTTGTATCGTTACCAATTAACAATAGTTACGAAGAGGCTTGTTTCAATTTTTTAAGGATGATTAAAATGTTCTCCAAAATGAAGTTATTCACCCTCATTTCACGTTTCTGTACAATGATTTCCTGCCGATCGGTCTGTGCTTCAGCAAATCTTTGTAACTGGCGAAACAAGACAGAGTTTCTACCCAAATAAAAAAAGGATAAATTTATAGGTTTTGATTAAAAATGTTGAATTTTGACATTTTATGACTTTCTTTGGCACATAAACAAAAAAAGTCACGAAAAAGGGTCACAAAAAAAATTGGTCACAAATTTGGTCACGAAATAGCGTTACAGTTAGTTTTTTAATGATTTCCACTTACAAAAATATTTTCATCGTTCGTGTTCGTAGAAAAATCGTTCACCATTCGTTGGAAAGCCCCAAATGTATGTATAAATTATATAAAAGACATAAAAATATCCCTATGTTTTGCAGACTTTTATGCAGGTTTTTTTTATTATTATTAATTTTTTTATTTATTAAAGTTGCTAACAAAACCATTGGGACCGTCTCGAGGTTAACAGCCAATCTATCATCTAGATTGAGGATATCAACCATCATTTCGCGTTGTTCACGATTTGTTCGAGAATGTTCACCCTCGCGAGAAATTTTCACGTTTCTGAACAATTTTGGTTCCATGTCAGTCGGTCTGTGCGTGAGCAAACCTTTGTAACGGGCAAAATAAAACAAAGTTACGACCCGAATAAGAAAAAATTTATAGGCCGAAAAACATATTGTTTAGTAATGCATGCATTCCAGGGGACGTCCCATTGGATAAGCATTAGATCAGTTTTACCAGTTGTAAGCGATAAAACTGTTTCCCTCTATGTAATTTATTTAGTACTTTAGGCAAGAAATACTGACCCCTCCCCCCCACCATTATCCACCATAACATTTCTAGCGGCATGGGAGCCTCGAATCTGAAGAGCATTTTAAAATTCATGATCTACGATACCCAACATGCGAATTGGAGTTCACCCCCTCCCCCCCATCATCTCAACAACGCCAACAA
Organism: Apolygus lucorum; assembly: GCA_009739505.2. Taxonomy (NCBI): domain Eukaryota; kingdom Metazoa; phylum Arthropoda; class Insecta; order Hemiptera; family Miridae; genus Apolygus; species Apolygus lucorum. Next base: position 34,818,188 of record CM019173.2, read on the forward strand.
TGGTGCCAGTCTGGCACCAAAGCGGAAATACGTCGTAACATTGAAGTTTCATCTGTTAGTTTTGGTAGGCAGTCCGTCGAAGTTCACATCCGTATTCAAGGTGAAACACAAAAAAAAAACACGAAATAAGCGGTTTATGGCATCATGGCACCATGAAGGGCACCACGGTGGCACCACTATTAGTTCCATGGTGGTACAGAGAATAATTCATGAAAATCCGGAGGTATAATGAGAATTTTTCCTCAATTTCAAAGCTTGGGTACAATTAGTAAGCAGTAAACGAACCGAAATATTGAAAAATCGGATATTTTATGAATATTATCCCCCCCAATCACCCCCTCCCCTTGCGAATTTTGGTACTCTGGTAAAATCATGTACAACTAAGGCCTGGGCAGAGTACACAAGATTATGCCCAAAAACGCACGTTTTTCGAGCATTAACCCCCCCCTTTCCCCCCTATAAAAGGCAAAATTCGAAATTCCGGCGACGTTGTGCACAACTAGATAGTTTTCCGCGACGAACAAAAAAAGAACCAGGAAAATCGGTTGAGAACTACGGCCTGTGCAGAGTACACAAGATTTTGTTACACACACACACACACACATACACACACACACACACATACACCTATGGTTTTTTTCGCGGATTTGGATTCGGAATGGTCTAAAACGGATTACTGTGTGGTTATTTTTTTTTTTCTGTTGAGTGTTGTCCAACTTCACCCCAGATCGATCGCATAAGGACGCCCAAGTCTTACTGTGGGACGTCCTAAAAAGGCAAATTTATAGGGTTTGATTAATAATGTTGACGTTTTACACTAAATTCCCCAACAAAATCATTGACATCGGATCGTTAGGTGGTCCAGAACCACCTTCTGAGATCGTTTCGCATAAGGGTTAAATAAAATCGCGTTGGAGCGCGCATAAGAAATTCATAAGGGACCGTCTCGAGGGTATCAGCCATGCAAATTGACATCAAAATCGGACCATCATTTCGAGTTGTTATGCCCGGAAGGATCGACGACAGGCAGACAATCGTAAATGACGTTGTCGATTGTTAACCCAGAAAACCATCAACGTGATTGTGAAAAATCTAGTTTCGTATAGGGAAATTATTGCTCAATAATAATTGAGAATTTGTACACCAACAATGTGAAAATGTCTTTTAGTATGGAGATGCTATGTGCTACGCCGACTTTCAAACGTCTGGGAAGGATTTTGTTGACAATCTGAATATCGATCAGTAGTTTCTCAGAACCGCTCGTTATTCCTCGATCCTCTCCACCGAGTTTTCTTCCGCTTTCCTCTAGTTTGTTGTGAAGCCTCGTTTTTCCGGAACAGGAAAAACTCTCCGAGGAGGAAGTCGGTCGGTGAGTCACTCGTCACGGTAGGACGACCGAGTGGTGGAGTGAGGTCTCCTGAGTATCCTGGGACGGATTCTGGGAAGCCTCGGCGTGAGCTGTCCGCCCTCCAGGTCGACGGGGTGAAGGCCGACCTCCACGAACTCGCGGTGTACTGAGGAACCAGGTTTCTCTCGACTTATGGCAAGGAAGTATTTGTAAGTGAAGGAAATGAAAAAGGATTAACCGAGATTGGACTGTAAAGGCTGTCCTAAAATCAATCAGCTATACTTCAAGAATCGATTCTATCACCAATTTGCAACAATTTTTCCTTGGCACTTTTTTTTACTCGCTCAAAATCCCTCTTTTTCACTTTGAACCAATAACCCTTTTACAAACCCGCAATTTTCGCTTAAATAACATGTTTTTGCTTCCGAGTCTACCAAGGCAGCGGAAGCTTTGTTTTTACTTTTCAAGGTTGAAAAAAAAATGTTTCCAAATTCAAAATTTTTACTCGCGTTGTCGTTTTAGACCTTCCTGAACAATTTTGGTTTAGTGTGTCAATTTGGACTTATAGTATGTAGCTATTTTTGACCGACTTCAACGCGCCAAAGGCGCGCGAAAGAGGAGGTACTCAATTCGGGTTGTCGTGGGACGACGATTTTTTTTTTTTTTTTTTGTATGCCTGAACACCTTGCATTTCTTTATTCTGGTACCAATCTGTCTGATTCTTCTTGAAATGTGTTCTACCAGTATCCGTGGTGGTCCCATTTCAAACAGATTTCATTTTACTTTGTTAAAAGTATCGAAAATTTGTGAAAGAAGTTGAAAAACGTGGTTCCCGTTTTCGGGAATATTGGTCCGCATTCACTCTTCTTGCCCTGTGACTTCCAACTGAGTCGATGGAGGACCATTTGTGTATAGTCAAATTAAAGGTCTGATTGTGAGCTTTAAAATGATATGCTATATGAGGGGGGTTCCGATAACTAAAAGGTGCTGCGGGGGATGAGAAACGGGGAAATTATAGTGGCTTTTAGGTCAGAACCTGCATGAGCCATATCAAACGTGTCTACGAATGCTCAAGTATGTGAGTTTTCATACCAAGTATGAGCGATAATTATAGTACTGTTAGTAAGGTTTTTTACCAAGTGGGTGTAGCACATAGCTCCCTCGTCATTCATAATATAGTTGGATAGGTAATGGTATAGAAGATCGTCAGAACTGAATAGTGCTGTACCAAATATGAGATATGTAGTACAATTTGGTGATATGAGGGTATTTTACCAAGTGGGTGTAGCACATAGCCCCCTCATCACCGATAACATGATTAGGTAGGTAATAGTAGAGGGCATAGTCAGAACTGCATAGTGCCCAACTAAATATGAGGTATGTAATAGTACAGTTATAGTTAGTTGGAGAGTATTCTACCAAGTGGGTGTAGCACATAGCTTCCTAGTTATCCATAATATAGTTGGGTATGTAATGGTATAGGATATTGTCGTAACTGAATAGTGCAGTCCCAAATATGAGGTAGGCATATAGTACAATTAGGTAATGAGAGGGTATTCTACCATGTGGGTTTAGCACATAGCTTCCTCGTCATCCATAACATAGTCGGGTAGGAGGGAGGATGCCATATAGGAGGTTGTTGGAACTGAATAGTGCAGTACCAAATATGAGGTAGGTATATAGTACAATTAGGTGATGAGAGGGTATTCTACCAAGTGGTTGTAGCACATAGCTTCCTCGTCATCCATAATATAGTTGGGTAGGTAACAGTACAGTAGACAGTAGATCGTCAGAACTTCATAGTGCCGTACCAACTATGAGGGGTATATGGCAGTTAGTTGATGAGTATTCTATCAAGTGGGTGTAGCACATAGCTTCCTCCTCATCCATAATATAGTTGGGTAGGTAATGGTATAGGAGATCGTCAGAACTGCATAGTGCTGTACCAAATATGAGGTATATATAATACAACTCAGTGATGAGAGGGTGTACTACCAAGTGGGTGTAGCACATAGCCCCCTCATCACCGATAACATGATTAGATAGTTAATAACAGTGGGCATTGTCAGAACTGCATAGTGCTGTACCAAATATGAGGTATATAGTACAGTTAGGTGATGAGAGGGTATTCTACCAAGTGGGTGTAGCACATAGCTTCCTCGTCATCCATAATATAGTTGGTTAGGTAATGGTATAGAAGATCGTCAGAACTGCATAGTGCTGTACCAAATATGAGGTATATAATACAACTCGGTGATGAGAGGGTATTCTACCAAGTGGGTGTAGCACATAGCTTCCTCGTCATCCATAATATAGTTGGGTAGGTAATGGTATAGAAGATCGTCAGAACTGCATAGTGCAGTACCAAATATGAGGTATATAATACAACTCGGTAATGATAGGGTGTACTACCAAGTGGGTGTAGCACATAGCTTCCTCGTCATCCATAATATAGTTGGGTAGGTAATGGTATAGGAGATCAGAACTGAATAGTGCAGTACCAAATATGAGGTAGGTATATAGCGCAATTAGGTGATGAGAGGGTTTTCTACCAAGTGGATGTAGCACATAGCTCCTTCGTCAATCATGTCATGGTTGAATTGTGTTGTCAGAACTACCAAGTACCTAGCAATTATGAAAACCAAGTCTACCAGTTAGGGGATAAGAGAGTAGATTGGCAAGTAGGGCAAGTGAACCAAATACCTCCTGAAACTGATCCTAAAACGGAAACTCATCTATATATATGGGAACTGATCTGGATTACAGAATGTGGTCCACTCTACGGCTTCTGGTTCACCTTACTGAAATGATTCACAGTATTACTAAAACTGTTCGAAAAACTGCGGGTAAATTAATTTCAAAGTTATATAGAGGACCACTAAAAAGTGAAAAATAAAAAATAATATAAAATGGAAAAATAATAAAATAAAAACCTTTTTAACAAAAAAAATGGACCGACCTCAAAAATGATGTCTTTAAACACCAAAAAGGGAAAAATAATAATCCCAGCGAATACATACTTGATGTAGTAGGTTGTTGGACATATATATCTAGTCAACAGATGGTATGTTGGAATACCAACAATTATTTTAAGTGGGATTCACACTTATTGTCACACTCATATCATCCATCATACGATAGCAGTGACATACTGCCCAATAGTTTTGGAACACTTATATCTACTCGTATTCATGTTGCACGATCGACGCATGTTGTGATACTCACCAGATCATGTGAGTAGTACTTAAAAACCACAGCGTATCCAGATAGGTAGGTAGTTACGCATTGAAGACGCCGCCGTGCCCATCTGTAGACACAAACATCTACTAGATCTTCTACTTACCAACATATTTTTTTTCGCAAATATACATACCTCTCATACTACGAACATGCTCCCACACTGAGTATGAATGTAAATATCTGTTCGCTTGAGATTGGGGGAGGTTTTGAACGTTAATTAGGTAACAACGCTTCCGAAGGTATGTAGCTACAGTATAATATGTCCACCAATATAATATTAAAGTCTCATATAATAATAAAGTCCCAAAATACTCGTCACAACCATTCCTAGGGAGGTTCATACTTACTATTGTACTCATATGGCAGCAGAGACGTACTAGGGACCTGATAGTTTGGGGAGCACATTTTAGGTCAATGGTAACCAGATCATCGAATAATTAATCGGTAGTTAGTTTGTGTTTACAGATGGGCACGGCGGCGACTTCAATGCGTACCTACCTACCTATCTGGATAAGCTGTGGTTTTTAAGTACTACTCACATGATCTGGTGAGTATCACAACATGCGTCGATCGTGCAACATGAATACGAGTAGATATAAGTGTTCCAAAACTATTGGGCAGTATGTCACTGCTATCGTATGATGGATGATATGAGTGTGACAATAAGTGTGAATCCCACTTAAAATAATTGTTGGTATTCCAACATACCATCTGTTGACTAGATATCTATGTCCAACAACCTACTACATCAATTATGTATTCGCTGAGATTATTATTATTATTTTTTTTTTTTTTTTTTGGTGTTTACAGACATCATTTTTGAGGTCGGTCCATTTTTTTGTTATGATGCACAGCTAAAGGTAACATGAAAATTATTCAAACGTTCCAAAATAAGATACTGAGGAGTATTGTTAATGCTCCGTGGTACATTCGTAATGATGACCTCCACAAGGACCTCAAATACGAGAGAAACTACGAAAAGAGGCTTCATGCGCACACAAACCCAAAAGCCAGCCAGCTTTCGGAGAACACTCAAGAATTCCCACGTCTGAAGAGGACCAAGCCACTGGACCTTGGATGCTGAAGTGCAACTTTAATGTAGTGAAAGTCAATGGACTAACGCTCGAATGGGAAATGCGTAACATATGTGTTTTTTCAATATTTTTTATTGTACCAAGTATAACTTATTAACAATATTATTTTGACAATATGGAAAAATATTCAAAACAAAGATACATCACTGAGTTTTGTTGATTATGGTGGATGTTTCACTTCACTGCTTCACAAGTAAACTAGGTCTAGTGGCTTGGTACGCTTCAATCTTCTGATAATATCATTCGTATCAAGTGCCTCAAAGCAGAGCTCCATATATCCAGACTGGTTTAAGGACATGGTTGTACAATGTAGGCTTGTTCTGGATTGACAACTCGCCTGTCTCCCCATTAGCCAATGCATTTTTCTGAATTTTAGGAGTTATTCTTTCTTTTTTTTTGACATGGGCTTTCGATCTAAGTTTGGCGTCTATTGTCATGCCTAGGTATTTGGCTTCATTAGTATTCGGAATAACTTTTCCCATGAAATGTGCCGGAATACAATCGATTCTCTTGTTAGTGAAATCGACATGTACCGACCTAAATATATTCATTTTGATTCTCCATTTTGCTGTATGCATGTTTTGCATTTGAAGGGTCACGGGGAAAAAGGATCAAACTCCATTTTTTGGCCGAATTGAGATAAGCACGCCATTGTGTAGCTTGGGAGGAGTAGAACCGAATGGTTGTTTCAATTTGTGGAAGAAAGATCGCATTCATTCTTTTTAAAGCTAAAACAAATAAGTTCGGGGCTCCGGGGGAAAAGGATCAGATTCCCTGCGCTCGCAGGGAAGAAAGATCAGTGTCCGATTTAAAGACCCCTTCCCTCGCCTTTGCATGAGTTGTATGGCATCACACCAAAGATTCTTTAAGCACAAAAGCTCCTACTTCTGTGGATACCAGACAGTTTTCACAACCCCTTCTACCTCGAAGAAGAAGACTTCAGTACCAAAAGCAGCTGTAACATTAACCTTCACAACCTTCACAACGGTCCCATACCCATCAAAACCAGCAAAATCAAAGGATTTAAAACACTTGTGTCAGTTTCTCGTCAACCCCGGTGTTAACATTTTCTGAGTCACTGTCCAACAGGTTGGGGAATGTAGAAGATGATGCCTTTAGATCCTTTAGATGAATGATTTACTTAGGCCCTATTGATTTTTTTGCCTTTTTGCAATTAATGTTTTGTACAAAACTGTACCTAATTTGGAAAATAAAGCCACTTTTTGCCCAACATTTTTCTGGAGGTGACAGTAAGGTACCTACAAACCCTAGTAAATTTACTGAAGTAAATTACGTGATTTGAATAAACAATATAAATTTATAATGTTAAATATTAACAATATAATTTTAAATAAACAATATAATTTTAGGTATTATGGTGACCGAAACGCGGATAGGGGAAAACCCCCAGTCGTTGGACACCTTAAGAGCACTTCTTTCACGATTTTACTTACATGCATTTAATATCTGGATGGATTTCAAAGTTTTTTTTTTAGTTTTGTTTGGTATGAGTTCACGAAAACACCGCTTTTTTCAAAAATGGCCTATGTGCAATGATAATTTTGCAATCTTTGTCCAAAGTTGAGCTATCAATTTTTTTTTCAAATTGCCAGTCGTTGGACAAGAAATCCTAACTTTGGACAGCGATGCGCCAGTCGTTGGACATCTGGAAACTTTCGTCATACAATTTTTTCCCATGTTTCTAGGTTCATATTTTGACTTTTTATTGGGAAATGTGACACATTTTATTCATTATTAATAACATTGAAGGTCGGGACTTGAATAAAGGTTGGTAATATCAAATCGCTTTTGAACATTTTGAATGTTTGTATTTCAAAAATATGTTAATGGAAAATTAAGTCTTTGTGAAAAACAGTCTTTATAAATTTAATAATAACAACATCAAAAGGATCATACAAGGCAACTCATCAGATAATTCAGGTGCCTATCTAAACTTAATAATCTATTCGACTAGGCTGATGATGGTAGCCTGGTAACTTTTGCTTCTGCTTCTGAGTCTACCAAGGTAGAGGTAGCTTTGTATTCACTTTTCAAGGATGAAAAAAATAAATGTTCTCCAAAATGAAAATTTCCACTTCAAATCTTTCTGAACAATTTTGGTTCCTTGTCTTTGCGTCAGTCATGAAATCCTTGCCACAACCATAACTTCTACAATTCTCATCCGATTTCGATGACATTTTCAGGGACCGTGCGGGTTGGCGTGTAAATGGTCCCCTATGAAAATTTTCACCCCCCCCCCCTCACCGACTGATAGTAGCCGCTGCGCATGCGCAAATGTGAAATTCTTGCTACAGCCATAACTTCTACATTTCTCACCAGATTTCTATGAAATTTTCGGGGATTATGCGGGATGGTGTGTAGATGGTCCCCTATGAATATCATTTCCCCTAGACTGATAGTGCAGTCCCCTATGAGTATCATTTCCTATGAGTATCATCACTCATGCGCAAACGATCATTTCCTAATTACAGCCATATCTTCTACACTTCTCATGTGATATCGATGATATTTTCAGGTATAATGCGAGTTGGGGTGGACACGGTCCCCTATGAAAATCATGGCTTCCAAATTGTATTTTCTGCGCATTAGCAAACTTAAAATCCTTGTAATTGCCATAACTTCTATAGTTTCCTACAATATTCAGAGGTTGGTTATGTATACAATCGGGTTATAGATACGAGGAAGTTATGTGCCTCACCCACTTGGCAGACGTTTTTTCGTTAAAAATTGTGTCACATAATCATTAGGTAGCTTCACCAGTCTGATCATAATTTTTCTTGAGGGCTTTTCGAGTTGAAATGAAAATTAAGGGGCGAAAATTACGCAGGAAGGTACCAAGCAAACTCCATAATAAAAATGTTATGTATTAGTGAATTTAAAGGTTCCTCCAAATTCTCCTAAGATCAGAAGGTAAATAAAATTTATATGAGCTGAGAAAAAAAAAGGATTTTTAATAGTAATGATTTTTTTCTTTTTTTTTTTTAATAATTAAAGAGCTGTTTGGGATGTGTCCAAGCACTAGGCACATCGCGAAACAAGGTAGAACCCAGTTGTTGGACGGGTGTCCAACCACTGGGAATAACCATAACGACAGTATCCAGTCATTGGACACAAACAAATAATTTTAATTTATGCTTCAGGTGAGGAACTTTTTACTCGAAAATGATCAGTAACAATCGAACTATGGATTAAATATTGTATGGAGTAAGTTATCATCAAATGAAAAACTGAAAACTCTTACGAAAAGGGGTCAGTCAGCTAACCATTTTCGTAAGGAATCCACACTTTTCCGGCGCCTCCACTTTGTTTCAACTCCTAAACCTAGTGATTATATTGTATAGTTATAACCTTCTTTCCTTCTTCTTCTTCTGGCTTCATAGTTTTCATTGGTATGTCACAACACAAAGAAATATTCATCACAACCTTAGTAAAACCTGGAAACCGTTCACTGTCCAACGACTGGGGGGGTGTCCAACGACTGGGGGTTTTCCCCTATTTGTGGAGAAAAAAGATCAAAGTCCTTACCGTAAAATGAGGTGAGATGCGGCCACCGGGGTGAGATGAGTCCAACTCAGCTTTTTCACATCATAACGCTACTTAGCGGCCAATGTAGTAATTAGAGGATTCCGCCTATTTTTCCCAGATGGGAAGATTGTGCCAGTAGCGCACGGTGCCGAAGAAACCTTCTTGAACGGTTTTGTTTACGTTTTGTGGTGATTTCCGTTTTTCGTACTTTTGTTGACCTCTCGGAAAAGTGGCAAAACCTTCGGAGGAAATCCAATTTCGAGTTGTCGTGTATGCTTGGTAAGTTGATGTTTGTGTTCTTATATCATCTGAGTAAGTGCAGGAGAAAGATCGTCTTTGTGGGACAACTCGTTCCCACGTAATTGAAATAAAACAAAAAGTTGGCAATTGCAAATCAAGGGGAAAATAGGGTATGCGCTTGGGTAGGAATAACTGTTTATTGTTATTTTTAATCTAAGGTAGACCTCGTTCTGAGAATTTTGGTACCAACCGCGACCTTCTAGCCTTTGTAAATCTTTTCCTATGAATTTTTAAAGTTTCGACCGTTTATGACGTCACAGTTGGCTGGGGGGTCCCGCCCAGGCGAGAGGGGCGCGTGACGTCATAAACGGTCGAAACTTTGAAAAATCATAGAAACAGATCTACTCACGCTAGAAGGTCGCGGTTGGTGCCAAAATTCTCAGGATGTAGTCTACTTTCGATTAAAAATCTTTAAAAAATCAAGGCTCACCCCTCATTCCTCCGCCTCGCAAAGTGGGAGACAACAAGTTCGCCGTCTCCTTGAAAAAATGAGTTTTTTCTTCATTATTTTCAATTTTTTGTTGGAGAAGAGTCGAAGTTTAATGAAGTTTTATTGTAAAGTCGATGTTTCTGTCAAAATGATGATTTTAAAGTGAAAATAATAATTTTAATACAGTGTTATTGAAAAGTTGATGTTTTATATTTGTTAACACCAATTAACTAAACGAAATTTTTTTTTTTGCAAATCTAATGTGCTCTAGTTCATAGGAGATGGTGTTAGAAGATCCACAAGCTGTTATAATGCGTAGATAGGCGAAAAAAGTCGGTGGCCCTTTCTCACCACGATGGCGGTGTGAGAAGGTACCACAAAAAAAATTTTTGCTCCCACCCCCCTTGGGTGAATGAAAATTTTTTTTCGACGGAAATGGAAAGGTGAGATGTGTAGCTATGTGATTAAAAAAAAATTAGCCCTGTGCGATTGGTTTTGAGGTAGTTATGATGAAAAAACCTCAAAAGTGGCCTCAACTCACCCCGTTTTACGGTACCTTTTTTGACATTTCTAATTATTTCTGTAAATTATCTTCGACCTACTTAATTTTCTTTCTTGTCACTTGAACATAATTAAATTCCTGGTCAGGTGGCCCAAACAGTTCATTTTTTTAATGCATAGCGTCTGTCTGGGACGACTTCAAACTTTGTTTTTCGATTTTCTCGGAATTAGGAAAAGAGGAGTGATCCTTTTTCCCCGTGACCCTTCATTTGTATGCTGGATGTTGATTGATTTGACTTGTTGGGGAAGTAATATAATTGTGTGAAGTAAATATCTCATGTAAAATACCTCAAATGTAACTAGTTGATACATTAACAAATAAACGCTATTCAAAAAAACTGATTGAGAAGTCGTTCGCGATTATGTTGACGGTTTTCACCCAAACTACCCTCTAACTTTGATCTGAATCCAGCTATCTGAAACCGATGTTTAAAACCAAATTCGTGCGTGATTTTAGCACAACGCACTGTTACCGGGTACGATTTGTGAATGGAGAAGCGGAAAATTACTATACTACGAAAGGAACCTCGTGACGCAATCTTCGGATTCAGGACGGTGGGTTTGTTGGCGTGTTTTCAAAATGTAAACAAACAAACAAGTCACTGCCACTTTCTCCCGGACAAATCAGGTGATCGGGTGGACCCCTTAACGAGTTGACCACTTTCATCAGAGTTGCACAACACTCAGCAACGCAGAATCGTTCGACATAAACAGCCGATTATGGTATTTTTGCGGATTTGCCAGCGATAGGTCAGACATGAAAGTCGTGGCTCCCAAATCATTTCGTGTAGCAGGTCCAAGAATTAGGTTATTCGAATTAAAAATTCAAGGTTTCTATATCTTTTGTAGCAAATTATTGGAAATAGTTAATTACTCTTAGCAGCCGCAATATAAATTGTACCTGGTCCGAACATCAAAAATGAATATGGGGTTCCAAATTTGAGAAAATCAAATGCAATTTATAGTAAGTACATTTATTTTTAAATTTAAAAAAATGAAATTTAAAAAATATATATAATTAATTTAAATAAAAAAAACCCAAAGTATTTAGAGGTATTTACCTATTTAATGCCTAAATTAATGGGTGGCCACGCTCACATAAAAAACGCTGCAAATTATTACACAATGGTTTATTATTTTTCTATATAGATCACTCGTCTACAAAATCACCAACCATCCAATATGAAGAGAAGAAAAAAAAAATAATAAAAATCAAAAAAAAAATAATAATAATACTAATAAAAAAAAAAAAAAAATCACCAACCATCGATCGCATTTCGGTCAGCTCTAATTTGAACGGAGATTAGGCCTCTTTTGCGATTCACACTCGTGTTATATATATATATATTTCAATATAAACCCTTAAATTTTCGTAGGGAGCGAACGGTTCGTCCTACAGAGCTCCGCGTGGTCTCAAAAAATTCTAAAAATTCTATAGAATCTTAAATTGAAGGAAAAACAATACCTTTATATCAAAATTTTTTGAGTTAGGGCGTTTTCAAAATTTCAAAATTGATTTTGGAACCCTTAGAAGTAACCTACATCAACCAAAAGCTTCGGGGCACAACTAGACCCCAAATGGAGCCTACATACCAAATTTCATCAAAATCGGTCAATGCTAAGTGGCAAAAGTGCCGCGTACGGCGGACGGCGGACGGACGGCCAAATTTTTATTCGATTTTTGGATTCTACGTACCTTGAAACGTAAACCATCAAATTTTGAGGGGGTGTTAAAATTTTTTTTTTCTTGGTCGATTCCAAAGGTTCATTATTGAAAATAATAAACCAAAAAGGAGGCAAAACTAAGTACAACACTCGAAGAAACGAACAACGGTCGCATTTCGGTCAGCTAAAATTTGAACGGAGATTAGGCCTATTTTGAGATTCACACTCGTGTTTCTGATTTATCAGAAGTCCAACCCATAAGTTCTCATGGGGAGCAAACGATCGGTCCAACAGAGGTGGTCTCATTTGATTCCAAAAATTCAATACTATTTTAAATTGACGAAAAAGCAATACCTTTAGGTATATCAAAATTTTTTGAGCTAGGGCGTTTTCAAAATGTCAACCCTTATTTTTCAACCCTTAAAAGTGACTGACATTAACCAAAAGCTTCGGGGCACAACTAGACCCCAAATGGGGCCCATATACCAAATTTCATCAAAATCGGTCAATGGGAACTAAGGACAGTGCCGCGGCGGACGGACAGAAAATGTTTATTCGATTTTCGGATTCTAGGTACCTTGAAACGTAAACCAACAAATTTTTCTTGAGATAGATAAATTTATGTTCGAAGTGCTTTAAATATGCCCAGAACTTGCCGTCCCAAATAAATAAGATTTTTGAGGACAGAAAAAGGAAAGGAACAATTGAAAATTTTGATTTTCTTCCTGACAGCATCGTGAAGACTCTACCTAAGTTCAAGAGTTAAGGTACCAAATATAATGTACCAAAGAGTAAGAAGGGGGGGGGGGGTAGTACCACCCAGTAGGTAATTAGCCCCCCGTCGTCCAACCCCAGATTCGTATACCGAAACGCTGATTTCCTTTTCAAAAAAATCACATTTTTCCGCGTTCAAACACAAATTTTTCCCTAAATTTGATTGTGAGACCGTTGGGAAGCTGAGATTCTGATGAAGTTTTTTCCGTAGAGTGTCTCTCAAAAAGGTCAAATAATGAAAAAAATTATCAAAAATTTGACTTTGAGATCTTTTTTAGTTGTAAGATGAGTCCTGATCATACTTGTTCAAAGTTTTAAATTTTACAGCTTTGAAAAATTCTCCCCGAACAAGGAATTTGATCTGCTGGTAGAGACGGATCCTGAATAGTGATTTCGCACCATAAGTTTTCGGTTACTGCCGCCCTCGACAGTTTGGCCAAATGTAGGCGATTTCATCAATTTCACGATTCCTAACTTAAAAAATGTCACCCAATATCCGAACAGCTCCTGAAAATGGAGTTTCCTGTGTTCCCAGAACATGACGTCGTTCATACCCACGCGCCAAACATACATCGAAAGACATCCAGTAGTAAAAACGGCCTTAGATGCTCAGATATCATCAAACACAACGGAAGCCTGGCAGACAGTCTCGCGAAAAACGAACGGAAAAAAATAACCAACGCCGCCCTCGATTTAGTCACATTCTTTGATTACCAGATGCTGCTAACTCGTTTTTAGGGTTCTCGTCTATTGATAGAAGGGAATCAGAATGAATCCGTTGTGGAACGGAAATGCTTCATCTGAATGAGCTCAAACGATATCCACTGACTCACATTTGACGTCTGATTCTACAGAAGTACCCGAAATGTCTTCTTATTGTATTCTCGAGTTGTTAAATCGAAAATGATGGCGGCGATCAGAGCAGAAGAGAGAAATTGTTGTGGACATGGAACCAAACTGTTGAAAAAGCTCTAAAATGCTGATTTTGGAGAAGCCAAATTCTGATGAATGAGGAAACAAAAGTATGTATCTTATTCATCATTTGATCTAGATAGATAATTGATAGATAGATAATTTTGTTGTACTTTTACTCGTATTTTGTAGAAATCAATAGGCGGAAGGTATCTCGACGAGCCGCTTCAAAAAATTTAGGTCTGGTGAATCAGTCAATTTGGTTGGCTTGAAGCTTATTTCAGAATCACACTAAAACATCGTGACATTTAGCCTTAAAAGCGTTGGCTTGAAGCCTAATTTTAGTCAGTCCAATTTCGATCCCTCTTCGTGTCTCTGTCCCAAAGGAAGTATTAAGTGCCTCAAGTTGCCTAATTACACCGGTGTTCAATTTGCGAGACCTAGTATTGGACAGGTATGACATACTAAGTATGTACCTATTTTGGGGGCATGGGTGGATCATAGTTTGTCTTGGGAGTACCATATTGATAGTCTATGAAATAGATTGCGCAAAATCATTTTCAGCTTTTTTAAAAAAAATTTTTTCTGTCCAGGTTCAGTCTGTGGTTCAGAGGAGGATCATCAAAACTTTATTGCAAAAAACGACCCATTTCCCCACAGCCCAGTTGTTCGAATTATATTATGTTATGGATGTTGTCAGTATCTATAAGAAACCTGCTCTAATACATATTTATAAAAACTTATCTCAATGCGAGAGGATTACTGGTCACACCCGATCAGCTGATACCACCAATTTAAAATCTCCTTTTTTGTCTGACATCCAAAGCCCAGCGCTTCATTCCATGTAGAGGAATTTTATGAACAATAACCTGCCGTATCATTTACTCCAAGAATTGTAACATTAAAATCCGGAATTCGTTCTGGATGAATTCGCCATTCAGGTGAAGTATGGCTTTCTTTCGTATCTTTTCGGTAAAGTTTAAATATATATAGGGAGTAAGCTCCTATGTGGTGACCACCAAGTTACTCCACCTCTCAGAACCAGTTACCTTATGAAAATTTCAACACTTCATTTCCATTTGCTTGGTGGTTGGGGTTGGAATTTTCAAAAATGCCCTAGTAGGTAGTAGGTACCTATGGTTGGTAGGGAGGGATCTAAACAGAAGGGTGATCTATACAGATAATAATAAACCTTTGGGCAATGATTTGCAGCGTTTTAGTATTATTTTCTCTAAACAATATATTTATTTAAAAATGGTTTCAAAATTTCGTTTTCCAGGGCATGATGATATTTTGTGGACTTGAACCTCAAACTTAAGGCTCTTCTCGTAATTTGTTATGTAAATAAATCCCCTCTTGATCTCATTTCCGGTGAAACTATCATCCTGACGTTATTATCTATATCAATATCGTTATTATCTATACTCAATTGCACTCTGTAAACCGAAAAAGATCCATGAAAAATGAAGATATAATTGAAATAATTGAGATTTATGAATTGAAACATCAAGCGGAAAGCGTCATGATTTTCTGAAAAAAAAAGATTTTCTTTTGGCCTTTTTTTTTTTTTTTGACAAATATGTTTTTTGGCTGGGGGTCAAGGAATTTTTCGCGACACTTTTTTGCCACAAAAATATATAGATATCGGAAGCTATGAAGCAAGGTTCTCTAGAATACTGCGATATATTACGTGCGATTGGTGAGATTTTTTTAGGAAAAAAAAATCTGTTCATTCATTGAAACAATGGACATATCTATGACCTATTGTTTTTCCCTCTAAGGGAGAAATTTCATGTTTAACCATAGTTCGAAGATTTCTTTGAAAATTCGTTCATTAATTTTTTCGGTGTAACACGTTTATGTGAGTATTGGAAACTAGCTAGAGGAGAAAATAAACAAATATTGTGGATTGAATTAATTAAGATCAGTCTTTCGGCCGTTTGATGTCATTCAAATGTGCAACGGGAAACTATGTAAACAATGTCGATGATAATAACAACTGGATATCATAATCTGCATCACCCTTAAATTGATAGGTTATCAACCATTGTGATTCTGGAATCGTAATTTGGACGCAGAAAAGATCCTATTTCGCCCTTTTGACAGCCCCGGATGACCCCTGAGAGGCCACGGTCAGTCATGAGAAGGTGGTCGCAGTCTATCCAAGGCCTCGTTTGGTGGAACCGCAGGAACCACCTGACGCGTTGACTCACCCGCGATACAAGGTCGGGGCTTCCCCGGGCGGATTTCGACTACGAGCCGACTCGACCGTGAGGACCCAAAGTACCCGCGAGTATCGAAAATGGGACTTGCCATTCATTTTTCGCCGAAAAAGACGCTTCCGCGGAAATTAGGTGAACTTTTAGTGCCCAACGGGTCTTTCCAGAAACGGAAAAATATGCGAGGGCTTCCCTTTTTCATCATTAAAATAGAAAGAATCCACTTGGAGTGAGCATTTAAGAGTGAAACTAGGTTTTTCCTCAACCTCAGTTCTCACTCCCCAACTTTTTCATGTCAAATTCTATTCTTCCCAAGATTAGTCTAGATTCTCAACAGTAGAGAGAAGAACAGCTCATGAAGACAGCCAAAGTCAACTCATAGAACCGAATATGGAATAATGTAATATTTGGAACAGTTTTCCCATCAGGTGTTGGAGGAGGAGGAAGGTGCGAAACTGGTCCAAGTAGGGATGGACAAAAAGTAGTATTCTTTTAAAAATCGATTCTTTTAAAGAACACCATCGATAAGTTTAGATTATTTTTTTCTCTTGAAGAATCGGAGAATCGATTCAAAAATTCGGAAATTCGTTCGATTCTGTCATCAGATGGTTGAGGAAAATAAATTATCATCAATAACAATAACCGATAAGTAACCCTCACAACCATAATAGGAAAGAGAAATTGTACACGAATATAACATCATACAAGATCATTGATTACAACAACCTAATGACCAAAAACGCTGCAAATTATTACAAAATTATTATTACTGGTTGCAACGGACGCAATACTAAGTACAACGATCGCATTTTGGTCAGCTAAAATTTGAAAGAAGATTAGACCTATTTGGAGATTCTCACTCGTGTTTCTGATTTATCATAAGTCCAACCCTTAAGTTCTCATTGGGAACGAACGGTTGGTCCTACAGAGCTCCGGGAGGTTTCATTCGATTCTAAAAATTCAGTACATTTTTAAATTGAAGAAAAAGCAATACCTTTATATTGGAAGGTTTTGAGCTAGGGCGTTTTCAAAATTTCAGCCCTTATTTTTCAACCCTTAGAAGTGACTGAATTCAATCAAAAGCTTCGGGCACAACTAGGTAGACCCTAAATTTCAAAGAAAATGTCATCAAAATCGGTCCATGGTAACCGATTGTAACCGATTAGTCGATTTTCGGATTCTATGTTCTTTGAAACGTAAACCAACAAATTTTGAGGGGGGGCTAAACAATTTTTTTCCTTGGTCTTTTTCAAAGGTTCATTATTGAAAATAACAAACTAAAAATGAGAAACACCATCACCACTAAAACCTAAGAGTATCATGATGGAACTTACAATAATTGATATCATTCAATTATCCTATTTATATAATGAATGGATGGTTCATGAAGAAAAAAACGTCTGCCAAGTTGGGTGGGCAGTATAGCTTCCTCACTCATTGTAACATGGACGTATAGAATCAGTTGGCGAAAAAATTATGATTCAAAGAGTTATTGAATACCAAAATATTGGCGATAATATGCGGGATAGGGTTGCAGGTATTAATGTTTATAATAGTGTTGTAAATAGTTGTGGTAACCCACACAATCCCTGAAAATTTCATCGAAATTGGTTGAATAGTTGCGGAGTTTTGGTTGTAACAATAAATTTAAAGTTCGCGCATGCGCAGCGGCTATTGCTTGACCAATTTGATTGAAACCTATAGGGTGTCTCTTAGAAGTTAGTCCCTAACTAACCTCCAAATTTGAACAAAATCGGTTCATTAGAAACCGAGAAAGCGAGGTTCCAGGAAATTCACGTTTGCGCATGCGCACTCGCTCCTATTCGTCCGAAGGTGCTGAAATTGATAGGGGACCGTCTAGGACCTAACCCGCACAATCCCTGGAAATTTCATCAAAATCGGACCACAGGTTAGTATAGTTTTGCCCGGGACAAGGATTGACCACAGACAGACCGACAGACCGACAGACAGACAGACAGACAGACACGGAACCAAAATTGTTCGGGAAGCTCTAAAACGCAAAAAGCAAGTGGAAATTTTGATTTTGGAGGACATTTTTTTTTTTCACTTCTTTCATTCACAAATACAAATGTATATGTAATTGTATTTCACGAATACAAAGCTTCCCTACCTTCGGTAGTGAGGAAGCAATAGTTGGTTGTCAGTTACGCAGTAAACCTGCAGCTTCTTCGTGGCATGTATTGTAAAGAAAAACGCCGCAAATTATTACACAAAGGTTTATTTTTTCTGTATAGATCTCCCGTCTGCAAAGAACACGGATTTGCTGTTGTTACCACCAACCAACATTTCGGTCAGCTAAAATTTGAATGGAGATTAGGCCTCTTTTGCGATTCACACTTGTGTTTCTGATTTACCAAAAGTCCAACCCTTAATTTCTCGTGGAAATTTTTTTTGTAATTTGTCCTACAGGGTTCAAAATTTCAACCCATATTTTTCAATCCTTCGAAGTGATCTAAATCTACCAAGAGCTTCGGGGCACAACTAGACCCCAAATGGAGCCCATATACCAAATTTCATCAAAATCGGTCAATGCTAACTGATGAAAGTGCTGCGTACGGCGGAAGGACGGCCTAATTTTTAATCGATTTTTGAATTCTACGTACCTTGAAACGTAACCAAGGTACTTAACAAGGTTAACTTGTCTCCGTTACTCTGTGAACGTAACCCAACAAATTTTGAGGGGGGGGGGGGGTTAAAAAGTTATTTTTATTGGTCGATTCCAAAGGATTATTATTGAAAATAATAAACCAAAAAAAAAGGTATATCCTCCCACCTACCCTTCTAGCGAATCTGCTGTGAACCGTGAATCATCGGTTACCCTGTAAATCGAAAACAGACCTCCCCGACCACTGATTATAAAAGACCGCCGGTGGATTATACTCGTACACGAGCTGCCTCGCATCAATTTACATCGAGATGGCCGGAGACGTCTTGTTTGCCAACAAGTCGAGTTCTCGAGAGGAGCTCGCTATCATAGATTGGGGATGATCCTTCGAACTCGTTTTTTCATCGTTTTACGCTTTTAATACGGTTCTTCGCGATAATTACTGCGCGTATGCAAACAAAATCGATCAATGACCGGTAACTGTACCTGATTTACAAAGAGGGTACATCAAAGTAGTTTTATCGACTATTCAAATAAGAATTGGGTCATTTTTCCTACAAACGCATTGGATTGACAGATTCTTCAAAATGAAATTAAATCTGGAACTTAAGAGTTGGACTTATGATAAATCAGAAACACGAGTGTGAATAGCAAAAGAGGCCAAAACTCCGTTTAACCTTAATATCCTGAGGTATCTTTCTGGAATTTCGATTTTTACCTGCAACAGTTTATCCATTTTTGAACTAAAACTGATAGCCATTGGCTATCTTGATACTGCAACTATTGAGTAAGAAAATTTTGTAAAAAAACGTAATAATAATAACACTAATTAAAAGAGTTGGCAAACTCTAATAGGGCCTTTGAGGTACCTTCTACCCTCATTTCTCACCCTGTAGGCTATTAGTTTAGGTTTCCTCAGAAAAGGCAGCACACGTTTCTCTATGAAGTGAATCTTCTCCACCTTATTCCTTGGTTCTGTACTTTAATGGAAATATCAGATCCTAACATCCCACCAAGGATTTTTCCAAGTTTCGTTCTGTTACTCTATCAAAATGGGTTTATGGTCAGATTTTGGTGACGCAGATAGCGCTCGAGTGGCCCTTGGAAAGATCCTTCTTGAGGTGACAGATTCTATAGGGCCTTTGAGGTACATTCTGCTCAAATATTCTCTAAATTTGAATTCAAAACTCCGCAAAAAACATTTTTTTAAACAAGTGGGAGATTAAGGGTTAAAGTTTGGCTGACCAAAATAGGATCGTCGTTCGTATTTTCGAGTTGTCTCAGTTATGCGTCCATCGCAACTAGTATTCAAATTGCCTAATCAAGACTGCCACACCTCTTTATTTCTCCGACTTAATGTGAAGCGTTTATTTATTCAAAATAACCTTGATTGTAAAGCAAAAATATGGTTGGTAGGTAATGTTAATGGCAAAGCTGTGTTCTTTGCAGGCGAGTGATCTATGAAAGATAATATACCTTTGGGTAATAATTTGCAGCGTTTTAACATTCTTGTATCAATACGACTTTTTAAGGGTCTTCTTCTGTTTCCAAGGTCAGGGTTTCCATTCATCAACCTCCTTCCATTGACCTATTTTTACGGTAAGAGTACGATTTCCCAGGTTTTGAGCCTATTAGTCTCTTTGTTTTGCGGGCAACAACCGATGACTCAGTCCAAGGGGAGTCCTGGTCGTTCAAAACAAATAATACGCCCGACCGAGCGAGAAAGATAAGAACCAATTACCGAAATCGAGTTGGTAGAATCCCCCCCTCACCCCTCTTCAACTTCAGTAACTACAGGTTGAAAGAAAACAAGAGCAGAACGTCGATACTAAGGAAGAATAGAGGTGGGAGGGAGTGTTATACGTTGTATTGAGGGGATGACTATGACTGTTTTACTAGGATTACTACTGTTTGGTGAGGTTTGCCCACGAAGAGAGAGATAGGAAGTAGAGTTCAAGGTCTCAAAACATCGATAGACCTCAAAAAGGCTTCTTGGAAACGATTGAATCATTTCTGTGCAATATTTATGTGTGGACATCGAGGATTACCACTGTTATGATCTGAACTTGTGAAATGTTGAATGAAGTATTTTATACTGGAAAATAAATGTTTGACTGACTGAATTTTAATAAGTCTATTCATGCAACAAGAGTTAGTTAGTGAGAGCGAATTGTCAAAAAATCGTTGAAGATATGGCTAAGAAAATCGAAATATTTTAGCTATTTGAGAGAGTAGCCAGCCTAGTGGTTGAGTCACATAGCACGAATCGTTGAAATATTACAATCAACCCCCTTGGTTAAAAATTTAAAAAATCTCAAACTTATAGAGTACATACCCATAAAGTATACTTAATATTGTTTTTTAAAATAGATTTTCTACCTTACCAACATAGGTGCTCTATGCTCAGGGTATATTTTGAAGAGTCCATAGTCATGTTCTACTCGTTTCCACGAACTCATCGAGTACCCACACGGCTATTGCATTTTTGGGTAACAACGAATCGATATGTGGAGGTTCTTATTACTTATTTAAATTCTTTATACGATGATTATTTACAATTTTTAATTGTAAAAATTGTACTCACATCACATCACAAATTTTGAGGTGTGTCGGAATATACTTCTATTACCTTCTATGATTATTATGGTGATATCCACTCAAAAACATAAAAACACATTTTTTGTCCATTTCTTGAAATTTGAACCTCTTTGGGTCGTCTGAAATTCCTGACTAACGAACCCGTCTTTTCGTTTGTTATTATGGACATTTTGGCAAAAAATTAAAATTTTGCTAAATTATTAGGTAGGTACGTAAATTATCCGGAGTGACAGATGGATATTATACCGTTAGGATTTTCGGAAAAACTTCAGAAATCGTTTTAAAATGTTCCAAAACGGTTTTCAGTGAAAACAAATTCAAAGAAGCCCCTTACTTAAACATTTCGAGTCCGTTGCAGTAGCTAAATTTTTCTCGGAAATTCACCAAACATCATTAAATTTTGCGTGGAATCCAAATATGCTATAAAAACTTGGTGTTCTCATTAGAAAAAACGCTGCAAATTGTAACACAAAGGTTTATTATTTTTCTATATAGATCACTCGTCTGCAAAGAACACGGCTTTGCCATTGTTACCACCAACCAACATGAAGAAAAACATCGATCGCATTTCAGTCAACTAAAATTTATACGGGGATTCGGCCTCTTTTGC
This sequence comes from Apolygus lucorum, assembly GCA_009739505.2. Classification (NCBI taxonomy): domain Eukaryota; kingdom Metazoa; phylum Arthropoda; class Insecta; order Hemiptera; family Miridae; genus Apolygus; species Apolygus lucorum. The sequence goes on from CM019173.2 coordinate 34,840,111, forward strand.
GATTCACACTCGTGTTTTTGATTTATCGTAAGTCCAACAGGGTTCCACGTGGTCTCTAAAAATTCAATACTATATCAAATTGATGGAAAAGAAATACCTTGCGATGCGAGAATAATATTCTGTAATATTATGTAATATTTGAACTCCACGTGAAAAATTATGGGGATTTATCATTTTTACATTTTACTTCTATGAGCGAAAATTTCGATGATGAACGATTTTGATGTTCAATTCATTGGAATGGCGAAAACCTTCACCAATAAACTCCGTCGTTCTGATATCACTGAAACCCAAGGCTTTTTGATAAACATTTATAATATAAATAACAACGAAAAAACCAAATTTTACCAAAAAATTTCCAAAACTGTCTTTTGCAATTTTTGAAAAATTCAATTTGTACCCAATTTTGGTGCTGTTTGTGACATTAATTTTGAAATTCATTGAGAAAATGAGTATCATAAGGAATCTAAGGGGTTAAAAAGAGTTAACAGCCACTGCCCTTACAAAACCGACTGAAAAAACGCTACAAATTATTACACAATGGTTTATTATTTTTCTATATAGATCACTCGTCTGCAAAGAACACGGCTTTGCCATTGTTACCACCAACCAACATGAAGAAAAACATCGATCGCATTTCAGTCAACTAAAATTTATACGGGGATTCGGCCTCTTTTGCGATTCACACTCGTGTTTTTGATTTATCGTAAGTCCAACAGGGTTCCACGTGGTCTCTAAAAATTCAATACTATCTCAAATTGATGGAAAAGAAATACCTTGCGATGCGAGAATAATATTCTGTAATATTATGTAATATTTGAACTCCACGTGAAAAATTATGGGGATTTATCATTTTTACATTTTACTTCTATGAGCGAAAATTTCGATGATGAACGATTTTGATGTTCAATTCATTGGAATGGCGAAAACCTTCACCAATAAACTCCGTCGTTCTGATATCACTGAAACCCAAGGCTTTTTGATAAACATTTATAATATAAATAACAACGAAAAAACCAAATTTTACCAAAAAATTTCCAAAACTGTCTTTTGCAATTTTTGAAAAATTCAATTTGTACCCAATTTTGGTGCTGTTTGTGACATTAATTTTGAAATTCATTGAGAAAATGAGTATCATAAGGAATCTAAGGGGTTAAAAAGAGTTAACAGCCACTGCCCTTACAAAACCGACTGAAAAAACGCTACAAATTATTACACAATGGTTTATTATTTTTCTATATTGATCACTCGTCTGCAAAGCCACCAACCATCCAACATGAAGAAAAAAATCGATCGCATCTCGGTCAACTAAAATTGGAACGGAGGTTAGTCCTCTTTTGCGAATCACACTCGTGTTTCTGATTTATCGTACGTCGAACCCTTAAATTCCCTCAGGGAGCGAACGGTTTGTCCTACAGAGCTCCGCGTGGTCTCAAAAAATTCTATAGAGTCTTAAATTTAAGGAAATACAATACCTTTATAAATTTTTTGAATTGGGGCGTTTTCAAAATTTCAAAATTCATTTTGAACCCTTAGAAGTGACTTATTTCAACCAAAATCTTCGGGGCACAACTAGACCCCAAATGGAGGCTACATACCAAGTTTCATCAAAATCGGTCAATGCGAAGTGGGGAAAGTGCCGCGTACGGCGGACGGACGGCCAAATTTTTATTCGATATTTGGATTCTACGTACCTTGAAACGTAAACCATCAAATTTTGAGGGGGTGTTAAAAAAAAATTTTCTTGGTCGATTCCAAAGGTTCATTATTGAAAATAATAAACCAAAATGACTGAAAAATTGCTGTAATAATTGCATTGAATTATTTAAATTCAAGAGTATTTCACACATAGAGTTTATTATACTGTTGTTGTTAACTCTTAGATTAAACCCTTAGGTTCCTTATGATACTTACTCATTTTCTCAGTGAGTTTCAAAATTAATGTCACAAACATCACCAAAATTGGGTACAAATTTAATATTTCAGAAATTACAAATGACGGTTTTGTAAATTTTTTGTAATTTTTTTTTAATTGTTTTCAGTTGTTTTAACTCAGAGGTAGGTATATCTCAGTTTCTTCCATAATTATAGCGGTTTTGGCAGTATACAATTTATGCATATGTTTAGGGCTTTCCAACGAATGATGAAGATTAAGTTCCGTAGCAACGAATTGATTTTAAGTGGATATCATTAAACATTTTCGTGAGCAATTCTCGTGACGTTTTTTCGTTTATGTGCCAAAGTAAATACATAAAATGTCAATAAATAAGCTGATCTTATAAATTTTAAACACTCTACTTTAATACCTTATCATTATTTCAATGTTTTTCAACGTTATTCTCTACCTATTCTTTTCCCTTCTTCATAAAATGTTGATCGTTGGACCAGTTGCCCATTTCACCCAGAATCTGTTCCAATCAGAGCCGTCACCCACTGATGGCACGTCACGGAGTGGACCTCAGGTCTAACCAGGGCGTGGGAGTATTCGTTGAGTGTGTCATCTCGTTTCCAGAGGGCAATTCGAGAAAACAATTGAAACCGCTGATCGTCCTGAGTAAATATCCGTAGTCGGAACCGCGAGTGGGGAAAACTCGCGAAGAGGATGTTGAATCGTTGAAATCATCATTTATCTCATCGGTCAAGTATGTCCCGACAGCTCATCAGTCATCAGATGATGTAAAAAGTCCAAGAACGTCACAACTATGTACGGTGATCCCTAAATTATCCTTTCCGCAATAACAAACAGTGATAAATATTATTACCAGGGATTTATTTATATTTTTATTATTGATGATAATTATATTAAGGAGGTTCTAATTTAACACTTTTTCATGTATCTGTTCCTCTGGATATATTCATGATATCTTCATACTTTTTTAAATTCTTTATCTACTCTTCTCATAACTACCGAGCGAGTTTCAACTCTGTTGTGTAAATATCATTTTACCTAGAGACAATATAGCAAAGCATTTTTTTCATAATTTTCATGTTTATGATTTTTTTATTTTAGCCATGTTTCCGTTGGGAGTTTTCCGTCCAAACTTGTTCAGTGACTGTAATAAACCCCTCTCGTCAATATATAAAAAAAAATTCAAGTTGCCAGCTCGATTGGCTGCCGAGAAACAAGAACCTACGATGAAACAAGGGTGACGAAAAACAAGGGTTTTCCGGTTTGGAGAAAAACAGCGATTTGTGAAAGCTTACCGTTTGTCGAGGCATTTGATCGATAGTTCGTAATTATTTCATGGTTTGCATGGTTATGTACTCTATTGTAAAAATATAATTATTAGGTATGTCGAACAATATTGTATCAATAAATAATATTGCTTTTGAATGGTTATTGGTTCACTTAATTTCTTCGTTAGTCTAGTGCAATGATTTTTTTGTACTATTTGGTGGCATGGGAACCTGTGCTGGAACCATGGAGTAGGACGTAGTAGGTATCAGCCAGAACTTATGAACACTGAAAGAACGGTTGGTAGTTACAGAAATAGAAACTACGAACCTGGAGCGGGAAACAGCTATTCCCCGGAAACAGCGTTTGGCTCCTCAATCGTTGAAAAATATCTCTGCTTTCCACTGCTCAAATTTAATATTTTCATATACCAAAATGTCTGGAAAAACCTGTCAAATTTTAAAAAATGAAAACGAAAAATTCCAAAATTTTTTGATTTTGATTCACGTTGTTATTTCATTAATTATTATTATTATTATTACTATTATTTTGATCCTACCGACCTTCCGATTATACTACATTCCATGTAATTTGTCAAGAAGTAGTTAGGAACACCCATTAGTGCCCTACAGGGGGATATTAGGGGGATATCTCTACTTTCCACTGCTCAAATTTAGTATTTTCATATACCAAAATGTCTGGAAAAACCTGCAGAATTATAAAAAATAAAAACGAGAAAGTCCACAATTTTTTGATTTTGACTCACGTTAATATTTTTTTGGATCCTACCGACCTTTTGATTATACTACATTCCATGTAATTTGCCCTAGAAGTAGTTAGGAACACCCATTAGTGCCCTACAGGGGGATATTAGAGGAACGGCTAAACTTGTCCCACAGTTCTGTCAATTCTTGGAGTAATTAATACTCTAGTGTTTACTTTTTGGACTTGCAAGGTACCTAAATGTATATACCATGTTAGGAGTGCGTTTAGTTTGGTTGAATCAGTTGCTCAGTGCGGTTTTTTCGGTCACTAAGATGAGTGACGATCTGGATGTCGACGGGCTATGGCATTAATTGGCATAAGTACTTATGCCAGTACGTTAAAAGGCATAAGTACTTATTACGTACTTATTAAGTACGTATTAGTAAGTACGTATTACGTACTTAGTAAGTACTTAGTAAGTACGTATTAAGTACGTATTTAAGTACCTACTTATTAAGTACTTATTAAGTACTTAAAACTTTCAATTTGACGGTATTTCTTTGCATAGTTTTAGATTATGGTTGTTACCCAACGAGAATATCCCACGGTAGCTCCATGAAAAAATTGAACTTTATATCGTTGTGCTCCCAAAGTAGCCCTAAGCTCGTTTGGAGACATTTTCGTATACACAGCCATCATAAGTAAGTACGTGATTAATATTCCATCAGATTTTATTTTCATGTTTAACAATAAGTACCAACTGATGATTTTCACCATCTTATAATTTCTTACATATCATTCTTTGTTGACCGGAGTGAATCCCCCAGACACAATCGACCTTCTGTCGGGGAAAAATGAAGTGTATGAACCAAAACACAACGATACTCAGTTGGAAAAAAAAAACATATCTGCCTATTCTCGTTCAAGAATTGAAATGTTTTGTGGATATTTTAACCCTCAGGGGTTTATTGTTCTCCCTTGTGTCCACTCTTACTGGGAGCAACTGCCGGACATGCGCTTTCCGCGTTGGTATAAGAAACCAAAACGCAGCCAATAATTACACAGAGGTTTATTATTTTTCTGTATAGATCACTCGCCTGCAAAGAACACTGCTTTGCCTCTGCTTTCCTATCAACCATATTTCTTCCCTTAATTTCAATTTGGATTCCAAAATGAAGGGTTGAAATGTTCAAAAATGCCCTAGTAGGTAGGTAGTAACCTATGGTTGGTAAAAACGTCTGCCAAGTGGGTGTGGCACATTGCTTCCTCGTATCCATAACCCGATTGTATAGATGATCCGATGAATAGTACTTAATCTCAAAACATCAATCTCTAAGTACCTTCCACTACCCTCATAGGGGACCAACTACCCGCTAATTTGAACAATCTTGAGAAATTTCGTCATAATCGGATGAAGAATATAGAATTTATGGATAATACAAGGAATTCACGTTTGCGCATGGGCAGCTACTATTAGTCTGGGGGAGATGATTTTCATAGGAGACCATCTACACGCCAATGTGAACAGTGCTAGAAAAACTTTAAAAATTCATAGGAAAAGATTTATACACGGTAGAAGGTCGCGGTTGGTACCAAAATTCTCAGAATGAGGTCTACCTTAGATTAAAAATAACAATAAACAGTTTTTCATACCCAGGCGCACACCCTATTTTATACAATGTTAGCCTTGTTGCCTGTATTTAATTAGCTTCCTACGCGAAAGCTCCTCACGAAGAAAGATGCACGAAGAGAACTCGACGGCCTCTAGTGACGGAACGGTGAACAAGGATAACGTGGTCAAAGTTTTCAAGCTTTGCCACTAGTCCGCAGCAACTACCGGCGGGATAATATCGAAGTCGAGGTTGGGTTGTCATGCATCCTAGCGGAGACTCTTAAAACTACTGTAGTTCGTCTGTATTCAGTTAGTCTTCGCTTTCAACCTCCCTCAAACATCACAGCGCGCCCAAATTCGAACTAGGCTCCCGACTTCGTACTCTAAACTGAAACAGTACCTTTGCTTGAAAGAATCAGAATAGGGGTGAGAAAACGGAAGAACGTTCGATTATTGACTATCTGAAATACCAAATTCGATTTTACTCGTAGATCGGAAGCCGTACATACCTACACAACATTTTTTTGGTAAAAAGTGTTTTTTTTTTTCGAAAAGACTAAAAATTGAAACATTTTCCAAAGATCCTTTAGTTAGGTTCTTATTTGTTTTGCTTCCGAGTCTACCAAGGAAGAAGTAGCTTTGTTTTCACTTTTCAACGTTGAAAAAAAAAAGTTCTCCTGAGGGTAGTGGAAGGTACTTAGAGATTGATGTTTTGAGATTACCTACTATGCCTCGGATTATAATCCGAGATAAATCTATACAAACGGGTAATGTATACGAGGAAGCTATGTGCCACACCCACTTGGCGGACTTTTTAAACTCATTTCAGCAGTTTTCGCCGATGGAGAGCCCAAATTATTCAAATTTAGAACAATAATTGTTATAAAATATATACAATAATTATTATTCTGCTATTTAGGGACACCATTCACTGGACGTTTTGTTAGGATTTTAATTATAATATTTATATTATAATACAACCTATCTTCTAGGGTTGGATATTGATATTATAATATCAATATCCAACCCTAGAAGATAGGTTGAAATATTTCATTGTTAATTCGCTCATTAACTTTTGGTGTTTTATCTAAGAGTGAAAAGTGCTACAAACCGTTTATTATTTTCCAGTAGATTTTCCGTCTGCGAGGAACACAGCTTTTTCCGACCCTTCTAAGGACTAGGGGTATCTTGTGGGAGGGGGGGTTCCTCCTGGGCTTACAGGGACACTACTAAAGGGTCAGACAAATGCCTTAACAGTTATACATATATTAAATACTTTCAATTTAGGGGCCATGATTTTCATTGGGAACCATCTCCACCCCAATCCGCATAATACCACAAATATTCATTGAAATCAGATGGGAAATGTAGAATTAAATTCTACATACCATTAAAAGAACTAAATTCTACCATAAATTTTATGGTTGTGTCAAGGATTTCACGTTTACGCATGCGAAGCGGTTACTATCAGTCCGGGGGTGATGATTTTCATAGGGGACCGTCCACACATTAGCCTGCACAGTCTCTGAAACATATTGTTTAGTAATGCATGCATTCCAGGGGACGTCCCATTGGATAAGCATTAGATCAGTTAAACCAGTTGGTAAGCGATAAAACTGTTTCACTCGATGTAATTTATTCATTACTTTAGGCAAGAAATACTGACCCCCCCCCCCACCATTATCTACCTTAACATTTCTAGCGGCATGGGAGCCTCGAATCTGAAGAGCATTTTAAAATCCTCTACGATCTGATCTACGATACCCAACATGCGAATTCGAGTTACCCCCCCCCCCCCCCCCCACCTCCCCAACGCCAACAATGGTGCCAGTCTGGCACCAAAGCGGAAATACGTCGTAACATTGAACTTTCATCTGTTAGATTTGGTAGGCAGTCCGTCGAAGTTCACATCCGTATTCAAGGTGAAACACAAAAAAAAAAAAAAAACCACGAAATAAGCGGTTTATGGCATCATGGCACCATGGTGGCACCACTATTAGTTCCATGGTGGTACAGAGAATAATTCATGAAAATCCGGAGGTATAATGAGAATTTTTCCTCAATTTCAAAGCTTGGGTACAATTAGTAAGCAGTAAACGAACCGAAATATTGAAAAATCGGATATTTTGTGAATATTATCCCCCTCTCACCTCCTCCCCTTGCGAATTTTGGTACTCTGGTAAAATCATGTACAACTCGGAAGTTATTTGAGTCAAACAAAAAAAGAAACACGCAAATCGGTTGGAAATTGAGGCCTGGGCAGAGTTTACAAGATTATGCACGCAAACGCACGTTTTTTAAGCATTAACCCCCCCTTTCCCCCTCTGAAAAGGAAAAATTCGAAATTCCGGCGCCGTAGTGCACAACTAGATAGTATTCCGCGTCAAACGAAAAAAGAACCACGAAAATCGTTTGAGAACTAAGGCCTGGGCAGAGTACACAAGATTATGCCCAAAAACGCACGTTTTTCGAGCATTAACCCCCCCTTTCCCCCCTTAAAAGGCAAAATTCGAAATTCCGGCGACGTAGTGCACAACTAGATAGTTTTCCGCGACGAACAAAAAAAGAACCAGGAAAATCAGTTGAGAACTAAGGCCTGTGCAGAGTACACAAGATTTTGTTACACACACACACATACACACATACACACACACACACAGACATACACCTATGGTTTTTTTCGCGGATTTGGATTCAGAATGGTCTAAAACGGATTACTGTGTGGTTATTTTTTTTTTTCTGTTGAGTGTTGTCCAACTTCACCCCAGATCGATCGCATAAGGACGCCCAAGTCATACTGTGGGACGTCCTAAAAACGATGAAAAAACATAATATAATAATAATAAAAATATAATATGCATATTATGCGATATCAATATTTATCTTTCGCTAATTTATCGTGATCACTGATATTGATTAAAAAAAACTATGCAAAAACATATTCGATATCAGTATTTTTCTTTCGATAGTCTATCGATATCACTGATACTGATCAAAAAATATGCTAAAAAAATATTCGATATCAGTGAAATCATTCACTTCATCTTTCATCATTCATTCAATTCACCTTTCGATATTCTATCGATATCACTGATATTGATTTAAAAAAAATTGGTTGCCTGTAAAGTCGGTATACGGGCGAAAGTTTTATTACGTGACAACGATAAAGTTACTAATATAAATAATTAATTTGAAATTTAACAAAATTTGTGTATGTTAAATTCATTTTTTTATTTTAAATTTTTGCATAAATTGAACTTTGTTGGAACATTTATTAATATAAATAACAAATTCAAGAATTCACAAAATTGGTTTATGTTTAAATCAATCAGTTGAATTTAAATTTTGAATTTTTAATTTCACATAATAATGTGAAAACGATCAAATAGGAACAAATAATTAAAATAAACAAAGTGTTTATTTTAAAGCCACCTGTAATTCAATAATAAGAGAACTGTGCTCTTCATAATATTGAAAGTCTTATTATTGAATTACAGGTGGCTTTAAAATAAACACTTTGTTTATTTTAATTATTTGTTCCTATTTGATCGTTTTCACATTATTATGTGAAATTAAAAATTCAAAATTTAAACAAATTATTATTGGTTGAGAAACGAAATAAACGTCATTTATTTCATCATGTTATATTATCAGTCCGAAATTATTTACCTTTGCTGTTTGAATTGTTGCGATGGACTACCTTCACATTATCACTACACAATCGTTTTACAATTAACTGGCAACGTGTAAAATTGTATGCAGGCGCCTAAATAGAAGCGCAAGACATGAACCGGTGTGTATGCCTATCTCTCTAGTACGTCTATCTCTCTCGCTCTGTCTCTCTCGCTAGGCGGGCTAACTGTGCTCGAGTGGAAGGGACGCGTGCCTCTCACTCGCTCTATTGTGAGCGCATAACGTGAGCGGAGCGTAACGCAGTTTCTTGAAGTGTCACCCGGCAAACCAATTTATAAGACGTTGTCACGTCAAAAATATGCAAAAACATATTAGATACCGGTGAAATCAGTATTTTTCTTTTGATATCGATGTCACTGATATTGATGAAAAAATATGTAAAAACATATTAGATACCGGTGAAATCAGTATTTTTCTTTTGATATCGATGTCACTGATATTGATGAAAAAATATGTAAAAACATATTCGATACCAGTGAAATCAGTAATCAGTATTCTTCTTTCGATATTCTATCGATATTACTGATATTGATTTTTAAAAAATGCAAAAACATATTCGATATCAATGACAATGTCATCAATAATTTGCTTTCGATATTCTATCGATAACCGTGATATCGATATTTTATCTGATTTTTGAATTTCACATACCTTGAAACGTAAGCCATGAAATTTTGATGAGGGAGATTAACTTTATTTTTTGGGGGGAGAGGGCGAGATTCCAAGGTTCATTAGGCAATGGAAATAGTAAAGTAAAATGAACATAAGAAATGGGAAACTAATGAGTCCCCTCCCTTATCAAGTATTGAACATACGATCGTATTTTGCTTCCGAGCCTACCAAGGTAGCGGTAGCTTATTTTCACTTTTCAGAGTTGAAAAAAAAAGTTCTCCAAAATCAAAATTTCTGCTCGCGTTTTACGTGTTATGTGTCTGTCTGTATGTTATGAAATCCCTGCCATAACTTCTACATTTCTCATCCGATTTTGATGAATTTTTAAGGGATTGTGCGGGTAGGCGTGAAGATGGTCCCCTATTAAAATCATCACCCCCGGACTGATAGTAGCCGCTGCGCATGCGCAAACTTTAAATCCTTGACACAGCCTTCTACATTTCCCATCTGATTTCGATGGCATTTTGGGGAATTATGCGAGTTGGGATGGAGATAGTCCCCTATGAAAAGCATGGCCCCCAAATTGAAAGTATTTTGAGCGCATGCGCAAACGTGATACCTTGTAACATTCATAACTTCTTAGTTTTCCAACAATATTCAGAGATTGTGCGGGTCGACGTGTAGAATCCCCAATAAGGAAAGTGCAAGATAGAGTGCATTTAGAGATTGATGTTTTGAGTTAAGCTGCTATGCATCGGATCATCTATACAATCTGGTTATGGATACGAGGGTGCTATGTGCCACACCCACTTAGCAGACTTTTTTCTTGGTCATATTTCCAATATTTTTTCATGAAGATCTATTTATGTACACTAAAATTTATTAACCTTGAAAGCTCCATCCGTCGTGAATTTCGTCGTATTTCCGAGAGTTGCGGGGTCCTCCTGAAGAAAGAAGAAGGCGTGATGGATCGTCAGGAATTCCACGGCCTTTTGTCGCCTTCTACCGCGTCCAACGAGGGAGAGAGTGGTCGCTTCGAGTTGGAAGGAGGATTTTCAAGAAGAGTTACTTAGGCCGAAAGTACGATAATATTTCGCAGAATGGGAATAAACGTGATCCTACTCCAATTTCCCACTATGAAGATTTCTTTATGAATTTCTAAATGAATTCTTCATTTATGAATTTCTGGTGAATTTCCGATGATTTTGGAGGAATTTTTTTAGCGTTGGCATAAGGAACATTTCACTCTTAAGGTGTCGAAAGTAGGAGCAAAAAGACACTTCTGAAATATAAGTGAAATTAATCCGTGCTGTGAGTTCGAAATATAGCATTATTTGCCGTTTCTGATCCTTATGGGCAATTTTCGTTCGAGGTCAATCCCTTTTCTCACATGTTTTATATGTATTTTTGTGGTGATGAATATGTAATGGTTTTTCGGAGATTCAGTATTCGAAAATAACCAAATTTTCCTCCTGATTATTGAATACAGTGAGAGAGAGAGTGAGAGAGAGAGAGAGAGAGAGAAACTGAATACAGATAATTGATTTAAAACTTGACAAATTCGAAATGAGAACGAATGGGGTATTTCAGTCAATTTTTACAATTTTTTTTTTTCAAACGTGTGATCTTTTTAATTAATTTTTTTGCCACATGTTATAGTATTATTGGGCTTAAAGTTGGAGTATATGGGTTTTCAAGGGTGCTGAATCCAAATTTGAGGTCAAAAACCTGAATCCGACCCACCGAAATATCCCATTATCGGACACACAGGTTTGTTATTCATCATTGTGTTCCGACAACCTACACCTGTAGTAACCCTTGTATCTGTGTTCTCTTACTCACAATATTGGTAGAAGTTTGTTAATAAGATTTAATAATATTTATGCATTCTCATAATTGGCTCACTTTTGCTGAATGCTTATAGTGGTAATTTCAAACTAAAACACTCACCAGCAAACGATTGATTCCACCAGAGCGTTGATGTCCTGTAACAATACAATATTATACTTTAAATACATATTTTCCAATAATTCTTGGAGAAATCTTTGAATTCTGAAAGTTCCTAGTATATCAGTCTTACCTAGTCTACCTTTTTTTGAGTCTAGTCGAATCACAACAAAAATCAATTGGAAATCAATTAAGGCAAAATTATTAAAATGATGTCTATTATATACTGGTATCTATACGTTTTTGTCTAGTCTCACCACTAGCAATTAAAAGTCCAGTTTTGGGAAGCACTCTTGAATATTGTTGTCGATTAAAGAGGAATTAGAGTTAACTATAGAAAATAGTAAATCTAAGAATATTACGACCCAAGTTTTCCAATAAGAATCATAAGAATGAGTTTAAAAAGTTCAAACGTCCTAATTTTGAACATCTGATCTAAACATGATTAATTATTTTGGAGGCAGATCTATTAGTGGAGTTTTTGAATCAAACGAGGACAAATATTATTCATTATATTCTTCCGCAAAGTTCTCTTGAGGTTGAATATTCTCACTGAATGGAGTCACGAAAATGTGGGAGTAGGAACGTAGGTAGTGAATTGTACAGCCTTGAGAGTACGAGGACGCTGGACCACAAATGGGCGTTGAGCACCTGAGATGTGATTTATTCAGATTTACCTTTGGAGTGGCTTCCAACCACAACATGATTACGTCACTAGACTCTATTCAATGAACGACCCATGAAGAATCAAAACACAGGCTCTTGAAAGTTTTCTTGACAGTTGTTTACTTGACAGTCTTCCTGACAGTTGTTTGGCGAAGGAAAGTGAAGCTATTGCAACGGACACAAATTTTTTTAAATGGATTCCTTAGTGCCCATGGACCAATTTTGATGAAATTCAGTATATGGGCTCCATTTGGGGTTAGTTGCGCCCCGAAGCTTTTGGTTGATGTTGGTCACTCCTAAGGATTGAAACCTCCCTAGCTCAAAAAATTTCGATATTAAGGTATTGTTTTTCTATTAATTTAAGATAGTATTGAATTTTTAGAGACCACGTGGAGCCCTGTAGGATAAACCATTCATCCCTACGAGAATTTAATGGTTGGAGTTACGATAAATCAGAAACACGAATGCGAATCGCAAAAGAGGCCCAATCTCCGTTCAAATTTTAGCTGACCATAATGCGATCGCTGTAGGTACATGGTAGGTAGGTAATATCTATGGTTGGTAGTGACAATGGCAAAGCCAAGTTCTTTGCAGACGAGTGATCTGTAGAGAAAAATAATAAACCTAAGTGTAATAATTTGCAGCGTTTTTCGTTCAAAAGGGAACTTATCCAAAATTAAAATGGCGATTTCTCTTCCATTTTTGAATGTAAGCCGTTAATATTTCCGGTAAACTCTATGCTTGTTTGTACTATACTACGCCCAGAAACCCTGAAAAATATGAAACTGCCTTCGCAATTCGTTTTTTTTCCCACCTCCTTGCCGTTTTTTGAAGATGGACATGTTCCCCTCTGAAAAAACGCTTCTCAATTGTTAAATTACAACAGGGTGGAAAACTAGCGAAACTCCAGAAACACGAAGATTTTGATCAACCCGATTAATAAGAAAACGGCTGCCCTTGGCGATTGCTCGGGGCAGTCGCTAAGAAACCGCTTCGAAACCACTCCTGAAAGCGACGGAAACGAGAAAAAGTTGCGTTTTGAAAAGAGTGAAACATACTACAACTGTGTAAGATTCATCGGTAATGTTCTACATTGTATGATACTTTTCACACGTTTGATTACCTTTGACTAAAGACTCAAGAACTTGAGTAATTGAGGAGTTTTATTTCAGTTCCAACCAACTTCCCAACACTGTGCATCAGTCTAGAGTCTCTTCCTGGGTAGTGCGTGTTGAACGAGGGTTGTTGGAGAGTTGAACACGAAACCTCCTTTCCCAGAAGCTTCTTTTTAGAATTGGCCTCTTTTTCGGAATTGAAAATAGTTTTAGCGGCCAGTAAAAAGGAATCGATTTGCGCTGAGCACGATCGCGCCCTATTTTTATCGCCGGATCTGATAAACCCCGCTAAACTTAGACTGCGTGTGCTCGCGATCAGTAACTGTTGCAAACCTCGAACTGTTCAAACATTCAGAGTTTCAGGGTTCAAACGAGCCGTTCTTCAGGAAACGAACAACTCTGTGGCAGGTCACTCCTTCAAGGGGGTTTTGGCACGCTTTGCGATCCGTTGAATTGATGATGAGACAACCTGCCAATCAAAGTTCTCCGTTAAAACAATCGGTTCTCTCCTACTAATTAGTGCTGTAACATTTTGGCAGTTTTGAGATTTCACCCATTTCTTTTGGATTTTTTAACGCTGAATCGATTGGTGAGGTCGTTTTTAGGCTAGCGGCAACACTGAATTAGTTATTGCGAAAAATGTAACACTGGATATCAGAAACGTCTCACCAACACCGGCTATCGTCAGTTATTCCTATTGAAATCTGAGGGCCCCACCTACTGCAGAATAAGGGCCCCATAGACTTCAGGAACAATCTTGGTAATACTCTGCTTTGACATCTTGAATAAGTAACTCAAGCTCTGATAGGAATCACCACTCACCAAAAATCTCAGAGTAACTGCAAGCTGGAATGGTATAGCACAGCGATAATTGGTGTCCTGCTTTGCAATAGTTCGGGCAACATTAATCAAGAGATATCCAAAGTCGGAACTGCTCATTCGCGCGAAATTCTTAAAACTCCCACCATCCCTGATTTCCCCACTAAGGGGATCTCTACCGTTTTCCATTAGATCCTTCATCAGGTGAGTTCCACTGTACCGATGTAGAGCTTCCAGCGAAGGTCGCGCCCAGTATCTGCGCTCAGTTGGTTGACGGCGAGTTGATAAAATTACAAAGCCCGCTACCTCTTCCTCCGAAGCCATGATCACTAATAAATCCTCAAATGATTGAAAGTTTTGAATTTTTTGTTACATAGGGGTAAAAGCGTTTAGAGGGGACAGTTGTATAACAGTTGTACAACAAAATTTTAAAACATGCTATATAGCAACAATTGTGTGGGTTACCGTGTAAACGGTCCCTTATGAAGATAGTATAAGGTACCTACTCAGAGATTAATGTTTTGGGATTAGCTACTTTGCATCTAATCATCCATACTACGAATGCAGTAGGGTAAATTGCAGTTGGGTCTTCACCTGGATTTGAGTTGTTTCTGTTGAGGGCTTTTCTATTATCATTATTATGTCCTTTTATTCTTTCAAAACAAAGCTGTCTGATTTCCCAAATCTTGCACAGACAGAATTGCAATCTTGACAACTTGCAGAATAAACTATATTATAATTTCATCTTTTTTCATGGGGTCTTTTATTTTCGATACCTACCATACATGAATAGGGTCCCGATCAAGGAAGGAAACGTCGTGTAAGTAAAAACCCAACAACCTGAAGACTAGCTTGGTAATTTCTCCACCTCCATATTTACATTGGAGTAGTCAGAAACCTACCGAAGTTATTACTGTATGTACAGTGTAATAATGATTGATTGTATCAGTTGGTTTCCAATCACACTCGAACATATACATCAATTTCGATGGGAATTTTAACTGGATGCTATGAAACATTTTGTTAGACGGGGAAAAAACAAGCAGCCACTAAGCCACCACCAAGGCGGCAATTACCTATAAATCGGTGAACAACTGTGGTTACCATAATGAACATTCGATAAGGGCCCGTTTCTCCATCGTACACGATCGAAAAAAATTGACCTCCTATGTACATACCCATGTCACAAGGTATCTACTAGTATAGTAAATAGTTTCTTTGTCTGATAACATAAAGATGTTATGTTAAAACTCGGCGCTTTGCGCCTCGGCGGGGGGCTCCGCCCCCCTGCACCCCCCGGTTTATTTCTTTTTCCATACTCTGTATGAAATCATAGGAACACAGAATGTGTTTTTGCGATGCTAGTCATCCGTTAAATAAAAAACAACAATAATAAATGTGGAGTCTTTGGCAATAATAAAATAAATAATTGTTAGACATTTAATTTGGTCTAAAACCCTATAAATGTTATATAAATAAATATGTAACTACAAGAAAAATACTATATAAATTGAGAGCTTTCCAACGAGTGGTGAACAATTTCTGTGCAATGAACACTGCGGGAGTTCTATTTCCTTACCAACGGCTTGGTTGCACGTGAAAATCATTATAAAAGGCGCGTAACGGTTTTTTCTGTCGCTTTTTCGTGACGATTTTTTTTCGGTAGGCCATCGCAAAAACACATTCTGTGTTAAAACTCGATTTTTAGTAACCGATGTTCACGGAATTATGTCAAGTCATCTATTACCTAACTTTTAATCGAAAAGTAGATTTATCCATAACCAAAACAACCAAAAAGTCAATAACAACCAAAAACGCTGCAAATTTTTACACAATGGTTTATTATTTTTTATTTTTCTATACAGATCACTCGTCTGCAAAGCCACCAACCATCCAACATGAAGAAAAACATCGATCGCATTTCGGTCAGCTTTAATTTGAACAGAGATTAGGCCTCTTTTGCGATTCACACTCGTGTTATTGATTTATCGTACGTCCAAACTTTAAATTCTCGTAGTGAGCGAACGGTTTGTCTTACAGAGCTCCGGGTGGTCTCAAAAAATTCTAAAAATTCTATAGAATCTCAAATTGAAGGAAAAAAAATACCTTTATATCAAAATTTCTTGAGTTAGGGCGTTTTAAAAATTTCAAAATTGATTTTGGAACCCTTAGAAGTGACTTACATCAACCAAAATCTTCGGGGCACAACTAGACCCCAAATGGAGCCTACATACCAAATTTCATCAAAATCGGTCAATGCTAAGTGGCAAAAGTGCTGCGTACGGCGTACGGCGGACGGACGGCCAAATTTTTATTCGATTTTTGGATTCTACGTACCTTGAAACGTAAACCATCAAATTTTGAGGGGGTGTTAAAAAAAATTTTTCTTGGTCGATTCCAAAGGTTCATTATTGAAAATAATAAACCAAAATGCAATCAACAAAATAAATCTGCCGAATTTAGAAATTGTGTCAAAAAATCCTGCTTTTGGTTGATTCAATATTTTGAATGAATAGGCACTCCTTTGGTAGAATTGGGACCACCAAGCTGAGCCTTGGATCATAGCTGAACTACCTAACACACATTATTTGAAAAATTGTTAATTTGCAATCTTGTGGTCTGAATTTGCAATTCGAAATCTTGTGAATCGAAAAATTTGGTCATTTTATTTCATTCTTCGTTTAACTATGGAGAAGCCCCGGTCGCACTTCTGAACTCACAATGAACGAAAGCTCTTGTAATGCAATTTTCTCTTGCATGTAGAAAGGGCGGAACTCCGGAGTTTCGGTGACTGGTTGGCAATTCTGACCTTCCTGAACCCGGCCCTATTAATAGAAAAAACGCCCTTTGAATGTACAACGATGCGTAATGAGTTTAAAATCAAAATTTTGCAAAAAAGGTGAAAATTTTGGAGTTACGCCTTTCAACATTCAGCGATTCAAATATTTCACGATATCTCAATATCTTCGTGGGCTTTGATCCTATTGCTCTGCTATTACTAAGTTTACCATTGTAAGCCCTAACGAGCTGTGCAATCAAAATCACATCCATTCAGGAGGCAGTCGTAGTCCCAGGAAGACGATTACAATATATTAAGAGGTGGGAACCCTCGTGGCGCCTGGAACTAGACGCCACAACATCCGCCTCCATCATTCTCACCCACTCGTTCAATCCGTACAGTAGGAGTTTGCTTCCCAATAGTCAACCTTAGTTGAAACAAAAATAACAAAATGAAGATAATTTATTTACTGGTGTAATTTGCCTAACATTGAAAGGGAACTCAATAAAACTGGTTGCTGGCTTTCTGCTAACCTGTTTTCTGTATACCCTGAATAACTATGGTTATGATAATATAACAACCGTACTGAGAGGAATACCAGAGTTACCCAACCAGACGGTTTTTTTTTTTAATCGTGGGAAAGTTTTTGGAAAGCTTATAAGCAATAGTAGAAGCACTGAAACAACCATCTTTATCTTGGAGTCGTCCCTCTTCTTGTTAACGTAAACTTGTTAATTGAATGAACACGTTAGTAAATAAGGGTGTTTCGTGCCACTTCACCGCTACGTAGTCTATTCGAACTAAATATTAGCCGTCGAATGAAACACAAAACACGACGATTCTACCAATATATGAGAGATTTCTCAGAAAGTGCGCCAATTGGGGGAAATGGAATTAAAAAATCATAAAATCATGCATTATGACAGTTAAAAATTCTTTCAGTTGACTTGTGAGTCAAAAGTTGGCATGATTCTTATTTGAATTCGAATTTTGAGTGCTGTTTTCAAGGACTTCCCACCGTAAGATTTAGGCGTCCTTATGGGATTAATCTGTGGTGAAGTTGGACAACACACAATAGAAAAAAAAGGTCTGCCAAGTGGGTGAGGCACATAGCTTCTTCGTATCCATAACCCGATTGTACAGATCAATCTCTATGTACCTTCCACTACCTTCATAGGGGGCCATCTACACGCCAATTTGAACAATCCTGGAAAATTTAACCAAATTCGGATGAAAAATGTTAGAAGAAGAAGAAGAAGAAAGAACATGTTTATTGATAGGAGACAATTGGACACAAAAAACTGGCATAACAAAATTTAAACATGGTAGGCATGGACGTGACGTCCGTCTGCCGAGTGGTAAGAGCGTATTTGTGGACATAATATTTTGCGGACATATTTAAATTTTGAATAAACAATACATTATATCACTACTATATCTACTTAATACTAATTCAATTCCAGTTAAACTCTTCAACAAGTTTTGAACGATAAAACCAGCACTTCTGGCCATACTGAGCTACCTTCACCCAACACCTTCCGCTATCCAGCAGTCGAATGATGTCAGTAGTGTCCAGCCGATCCGCCCCCAAAAAATAGACCCGAAACTCGGATAGCACAGGGCAAGGTACATAGAGATCAATCTCTATGTACCTTCCACTACCTTCATAGGGGGCCATCTACACGCCAATTTGAACAATCCTGGAAAATTTCATCAAATTCGGATGAAAAATGTTAGTGTTATGGCTGTTACAAGGATTTTACGTTTGCGCATGCGCAGAGACTACTGTCAATTTTAAGGCCTTGATTTTCATTGGGGGCCATCTACAACCTAATCCGCATAATCCCAGGAAATTTCATCGAAATCCGATAAAAAATGTGAAAGTTATGGCTGTTACAAGGAACACACGTTCGAGTTTGCGCAGCAGCTACTATCAGTCCGGGGTGATGATTTTCATAGGGGACCATCTACATGCTAACCTGCAAAATTCCCGAAAATTTAATCATAATCGGATGAGATATGTAGAAGTTGTGGCTGTGGCAAGTATTTCACGTTTGCGCATGCAGACTGACTATCAGTTCGGGGGTAATGATTTTCATAGGGGACCATCTACTCGCCAACCTGCACAATTCCTGAAAATTTCATCGAAATCAGATGAGAATTGTAGAAGTTATGGCTGTGGCAAGTATTTCATGACAGACACACGGACACACAGACAGACAGACACGGAACCAAAATTGTTCAGAAAGGTCTGAAACGTAAAACTCGAGTGGAAATTTCGATTTTGGAGAACTTTTTTTTCAACCTTGAAAAGTGAAAACAAAGCTTCCGCTACCTTGGTAGACTCGGAAGCAATACATGTTTTATCGCTTACCAATTGGTTTAAATTATGGGTCATTTCAAAATTTGGGGTTATTTTGTCCTCGAACTTTTCCATAAATTATTGTTGAAGTTTTTATGTTTTTTCTCCCGTAAACGTCCTTTGTTTTGGCCACTGAGGCAGATCCTGAAGTGGGCGCACACTTCATCAAGTAGTTTCAAATTTATAGAATTTTGAATTTTGGTTTATTATTTCTAATAATAAGCCTATGTGATCGTATTGCAAAAAATTTTTATAACCCCCCCTCAAACTTTGTCACTTTACGTTTCAAGGTGCGTAGAATCCAAATTTGCAATGTCCGTCCGCCGTCCCCCGTCCGCCGTCCCCCGTCCGCCGTCCGCCGTCCCCCGTCCGCCGTCCGCCGTCCGCCGTCCGTGGCACTTTTCTTAGCAACACTGGACCGATTTGGTTCAAATTTGGTATATGGGCTCCATTTGGGGTCTAGTTGTGCCGCGAAGCTTTTGGTTGATGTAGGTCACTTCTAAGGGGTGAAAATTAAGGGTTGAAATTTTCAAGAGTGCCCTAGCTCGAAAACTCTCGAAACAAAGGTATCGTTTTTTCACCAATTTTAAATAGTATTGAATTTTTAAAAATTTTTGAGACCACCCGGAGCTCTGTAGGACAAACCGTTCGGTCCCTACGAGTACTTGAAGGTTTTCCTTCGATAAAACAGAATCATGAGTGTGAATCGCAAAAGAGGTCTAATCTCCATTCAAATTTTATCGGACTAAAATGCGATCGCTGTTCATTTCTTCGATTTGTATACAGTTTTGCCTTCTGCGCAACCAGTAATCAAATTTCAATATGAAGCTTTCTATTTTTCCAATCGAGTGTGAAGCGTTTAGTTCTTTCTAATAAACTTGATTGTGAAGGTGTGAAGCCAGTATGGTGTGGTAGGTAGTACCTAGCTGGTAGGTAAAAAAAATGTTGGTGGGTAAAAAACGCTGCAAATCATTGCTCAAAAGCTTCTTCATTCTTCAGATCACTGATCAGCTGAGTGAGCTCCGAAGCCATTTTCAATCCTATTGAATGAAAGTGCTCTTCCAGGCGTCTCCAGCATTCGAGGAGATCTTCTTCACTCCTCACATCACTGATCAGCTGAGTGAGCTCCGAAGTCATTTTCAATCCTATTGAACGCAGGAAGCTGAAATTTGAGAGGGAAGGTCTAGGGAGAATACAGATGGTGGTAGGTGCTATTGATGGAGAACCAGTGATCTATACAGAAGGGTGATCTATACAGAAGATAATAAACCTTTGAGCAATGATTTGCAGCGTTTTTTCCATAATTTCGACTTTGTAGGGAGAGAGAAAACCAAGTGTGAGTTGAACTCATGAAACCTTTTTATTCCTTCAAAATACGAGAATCTTAGTTTAGGAGTCTCTTTTACTTATCGCAATCACAGTCCGAAGCTATAATCTAGGTACATCAGAATTATCAGATTCTTCAAGTCTTTCAATCAGTCTAATCTTTCGTAAAATGTGGGTTAATGAAAAGTCAGAATTATATGACCCAGCGGTGTA
Organism: Apolygus lucorum; assembly: GCA_009739505.2. NCBI lineage: Eukaryota > Metazoa > Arthropoda > Insecta > Hemiptera > Miridae > Apolygus > Apolygus lucorum. The sequence goes on from CM019173.2 coordinate 34,861,135, forward strand.
AATAGTTCAGGTAACTCTTAAAAATGTAAACGGCTTTGAAAAAAAAACTTCTCTCCCTGCAATTCCATCTCTCTTCCTACAAACCAGCCTCTTCCCAGAAGTTGTAGGTAGAGAGGTTGTAGGGAGAGAGGTTGTAGGGAGAGAGATTTTTGAGGTTATCACTCTCTACTGGCCTAACCATTATTGATTCTGAACGTTAGAAAAAATACATAACACTATGGCATTCATAATTGTAATTTGAGTTTAATTAAACTTAGTTGAACACTTACCCTGATGAGTGAGGTGGTTGTAGGGAGAGAGAAAGTATTTACCTACTCTCAAAGCTTCAACACTTCACAACATAACCCATACAACTGGGAGCTTGGAAATTCAACAAACTTCAGTAGCTTCGGAAGCCATCTTGCAGCAGTGTTCACTTTTGTTTTTCATGACACAAAATAATCGTTTTCCAGGAGTGGGCAGGCATTTCAAAAAAATTGTAGGGAAAACCTACAATAAAAACCTAAAAAAACCTTGGGGAATAAAACCTTGTGACAGCATCAAAACATAGCAAAAACCCTTCCAATTCATGGAATTTTCGTTCGTTTCTAATTTATTCCTAAAGAGGAGAGTATCCTGGACCAATAACGTTTTTTACTTAAATTAAAATATGAATATAGAGTTCTCCAAAAATTTTCAAAGTTCCCAACCTACCCTCTGTGACAGGTGTAGGGAGAGAGAATTGGGATCATTAATGATTTTTAATTATCTGAGTTAATTGATTAGTGAAATTCATTCTATGTGATCTTTGTAGACACCAACCTGCTGTATCTCCCTGAAAAAATTCTGAATTTCCAAGACAAATAGAGTGTTCACAAAAGCTGCGTGACAAGAAATAACCCCAAATTTTGAAATGACCCTTATCCTATTCCTTATCCAATGGGACGTCCATAGGAATGCACGCATTTCTAAACAATATGTTTAATTGCCTTGATATCAAACTTAGGTAACCGTGGGTTGCACGAGTGACCGGCTAGAACTCTCATTTTAGCTTTGATGTGATAACCTCTTCAATGCCACCGTTTCATAGGAAGATCTCCGGCGATATAATTCTATTTCCAGTAGTCCGCACGATGATCAAGCTCTAGATACCCGTTTTATTGCTTCTAAGAGACCGGGGTCTTCGAGCCTGAAGTTAATTGGGTGGAAAGCCACTGAAGAAGGGAGTGGAGGGATGGTTCTATTTAGACCAGACGAATAGACGACAGACGCTGCGTCTAAAACTGTCCCTGTGGAATTTATTTCTGACCTTGTTCGGTCTGCCCAAGATCAAAAACACGCGAAAATCATTCATTTATTTATTCATTGCGATCATTCCTCACTATGTGCCTACTATTTATGATCATGATTTGCATGTTGAATCCGAAAATCGAATAAAAAATTTTCCGTCCGTCTGCCGTACGCCGTCGTTAATTTGTCTCAAAATGTCGAGCATGAGAGTTGAACTCACCGTTTTGAGTTGGTTCTCTCGAGAGGGAAGTTCACTTCAAAAGCTCATTTTTTCGTTGGATTGTCTCAAAAGGTCGAGCTTGAGAGTTGAAATCAACGTTTTGAGTTGGTTCTCTCGAGAGGAAGGTTCATTTCTAAAGCTCATTTTTTCCTTGAATTGTCTCAAAATGCCGCGCTAGACATTTGAAATCAACGGTTTGAGTTGGTTCTCTCGAGAGGGAGGTTCACTTCGAAAGCTCATTTTTTCAATGAATTGTCTCAAAATGTCGAGCTTGAGAGTTGAAATCAACGTTTTGAGTTGGTTCTCTTGAGAGGGAGGTTCACTTGGAAAGCTCATTTTTTTCGTTGGATTGTCTCAAAATGCCGAGCTAGACATTTGAAATCAACTTTTGAGTTGGTTCTCTCGAGAGGGAGGTTCACTTGGAAAGCTCATTTTTTCGTTGGATTGTCTCAAAATGCCGAGCTAGACATTTGAAATCACCGTTTTGAGTTGGTTCTCTCGAGAGGGAAGTTCACTTCAAAACCTAATTTTTTCGTTGTTTTACAAAAAAATAATGGCTCTAGTGAAGTTCAAAGGGCTTTTGTTGAATAATCGATGTTTAGGAGGTATAATAAATTGGTTACTACCTTATCTTTCTCTTATACCACCAAAAAGCCTACGTAGTACAGGTACCTACATCGCCAAGAAATATATTCTCTTGTTTGAATACTCAACACCTCCCTAAGCTCTATAAATACGTCCTAACAATACCCCCTAATTATAGACAACCAACACGGGCCATCACCACCAGAGCTGAGAATAACTGATTGATGGGGCCCAGTCCCCTCTCCGAAGCCATTGTGTCAGACATCCGACGAACATGGAGGAAGTCGAGAGAGATTCAGCGTCCTCACAATATCTCGGTACCCCAAATACCTTCCTCATTGTGTTGTTGCGTTCAATTGAACAATTACTCCTGAGTAAGACGAGGATGAAGATCGAAACGTACCTAGTAGATAAACCGACCTCGATATCGTTATTTTAATACCGGCTTAATCCTTAATGGGCTCCATTAATAATTACTGTACTGACGGGGTGCATTGTTTGGCATTTTGTTACAGCTTTTGAATTATCTGTCATTTAACCTCATTGTTTGAAGAGAAATCAAGAACCACAGCCAGGATCGGTTGACATATTTAGTCCGATCTGATCAATAACCACCAGGAATGGATGATGTGAAGCATCAATAATTAATTCCCTAAAGGTTTAACATTCAGATTTCTTTAAAAATTCAAGCTTCCATTGAACAATGAACGAATTTTGGTTTATTATGTTCTATAATGCACCTTTGGAATCGAGCAAGAAAAAAATTTCTTAACACCTCTCAAAATTTGATTTTAATACAAAAATGTGTAGAATCCAAAAATCGAATGCACATTTTTCTATCCAATCATTATCTACGTACCGTATTGGAGAATCCATCGTAACCAGCAAGTCGAGTACAGGAGGCGAGCGCTTTCGATGTAAGGACATCATCTTCAGGCCGTCGAGAGAGTACTATACTCTTGCCTTTATTTAAAGAGCTCTGGGATTTTTGAAGGCCCCGAAGGTTCGGCATCGCTGCAAGAATCCGAGCCCCAGCGGAAGATCGAGGTATACCTGCGCGACCCCTCCGCCCGTGAACACCCCCAGCCCCCCAACAGTTTACCCTCTTCTGCAAATGCACACTTGATTCACAAATTATTTCGATCATCCCATCACCAAAATCGTGATCAGCGAGAAAAATTGAACATATCGAGTATAAACTCGAGGCAGGTACGATTAAAACTCAGCAGCCCTCTCCCGGCCAATCCACCCAAACGAATTACGCCCTCTTCGCCGAATTACAGGAAATTTGGACTCATTGACCGACTTCAACGCGCCGAAGGCGCGCGAAAGAGGAGGTACTCAATTCGGGTTGTCGTGGGACGACGATTTTTTTTTTTTTTTTTTTTTTTTTTTTTTTTTTTGTATGTCCGAGTCGCTTGCATTTCTTTATTCTGGTACCAATCTGTCTGATTCTTTCTGAAATGTGTTCTACCAGTATCCGTGGTGGTCCCGTTTCAAACAGATTTCATTTTGCTTTGTTAGAAGTATCGAAACTTTGTGAATGAAGTTGAAAAACGTGGTTCCCGTTTTCGGGAATATTGGTCCGCATTCACTCTTCTTCCCCTGTGACTTCCGACTGAGTCGATGGAGGACCATTTGTGTATAGTCAAATTGAAGGTTTGATTGTAAGCTTTAAAATGATATGCTATATGAGGGGGGTTCCGATAACTAAAAGGTGCTGCGGGGGATGGGAAACGGGGAAATTATAGTGGCTTTCAGGTCAGAACCTGCATGAGCCATATCAAACGTGTCTACGAATGCTCATGTATGTGAGTTTTCCTAGCAAGTATGAGCGATAATTATAGTACTGTTGGTTAGGTATTCTACCAAGTGGGTGTAGCACATAGCTCCCTCGTCATTCATAATATAGTTGGATATCTAATGGTATAGGAGATCTTCATAACTGCATAGTGCCGTATCAAATATGAGATATGTAGTACAATTTGGTGATAAGAGGGTATTTTACGAAGTGGGTGTAGCACATAGCCCCCTCATCGTCGATAACATGATTAGGTAGGTGATAGAAGAGGGCATCGTCAGAACTACATAGTGCCCTACTAAATATGAGGTATGTAGTGTAGTTAGGTGATGAGGGAGTATTCTACCAAGTGGGTGTAGCACATTGCTTCCTAGTCATCCATAATATAGTTGGGTATGTAATGGTATAGGAGATTGTCGGAACTGAATAGTGCAGTACCAAATATAAGGTTGGTATATAGTACAATTAGGTGATGAGAGGGTATTCCACCAAGTGGGTGTAGCACATAGCTTCCTAGTCATCCATAATATAGTTGGCTATGTAATGGTATAGGAGATTGTCGGAACTGAATAGTGCAGTACCAAATATAAGGTTGGTATATAGTACAATTAGGTGATGAGAGGGTATTCCACCAAGTGGGTGTAGCACATAGCTTCCTAGTCATCCATAATATAGTTGGCTATGTAATGGTATAGGAGATTGTCGGAACTGAATAGTGCAGTACCAAATATAAGGTTGGTATATAGTACAATTAGGTGATGAGAGGGTATTCCACCAAGTGGGTGTAGCACATAGCTTCCTAGTCATCCATAATATAGTTGGCTATGTAATGGTATAGGAGATTGTCGGAACTGAATAGTGCAGTACCAAATATAAGGTAGGTATAAAGTAAAATTAGGTGATGAGAGGGTATTCCACCAAGTGGGTGTAGCACATAGCTTCCTAGTCATCCATAATATAGTTGGCTATGTAATGGTATGGGAGATTGTCGGAACTGAATAGTGCAGTACCAAATATAAGGTAGGTACATAGTACAATTAGGTGATGAGAGGGTATTCCACCAAGTAGGTGTAGCACATAGCTTCCTAGTCATCCATAATATAGTTGTCTATGTAATGGTATAGGAGATTGTCGGAACTGAATAGTGCAGTACCAAATATAAGGTTGGTATATAGTACAATTAGGTGATGAGAGGGTATTCCACCAAGTGGGTGTAGCACATAGCTTCCTAGTCATCCATAATATAGTTGGCTATGTAAAGGTATGGGAGATTGTCGGAACTGAATAGTGCAGTACCAAATATAAGGTTGGTATATAGTACAATTAGGTGATGAGAGGGTATTCCACCAAGTGGGTGTAGCACATAGCTTCCTAGTCATCCGTAACATAGTTGGGTAGGAGGGAGGATGCCATATAGGAGATTGTGCTGTCCATATCGGTATAGTGCTGTAGCAAATATGAATTATATAGTACAGTTAGGTGATGAGAGGGTATTCTACCAAGTGGGTGTAGCACATAGCCCCCTCATCACCGATAACATGATTAGGTAGGTAATAGTAGAGGACATCGTCAGAACTGCATAGTGCAGTACCAAATATGAGGTAGGTACATAGTAAAATTAGGTGATGTGAGGGTTTTCTACCAAGTGGATGTAGCACGTAGCTCCCTCGTCAATCATGTCATGGTTGAGTTGTTGAATTGTGTTGTCAGAACTACCAAGTACCTAGCAATTATGAACAAAGTCGACCGGTTAGGGGATAAGAGAGTAGATTGGTAAGTAGGCAAGTGAACCAAATACCTCCTGAAACTGATCCTAAAACGGAAACTCATCTATATGTATGGAAACTGATCAAGATTACAGAATGTGGTCCACCCTACGGCTTCTGCTCCACCTTACTGAAATGATTTACCCGCTGTTTTTCCAACAGTTTTAGTAATACTGTGATTACTAAAACTGTTCGAAAAACTGCGGGTAAATTAATTTCAGATTTATATTGAGGACCACTAAAAAGTGAAAAATAAAAAATAATCAAAAATGGAAAAATAATAAAATAAAAACCTTTTTAACAAAAAAATGGACCGACCTCAAAAATGATGTCTGTAAACACCAAAAAGGGAAAAATAATTCTCTCAGCAAATACATACTTGATGTAGTAGGTTGTTGGACATAGATATCTAGTCAACGGATGGTATGTTGGATTACCAACAATTATTTTCAGATTGATTCACACTTACTGTCACACTCATATCCTCCATCATACGATAGCAGTGACATACTGCCCAATAGATTTGGAACACTTATATCTACTCGTATTCATGTTTTGTATGGCACGAACGACGCATGTTGTAATACTCACCAGATCGTGTGAGTAGTACTTATAAACCACAGCGTATCCAGATAGGTAGGTAGGTACGCATTGAAGTCGCCGCCCTGCCCATCTGTAGACACAAACATCTTCTAGATCTTCTTCTTACCAACATATTATTCTTTTTTGCAAATATAAATACCTCTCATGCTACGAACATGCTTCCACACCGAGTATGAATGTAAATATCTGTTCGTTTAAGATTGGGGGAGGTTTGAACGTTAATTAGGTAATAACGCTTCCGAAGGTATGTAGCTACATTACAATATGTCCACCAATATAATAATAAAGTCTCATATAATAATAAAGTCCCAAAATACTAGTCACAACCATTTCTAGGGAGGTTCACACTTACTATCATACTCATATGGCAGCAGAGACGTACTAGGTACCTGATAGTTTGGGGAGCACATTTTAACTCAATGGTAACCAGATCATCGAATAATTTATCGGTAGTTAGTTCGTGTCTACAGATGGGCACGGCGGCGACTTCAATGCGTACCTAACTACCTATCTGGATACGCTGTGGTTTATAAGTACTACTCACACGATCTGGTGAGTATTACAACATGCGTCGTTCGTGCCATACAAAACATGAATACGAGTAGATATAAGTGTTCCAAATCTATTGGGCAGTATGTCACTGCTATCGTATGATGGAGGATATGAGTGTGACAGTAAGTGTGAATCAATCTGAAAATAATTGTTGGTAATCCAACATACCATCCGTTGACTAGATATCTATGTCCAACAACCTACTACATCAAGTATGTATTTGCTGAGAGAATTATTTTTCCCTTTTTGGTGTTTACAGACATCATTTTTGAGGTCGGTCCATTTTTTTGTTATTTTCATCAGAATAATTAGTACGTTACGAATTTAAATTACAAAAAATGTTCACCGAACGATAAATAATTAAATTGTATGTTGATAGAAGAGGAAGAAGGAAGAGGGATGATGGGTTTTGACCGCGAAGGGTTGTGACCGTTTTCACCGCAAGGTTTCACCGCAAGGGTTTTCACCGCAAGGTGAGCACCTTGCAACGTTGCCACCTCTTGGCAGGGAAGGGGTTTTGGAACCCGCGGTCCAGAGCTCTTTAAATAAAGGCAAGAGTATAAAGTTTGTCAGTCCGTCGTTCTATTTATATAGTCTGGGTGAAAGGGAGGTGGAAGGATCAGAAAGGAAAGGGGGCCACGTGGTAACGAGACCACGTAATGAAAGGTTGTTTGTTTGTCATGTCAAGTGAAAGGGAGAGATAAAACTAATCCTATCAGCTAATTGTACATTCACCACGTGGTCTTTCATTCTAAACTATGAATATACTATGAAGTAGCTTACGTTCTAAGGGTTCAAAAATGAATTTTGAAATTTTGAAAACACCCTAACTCAAAAACTTTTAATATAAAGGCAGTGTTTTTCCATCAATTTGAGATAGTATAGAATTTTTAGAATGTTTTGAGACCACACAGAGCCCTGTAAGAAACCTGTTTTGTCTATCTTGATTTTCATATTTTTTCTCTCCAGTTCTTCGATTTCGATCTTTACTGGTTTTGAGAAATGTTGCCTCCGAGGACTATACTTCACGATCTCAGCGCTTCAAGCGGCCGTACATGAACTATATCTGGTTGACGTCATCCTCCCGGTTTTTTTAAACGTTCATACTTTTCTACACTGTTTTGTTTATTCGCAAATTAAGAAGTATGGGCTGAAAGTTTCTCGTAGGGGGTTTTCCGAGGTGCTAAATCTGATTTTGGGGTCAAAAATAGGAAATTCCAACATGGTGACATTCCTCATTTCAAGGTAACGCATCGTGTTTTTTTTTTTTAGAATCCAATGAGCTATATGCAACACCCACTTGGCAGACTACGGTTTATTACCGCGTATTTGGTAGGAAAATCGTTAGTTCTGATGACATCCAATCAGGTCATTTACCCATTGAATTTGTAGATGAAGCTTCGTGCTATGTGCCTCACCCTCATGGCTGGAGATAAAGAATTGTTGACATTTTCATGTCTTTGCATTGGCACATGAACTGAAAAATCGTCACGAAAACTAAGTAAATCTTGCTCACGCGACCAATAAATAAAATAGACTCACTGTGTTGCGTAGAGAACAATCAACAACCTCACATTTTGCTTTGGCACATGAACTGAAAAATCGTCACGAAAACTTTGATGCTTGGGTTGAACTACGAGTAACAACCTTACTTCACTACCTTGTTGTGTAATGGGTGACATGAAAATGTCCCAATGTGTTGCAGACTCGTATGCAAGCATTTCTGAAGCATTTTACATTGGTCATGCAAGCTAGCCATTTCTTTCCAACTTCTTAAATTGTCCAAATTCCAAGATATATGCAATGAAAAAAAATGTTTAAAAAATTCATGATGCAGGTTTTCTAAAATTTCTGATGAAACTTGGTAAGATGCCTCATATTACGTCTAGGAGCACTAGAAGGTGGTCTAAAATCTCTGGGCACTCAGCACTAGCAGTTCTGGAAAAGTAAATACAGTCATGAACTTTGAACTCAATATGATCAGACAGATATGGTGAAAAAAATCGCCAGGATAAAGGACTTCTTAATGACTCAGGAAGGTGCCCAGCAGCCTCCAAACAGAAGGGCCCTCTATCTTGCTAAATGACAACACTGGGCGTTTAATAGGTTAAGCATTGGGACAGAATAGTCCCAAATCCAGTGGGTAACTGTAAGTAATTATGTTATTCGCCCATATTAGGTCCTAATCACAACCTTACTCAAGCATAGTATGACTATAACTAAGCGAATCGTTGGTTTCTGTCACCGTTCGAATCGTTCTCACTGAGCCGCACATAATCTGAAGCTATCTCGGGGCTCAAGGCCAACTAAACCCGCGGGATCGCAGATCGTGACTAGCTTAGCAACTGCATTTCTTTTTATAAAGTTTAAGGACCTAGACGTCGAAAAAATAATCGGATGTGTAATATTTTTTCCCAAGTGACAACTAAACAAGGGAGGAGTGTTTACTACAACCATTAATAAAATTAATTTAATAGATATACAGGGTGTTAGCCTAACTGGTCTGCCATACGGTACCTGTCGACTTTACAACTAATTTGCAACAAAAAATGTCTCATAGCAATTTTTTTAAAACCCTTTATTTTTGAGTTATTTTAACTTTAAACTTTTTTTTTCGTGATTTTGACCTTATGTCATTAAATTGGTCATAACTCCTTTAATTTGCTTTGTAAATTACAATTTGAGGATACCGTTGGAAAGAACAATAAATTTCCTATCGGATAGATGCCTTACCTTTTCTTTTAATTAAAGTTTGAGACATGAAAACGTCCCCTAAAAAAAGAATTTTACGTCATTTTGGAAACCTCGCATTTTTACCTCGCGAATTGAATTACAAGAACCCATATTTTTTCAAAATATAAGAAAAGTAAAAACTGCGCCAGATTCTCAGCTTTCCAACGGTATGATTAAGAAATATTTTACAACCGAATTTAGGGGAGAAATTTGTGTTAGAACGCAGAAAAACGTGCATTTTATCAACGAAATCAGCGCTCCCATCAGCGATAGATGGGATGGGTTTGGCGCCGCAGTAGTGCAAGGGAAAGTTTCGTAGGAAAGTGCACGTTTTTCCAAGTTCAAACACAAATTTCTCCACTAAAATTCGGTAGTAAAATATTTTTTGATTATACGATTGGAAAGCTGAGATTCTGGCGCAGTTTTTACGGTTCTTACATCTCGAACAAATATTGGTTCTCTTAGTTTAATTTGCGATTAAAAAAATGCAAGGTTTCCAAAATTACGTAAAATTTTCTTTTAGAGGACGTTTTCATGTCTCAAACCTTGACTCAAAAAAACGTTGAGGCATCAATCCGATAGGAAATTTAGTTCTCTTTCCAACGGTGTCTTCAAATTTTAAAGGTGTTATGACCGATTTAATAACGTAAGATCAAAATCACGAAAAAAAGTTTCTAGGATACATTTTTTGTTGAAAATTAGTAGTAGAATCGACTGGTATCGTATGGCAGACTAGTTAGGCTTACACTCTGTATGATGACGACGTAAGTACCAAGAACAAGTACGAAAGAAATGCGTGATAAATCGAGAGCTTTCCAATGGCCCAAAATGGTCTTTCCAAGAAGAGGCCTAATCTCCGTTCAAATTTTAGCTGACCGAAATGCGATCGAGGTTGTTCTTCATGTGGCTTTGCAGACGAGTGATCTATAAAGAAAAATAATAAATCATTGTGTAATAATTTGCAGCGTTTTTAGTAGTATTCTGCATTGATTCAAACACTTATTTTTTAAGATAATATCATAAAATTATATCATATATTGTATGGCACGGGATTGTTTTGAGACCATTGTGAGGTTAGTGGTTCCAAGTTCCTTCCTGTGATGGTCAAAATGGTAATTTTCTGCTCTTTAACCCACCGGGGACACTGAAATTTAGTTCACAGCCGTGATTGGAAGAACCAAAGTCAGGGTGTCCGCATCCTGTATGAGCAACACACCAACTGTATGAGCGATAATGCTAAACTTCCTTTGTGGTTAACAAGATGGTTCAATGGCGCAGTTGTTCTCTAACATTAACTCAGAGCAACATTAATCAAATTCAATTTTAATTATCTACTCTCGGGTTGACGCTTGTTTGTACATTGTCTGCGCTATCGACAATATAGTTGTGCCTAGTTTGCCATTGGCCACGGTGTCGTGTTTACGAGGAAGCATCGATTTTGCCATCAGATCTAGGCCTCCACAACTCGACATACGCCCTTCTCAGAAGCCTAGCGGGGCACTACCTTGAATCGTAACGATCTGTTTTATTTATACTCTTCCCCGAAAAAAAAGAAAAAAAAAACGCCAATGGTCAAATTAGTGGAAGTTGTGAACGAATTCTTGAAACCATTATGGTCTACATTTATCATCAAATTCTGGGGTTTCGCATGTTTTTCGTTTTTTGACATGAATATTTGTCAAACAAAGGTTTGCTTCTTTTAGAACTAGTGGAAGGGATATAAAATCCAGACTCGCCCAATATCTAAGTTCTTATCGGAACTCAGTTCACAGTACCACGGGAAGAACGCCAGCTCTCATGATGTTTGAGAGGCAGCTAAGGTCGAGATTATCTCTCTTAAAGCCAAATCTTGCAGGACACATGGAACAAAAATTGGAACGACAAAAACATGCTCGAGGATACTTCAAGGAGTTTGTACCGGAGGAGATCGAGTGGGTGAAAAGAAGGAAAGAGGAATCAGGATTTCGGAAAGCAGCTGTAAAAAAAATAATCAAAAATGGAAAAATAATAAAATAAAAACCTTTTTAACAAAAAAATGGACCGACCTCAAAAATGATGTCTGTAAACACCAAAAAGGGAAAAATAATTCTCTCAGCAAATACATACTTGATGTAGTAGGTTGTTGGACATAGATATCTAGTCAACGGATGGTATGTTGGATTACCAACAATTATTTTCAGATTGATTCACACTTACTGTCACACTCATATCCTCCATCATACGATAGCAGTGACATACTGCCCAATAGATTTGGAACACTTATATCTACTCGTATTCATGTTTTGTATGGCACGAACGACGCATGTTGTAATACTCACCAGATCGTGTGAGTAGTACTTATAAACCACAGCGTATCCAGATAGGTAGTTAGGTACGCATTGAAGTCGCCGCCGTGCCCATCTGTAGACACGAACTAACTACCGATAAATTATTCGATGATCTGGTTACCATTGAGTTAAAATGTGCTCCCCAAACTATCAGGTACCTAGTACGTCTCTGCTGCCATATGAGTATGATAGTAAGTGTGAACCTCCCTAGAAATGGTTGTGACTAGTATTTTGGGACTTTATTATTATATGAGACTTTATTATTATATTGGTGGACATATTGTAATGTAGCTACATACCTTCGGAAGCGTTATTACCTAATTAACGTTCAAACCTCCCCCAATCTTAAACGAACAGATATTTACATTCATACTCGGTGTGGAAGCATGTTCGTAGCATGAGAGGTATTTATATTTGCAAAAAAGAATAATATGTTGGTAAGAAGAAGATCTAGAAGATGTTTGTGTCTACAGATGGGCAGGGCGGCGACTTCAATGCGTACCTACCTACCTATCTGGATACGCTGTGGTTTATAAGTACTACTCACACGATCTGGTGAGTATTACAACATGCGTCGTTCGTGCCATACAAAACATGAATACGAGTAGATATAAGTGTTCCAAATCTATTGGGCAGTATGTCACTGCTATCGTATGATGGAGGATATGAGTGTGACAGTAAGTGTGAATCAATCTGAAAATAATTGTTGGTAATCCAACATACCATCCGTTGACTAGATATCTATGTCCAACAACCTACTACATCAAGTATGTATTTGCTGAGAGAATTATTTTTCCCTTTTTGGTGTTTACAGACATCATTTTTGAGGTCGGTCCATTTTTTTGTTAAAAAGGTTTTTATTTTATTATTTTTCCATTTTTGATTATTTTTTATTTTTCACTTTTTAGTGGTCCTCAATATAAATCTGAAATTAATTTACCCGCAGTTTTTCGAACAGTTTTAGTAATCACAGTATTACTAAAACTGTTGGAAAAACAGCGGGTAAATCATTTCAGTAAGGTGGAGCAGAAGCCGTAGGGTGGACCACATTCTGTAATCTTGATCAGTTTCCATACATATAGATGAGTTTCCGTTTTAGGATCAGTTTCAGGAGGTATTTGGTTCACTTGCCTACTTACCAATCTACTCTCTTATCCCCTAACCGGTCGACTTTGTTCATAATTGCTAGGTACTTGGTAGTTCTGACAACACAATTCAACAACTCAACCATGACATGATTGACGAGGGAGCTACGTGCTACATCCACTTGGTAGAAAACCCTCACATCACCTAATTTTACTATGTACCTACCTCATATTTGGTACTGCACTATGCAGTTCTGACGATGTCCTCTACTATTACCTACCTAATCATGTTATCGGTGATGAGGGGGCTATGTGCTACACCCACTTGGTAGAATACCCTCTCATCACCTAACTGTACTATATAATTCATATTTGCTACAGCACTATACCGATATGGACAGCACAATCTCCTATATGGCATCCTCCCTCCTACCCAACTATGTTACGGATGACTAGGAAGCTATGTGCTACACCCACTTGGTGGAATACCCTCTCATCACCTAATTGTACTATATACCAACCTTATATTTGGTACTGCACTATTCAGTTCCGACAATCTCCCATACCTTTACATAGCCAACTATATTATGGATGACTAGGAAGCTATGTGCTACACCCACTTGGTGGAATACCCTCTCATCACCTAATTGTACTATATACCAACCTTATATTTGGTACTGCACTATTCAGTTCCGACAATCTCCTATACCATTACATAGACAACTATATTATGGATGACTAGGAAGCTATGTGCTACACCTACTTGGTGGAATACCCTCTCATCACCTAATTGTACTATGTACCTACCTTATATTTGGTACTGCACTATTCAGTTCCGACAATCTCCCATACCATTACATAGCCAACTATATTATGGATGACTAGGAAGCTATGTGCTACACCCACTTGGTGGAATACCCTCTCATCACCTAATTTTACTTTATACCTACCTTATATTTGGTACTGCACTATTCAGTTCCGACAATCTCCTATACCATTACATAGCCAACTATATTATGGATGACTAGGAAGCTATGTGCTACACCCACTTGGTGGAATACCCTCTCATCACCTAATTGTACTATATACCAACCTTATATTTGGTACTGCACTATTCAGTTCCGACAATCTCCTATACCATTACATAGCCAACTATATTATGGATGACTAGGAAGCTATGTGCTACACCCACTTGGTGGAATACCCTCTCATCACCTAATTGTACTATATACCAACCTTATATTTGGTACTGCACTATTCAGTTCCGACAATCTCCTATACCATTACATAGCCAACTATATTATGGATGACTAGGAAGCTATGTGCTACACCCACTTGGTGGAATACCCTCTCATCACCTAATTGTACTATATACCAACCTTATATTTGGTACTGCACTATTCAGTTCCGACAATCTCCTATACCATTACATACCCAACTATATTATGGATGACTAGGAAGCAATGTGCTACACCCACTTGGTAGAATACTCCCTCATCACCTAACTACACTACATACCTCATATTTAGTAGGGCACTATGTAGTTCTGACGATGCCCTCTTCTATCACCTACCTAATCATGTTATCGACGATGAGGGGGCTATGTGCTACACCCACTTCGTAAAATACCCTCTTATCACCAAATTGTACTACATATCTCATATTTGATACGGCACTATGCAGTTATGAAGATCTCCTATACCATTAGATATCCAACTATATTATGAATGACGAGGGAGCTATGTGCTACACCCACTTGGTAGAATACCTAACCAACAGTACTATAATTATCGCTCATACTTGCTAGGAAAACTCACATACATGAGCATTCGTAGACACGTTTGATATGGCTCATGCAGGTTCTGACCTGAAAGCCACTATAATTTCCCCGTTTCCCATCCCCCGCAGCACCTTTTAGTTATCGGAACCCCCCTCATATAGCATATCATTTTAAAGCTTACAATCAAACCTTCAATTTGACTATACACAAATGGTCCTCCATCGACTCAGTCGGAAGTCACAGGGGAAGAAGAGTGAATGCGGACCAATATTCCCGAAAACGGGAACCACGTTTTTCAACTTCATTCACAAAGTTTCGATACTTCTAACAAAGCAAAATGAAATCTGTTTGAAACGGGACCACCACGGATACTGGTAGAACACATTTCAGAAAGAATCAGACAGATTGGTACCAGAATAAAGAAATGCAAGCGACTCGGACATACAAAAAAAAAAAAAAAAAAAAAAAAAAAAAAAAAAAAATCGTCGTCCCACGACAACCCGAATTGAGTACCTCCTCTTTCGCGCGCCTTCGGCGCGTTGAAGTCGGTCAAAAATTAGGACTGGTCCACTCTCCTACATAGTGATCATCGACCGTCAAGAACAGAGAGTGCAGGCCGACCAAATGATGAAGGGTGGTGGAATGGAGTCAACTACGGATTAGTTATTGGTTGCTACACGTAACCAACAGGTGTAGTTTGATAACACTTCCAAATATTGTAAAATATATTATTCTATGATCTGGATTGCACCAAGTCATTTCACTTTTGGCTGGAAGTCAAGGAATTTTTCGCGACATTTTTTTTTTTTTTTTTTTTTGCTAAAAGAAATTGCAACGCGATACCAGCAGAAAAATGTGCAAATTATTTCCCAAAGGTTTATTATTTTCTGTATCGATCACTGGTTTTCCATCAATAGCACCTACCACCATCTGTATTCTCCCTTGACCTTCCCTCTAAAATTTCAGCTTCCTGCGTCCAATAGGACTGAAAATGGCTTCGGAGCTCACTCAGCTGATCAGTGATCTTCCAAGCGTCTTCAGCATTCGAGAAGATCTTCTTAACTCTTCAGATCACTGATCAGCTGAGTGAGCTCCGAAGCCATTTCAATCCTATTGGACGCAGGAAGCTGAAATTTTAGAGGGAAGGTCAAGGGAGAATACAGATGGTGGTAGGTACTATTGATGGAAAACCAGTGACCGATACAGGAGGGTGATCTATACAGAAAATAACAAATCTTTGGGCAATGATTTGCAACGTTATTTTTTTACCTATCAACTTTTTTTTAGTCTACCAACCATTGGTAGGTACTACCTACCACACCATACTGCCATCACACCTTCAAAATCAAGTTTATTAGAAAGAAATAAACGCTTCACACTCGATTCGAAAAATAAAGAGCTTCATATGGAAATTTGATTACTGGTTGCTCAGAAAGCAAAACTGAATACAAATCGAAGATATCACATTAAATACATAGTCACATAAAATTTGAACGGAGATTAGACCTCTTTGGTGATTCACACTCGTGATTCTGTTTTATCGAAAAAAAAAAACGTCTGCCAAGTGGGTGTGGCACATAGCTTCCTCGTATCCATAACCCGATTATATAGATGATCCGATGCATAGTTGTTAATCTCAAAACACCAATCTTTAAGTACCTTCCACTACCTACATAGGATCTACACGCTAATCTGGACAATCCTAGAAAATTTCATCAAATTCGGATGAAAAATTAAGTGAGTAGATGTATGTGACTGGATCAAAAAAATACTTAGCCTCGGCTGGGATTCGAACCCGCGACCCCTGGGGGACAGTTGAAGTTACGGCTGTTACAAGGAATTCACGTTTGCGCATGCGCAGGCGCTTCTATCAGTCCGGGGATGATGATTTTCATAGGGGACTATCTACAACCTAATCCACATAGTCCCTGAAAATTTCATCGAAATCAGGTGGAAAATGTGGAACATATGACCATTACAAGGAAATTCACGTTTGCGCATGCGCAGTGGCTACTATCAGTCCGAAGGTAATGATTTTCATAGGGGACCATCTAAATACTAGTCTGTAACATCCCTGAAAATTTCATCGAAATCGGATGGAAAATGTAAAAGTTATGGCCGTTACAAGGAATTCACGTTTGCGCATGCGCAGTCGCTTCTGTCAGTCCGGGGATGATGATTTTCATAGGGGACCGTCTACACACCAACCCGCACAATCCCTGAAAATTTCATAGAAATCGGACAATAACTTCGTATAGTTATGCGCGTTACAAGGAATTCATGACAGACACACAGACAGACAGACACACAGACAGACAGACAGACACGGAACCAAAATTGTTCAGAAAGGTCTAAAACGCAAAACGCGAGTGGAAATTTTGATTTTGGAGAACTTTTTTTTTCGTCCTTGAAAAGTGAAAACAAAGCTTCCGCTACCTTGGTAGACTCGGAAGCAAAAACCCTTGAGTACTCGTAGGGAGCTAAAGATTTGTCCTACAGAGCTCCGGGTGGTCTCAAAAATTTTTTTAAATTCAATACTATTTAAAATTGGTGAAAAAACGATACCTTTATTTCCAGAGTTTTCGAGCTAGAGCTCCCTTGAAAATTTCAACCCTTAATTTTCATCCCTTAGAACTGACTGACATCACCAAAATAAACACAAATAAACAAAAAAAAAAACACTGACATCACGTATCTTGAAACGTAAAACATCAAATTTTGAGGGGGTTAAAATTTTTTTCTTGATTCCAAAGGCTTATACCTAATTAAAAAAAAAACAAAAACAAAAAAAGTTCTCCAAAATCGAAATTTCCACTCGCGTTTTACGTTTCAGACCTTCCTGAACAATTTCGGTTCCGTGTCTGTCTGTCTGTCATGATATCCTTGCCACAGCCATAACTTCTACAATTCTCATCCGATTTCGATTAAATTTTCGGGGATTTTGCTGGTTGGTGTGTAGATGGTCCCCTATGAAAATCATCACCCCCGGACTGATAGTAGCCGCTGCGCGTGCGCAAACGTAAAATCCTTGCCACAGCCATAACTTCTACATTCAGAGATTCAGAGATTGTGCCGGTTGACGTGTAGATGGTCCCTTATGAGTCTAGTGGAAGGTACTTAGAGATAGATGTTGTGAAATAAGCTACTAGGTACTATGCATCGGATCGTCTATACAATCGGGTTATGGATACGAGGAAGCTATGTGCCACACCCACTTGGCAGACGTTTTTTATGTATCGTAGAAAGATGAACATTAGGTGCGATGAACTAGTTACCTCTTGAAGGAGCCCAAAACGCTTCGTCGATCTCCTAGCAGGTCCAAAGTTCCCCCGAAAATGATTTGGTAAACAATAAATTGACGTAAACAAACGCGTACCGACGAAGCGCGGATAAGTCCCGAACGAGAACTACGGACTACGGCGGGTCTACGAGGCCGTTTTGTCAAGAACTTGGAGGGGGCGGCTGGCCCTGGTGGGGCTCCCACTACGATCGAATCTCGTGTTTTACTTTCGTCTGCATGTCTCCGCGTTTATCTCTGTGATAAACCTGGCAATTAGGTGATTATGATAAGGCGAGTGGAGTCTGGAGATGAAAAACGAGTAGTGCTGATTAGACAGGTCGGGAAAGTTCACGAGGTCAGCGGATCAGCCTGGATAGATAGATAGATATCTGTTTATTGGCTCCATTTTGTACAATTTTTACAAGAAGAAAAGTCTGCCAAGTGGGTGTGGTACATTGATTCCTCGTATCTATAACCCGATTGTATAGATGATCCGATGCATAGTAGTTAATCTCAAAACATCAATCTCAAAGTACCTTCCGCTACGCTCATAGGGAACCATCTTCACGCTGATCTGAACAATCCTGAGAACAATTCGGACGAAAAATGGAGAAGTTATTGCTGTTACAAGTAATTCATGTTTGCGCATGCGCAGCGACGACTATTAGTCTGGGGGAGATGATTTTCATAGAGGACCATCTACATGCCAATCTGAACAATCCTAGAAAATCTCATCGAAATAGGATGAAAAACGCTGCAAATTATTAAACAAAGGTTTATGTTTTCTATATAGATCACTCGTCTGAAAAGAACACGGCTTTGCCATTGTTACCACCAACCAACTTGAAAAAAAAACATCAATCGCACTTCGGTCAGCTAACATTTGAACGAAGATTCGGCGTCTTTTGCGATGCACACTCGTGTTTCTGATTTATCATAAGTCCAATCCTTAAGGTCTCATGGGGAAGCGGACGGCAAACGGATGGCCAAATTTTTATTCGATTTTTGGATTCAACGTACCTTGAAACGTAAACCAACAAATTTGGAGGGGGGTTAAAAGAATTTTTTACTTGGTCGATTCCAAAGGTTCATTATTGGAAATAATAACCAAAATGAGTAAAAACACCATTTTAGCAGTGATTAGTGAGTAAAAAGGCCATTTTCTTTTCTACCTCAAATCTGCCACCGATCTCGGAAATTTTCGGTTTTGACCGATAATCCAGAACTGCCAGATTCAAGTCGGTGACAGATTCACGTCGGAGCCAAATCTGCCTGATTTGGACCACTAACGAGCAGATATGATTGGGTGACAAATCCTGGCTTACCGATAACAAAACATACGCTAATGGGCTACGACCGGTCACATCGCTCACTGAAATCATTAATGATTTCAGCCAGAGGAAATCGGCCGATCACATCGGTCAAGATTATCTGCTCGTGTACTTGTGTGGAAACGACCGAGAGGGAGTTAGATCTGCTGATTGAACAATAAAAGCGGAATTATTATAGCTGACAAAGCTAAAATAATTATTATCTAACCTTTTCAAAGCAATACAGTTTGATAGGTAGGCACACTCAGGTCTTGGTAGTACTGCAATTAATTGGGATGTAGTAAAATCAACTGACTTTTTATATCTGTTCTTTTCTGGTAGAAATGTAAAATAATCTTCCAAAGTAAGTCCCCATCACGATAGAAAATGGTTTAATGAGTCAATTTTTGTACACGCCAACACAGATGTGCCCAAATTTCGACCCTCGCAGGGTATCTTCACCTCCTGCGTGCAGCCCGGAAAACGATCGTGAACTACCTAGTAGGTACTGTAATTTTCGGAAGGTAGTTTTCACGTGGCGTGCTGTCACGAATACGCTAAAAAGAATTCATAGGACATGTAAATCGGTATGAGCTTATCGCGACTGTCTTACAAGGAATATTTTTCCCATTAACTGTTGCGTCACGAATGAGAAAAAAAATCCATCTAATGGTGTTGAATATCATTATGCAAACCTGAGAGGATGGCCATGTTCGGTTGCTCCCTCCCCTAGTAGATAATTTTGTGCAAATTGAGGAGGATTAAAAACAAACAATAAACCTACAAACATCAATAAACCGACCAACATCAATAAACCTAACTACATCAATAAACCTACCAACATCAATAAACCTACCTACATCAATAAACCTACCAACATCAATAAACCTACCTACATCAATAAACCTACCAACATCAATAAACCGACCAACATCAATAAACCTACCTACATCAATAAACCTACCTACATCAATAAACCTACCTACATCAATAAACCTACCTACATCAATAAACCTACCTACATCAATAAACCTACTAACATCAATAAACCTACCTACATCAATAAACCTACTAACTTCAATAAACCTACCTACATCAATAAACCTACCTACATCAATGAAGCTACCTACCTCAATAAACCTACCTACATCAATAAACCTACCTACATCAATAAAGCTACCTACATCAATAAACCTACCTTCATCAATAAACCTACCTTAAACAATAAACCTACCTACATCAATAAAGCTACCTACCTCAATAAACCTACCAACATCAATAAACCTACCAACATCAATAAACCTACCTACATCAATAAACCTACCTACATCAATAAACCTACCAACATCAATAAACCTACATACCTACATCGATAAACCTACCAACATCAATAAACCTACCTACATCAATAAACCTACCTACATCGATAAACCTACCTAGATCAATAAACCTACCTACATCAATAACCCTACCTACATCAATAAACCTACCTACATCAATAAACCTACCAACATCAATAAACCTACCTAGATCAATAAACCTACCAACATCAGTAAACCTACCTACATCAATAAACCTACCAACATAGTAAGTCCCACACTGCCGTCCAACGGAAAAAGGCAGTAACACGAATTTTTCGAAAAATGGAATGTTTTATATCGTTGGATTCGTCTTCCAAATCTCAATCCAATGCAACAGTAAAAAGAAGTATTTTTTGAAAAATAAAGACGTAATTCGGAAAACAATGTAGGCTGCTTTTAGATTTTACACATTGGTACAACAGTAGAAAGCAGTTTCATATCACACAACGCTTAGATGCAGTAATGTTGACCATGCTGTTCTCTTCCATTGCTTTTGGGGATAGTCCAGGAGCGAGCTCGAAAAAGTGGTCGTATCATGCGGAGAACGTTAATATGCAAAAGATGATAGAGCTTCTTGGGCTGAACATCTTACAGCTTGTCTGCCATATCAAAACCGGGGGGTTCAGAAATGGCGGCCATTGGAAATTGCGGAAATTCGTCAAAATTGAAAGTACTTGTGGAGAGCTGAAAATTATGAGGGAGTTGCTACAAAGCGAGGACATACGAGAAATCAAAGTCTGCCGCCTCATACCGGGTGGGAACTAGTGGCAGACGGTACTTGAAAATTGGCTCATTTCAGTTAAAAACGGAAACTTTTTGTGGACGTACGAAATTTTGTGACATTGAAACTACTTGGTATAGAGAGACAAACAAACATAGTCTGCCACCCCATACCGGGTGGGAACTACTGGCAGACGGTACTTGAAAATTGGCTCATTTTGGTTGAAAACGGAAACTTTTTGTGGACGAACGAAATTTTGTGACAATGAAACTACTTGGTATAGAGAGACAAACAAACATAGTCTGCCACCCCATACCGGGTGGGAACTACTGGCAGACGGTACTTGAAGATCGGCACTAGAGGTAGAAAATGGCAGGACCGTTGGTTCATAATGGAACAGGTAGATGTTTGCTGTGTGATGATCAGGTATCTAGTAGGTGTGTACCTCCGCGTTGGTACCTACCTATTACAGTAACCCTGCACCCCGTCAATATCATTATCAATCATCATTTTTTCCTCATCCCTTTCGATTGTGAACAATTGATTTTGCAGCCAATTAGCACTCATTATAGGCAGGAAGGTACGAGTACCTAATTTGGTCAATAAATAGGTACCTACCTTCCTACCTATTTGTAACACTATAGTATACCTGCAGAGCCTAAAACTCCAATTTGGGGTCTGTAATTATACCATATCTTGGTGCCATCCATACGCCCTTTGTAGAGGGGGTTTCACATATTTTCCCCTATTTCTCTATTGTTCTGAAAGCCACTGAAATCCCTCAAAAGGGAAAAATCCCATCACGTGGCAACACTGCTACGATGTGTAAATAGTAAGTCATCTATTTGACACCATTGGAATGACAGTAAAAGAAGACACGACCAAGGATTTGAAAAGAGGTAGGATTACCCGCGACCACGATGACTTCAACAAAATACTTGATACCATCGATGGCGTGTTGAATCCATTCGATGACAAGTTGGAACCAACTTTGCTATTCAATCTGTGTACTGGGAAGTCCGCCAGTGACAGAGTTTCTGTATTCTTAAAAGAAGTTGCAATAAGAGGGCGGGAGCAACATTCGAAATTCAGAGCAGACTGCTCAGTGGATTTTTCAAGATTTTACAAGCCCATCAAACGAAATGAAATTCAGAACTTTGTTGCGGATCGCCCTAAAGTAATAATTACAAGGGCTGAAAAGTCTCAAACCTTGAAGATGGAACGAAATTTATTTTGTCGCCTTCTTACTGTGTCACTGAGACAAAAAATAGATTTACAGTCGGTGTTGAGATATCCTTTAACTCCAGTTCCACTTTCATTGGGCCATCACGACGGAACACTTGTGAAAACACAAAAAAGTGTCATGCTTAAATACTTGGAAGGACTCACTTCACATGAAGCACCTAATAGCACAGATGTGTTAATAATTGATGGTTTCCATTTACTTCACCAGTTGGGAAACTCGCTGCCTTCAACATTTGGAGGCATCGCAAAGGCTGTTTTAAAGAAGATCAAGGCTACAACTGAATCTGCTTGCATTCACCTTATATTTGACCGGTATATTTCCCCATCCATAAAAGACCTGGAAAGAGATGCAAGAAGTGTTGGTGGCTCCATCACCTACCATATGTCCAACTCAGAACAAAAGAGGCCGATGGATTTCATCAAAGCCTTAAGAACCACACAATTCAAGAAGACTTTGGTGGATTTCCTCATTAATGAATGGACCTTGGGGAACTACGCTGAGTATTTCAAGCAGTTTGCACTATATGTCAACCAAGAAGAAACCTGCTACTTTTTTTATTCTTTGACTGGGGAATCTGTTACTGTCCATGAAGAAGAAAGCTTGAGAAGTGGGCACATAGAAGCAGACTCTAGAATGGTATACCATTTAACTACTTTTGTCGAAGCAGCCAACGTTGTCCTGAGAACTGCAGACACAGATGTGCTCGTAATAGCAATTGGAAACCTTCACAATGTCAACGAAAATGTAAGAGTATGGCTTGAAACAGGGTCCTTGGCAAGGAACGATCACAGATTCATCGATTTGAGGCAAATCAGGGACACTCTGGGTCCTGAAATGAGCAAAGCTCTCCCTTCCCTACACGCACTTACTGGGAGTGATTACACTTCGGCATTCTTCCGCGTTGGAAAAAAAAGCCATTCAACATAGCTCAGACTCAAAGTGACTTCAAACAAGTCTTGTCAGCATTTGGTTACAGCGAGACACTAGCTAGATCAGAATTTTGCATCATCGAACAGTTTGTGTGCCAATTTTACAGTCGCCGCGAATTTTCTGATATAGATGAATTGCGATTGCATCTATTCATGGATGCCTACAAGCGCAACTGTGGTGACGACCCTCTAAAGCCAACAAAGGGCATTGACAGCACGAACTTACCTCCTTGCAAAAAGGTATTATGGCAGCATGTGCTGAGGGCAAAGTATGTCTCAATGATGTGGTCCAATTTACACCGACCAAATCCTCCCAATGTACATCCAACGGATTATGGGTGGATTGAAGCGAACGGCTCATATGTAATAAAATGGTTTGAGGGCCCTGCTCTTCCAGAGAAGTTAGAAGACATTGTTCTCAACCAGGAATCGGAAAACGAGGAAGAAGATGTTGATGAGGTCACAAGAGATACCAGTGATGAAGATGACGATTAAGGGGGAGGAGTGATAGTTATTATTTTGATCGTGCACTTATATAAAGAATTTCAACCATTTCATACATTCTTTGAAAGTTTCACGTACAACTCTGTGATATTTCGGTGATATTTTTGTTCAAATAGTATGTGAACTTTTTTGATGAAGTGTACGTAAATTTGTGTCAGGCTGTAAGCACCCAATGTACGGTACAATATACCTTTGATAAAGTTAGCCAGATACTTAGTATCTTGTCTATTTTCTGATAAAATTATTTGATTTGCCCGTTGGCCAACTACTTGTATTCTCTATTTTTCACATTAAATTGTGGGTTTTCTAAATCAATTATTTTCAATTTGTTTGTTTTTGTAACCTTGTCCCGAAGGATTCAGAAAGTGGTCTTTCCAAATGCATGTTACTGACTTCAAAAAACGCTGCAAATCATTGCTCAAAGGTTTATTATTTTCTGTATAGATCACCCTTCTGTATAGATCACTGGTTCTCCATCAATAGCACCTACCACCATCTGTATTCTCCCTTGACCTTCCCTCTCAAATTTCAGCTTCCTGCGTTCAATAGGATTGAAAATGACTTCGGAGCTCACTCAGCTGATCAGTGATCTGAAGAGTGAAGAAGATCTCCTCGAATGCTGAAGACGCCAGGAAGAGCACTTCCATTCAATAGGATTGAAAATGGCTTCTGAGCTCACTCAGCTGATCAGTGATCTGAGGAGTGAAGAAGATCTCCTCGAATGCTGGAGACGCCTGGAAGAGCACTTCCATTCAATAGGATTGAAAATGGCTTTGGAGCTCACTCAGCTGATCAGTGATCTGAGGAGTGAAGAAGATTTCCTCGAATGCTGGAGACGCCTGGAAGAGCACTTCCATTCAATAGGATTGAAAATGGCTTCGGAGCTCACTCAGCTGATCAGTGATCTGAAGAGTGAAGAAGCCTTTGAGCAATGATTTGCAGCGTTTTTTACCCACAAACATTTTTTTTACCTACCAACTTTTTTTTACCTACCAGCTAGGTACTACCTACCACACCATACTGGCTTCACACCTTCACAATCAAGTTTATTAGAAAGAACTAAACGCTTCACACTCGATTGGAAAAATATAAAGCTTCATGTGGAAATTTGATTACTGGTTACGCAGAAGGCAAAACTGTATACAAATCGAGGAAATGAACAGCGATCGCATTTTAGTCCGATAAAATTTGAATGGAGATTAGACCTCTTTTGCGATTCACACTCATGATTCTGTTTTATCGAAGGAAAACCTTCAAGTACTCGTAGGGACCGAACGGTTTGTCCTACAGAGCTCCGGGTGGTCTCAAAAATTTTTTAAAATTCAATACTATTTAAAATTGGTGAAAAAACGATACCTTTATTTCGAGAGTTTTCGAGCTAGGGCACTCTTGAAAATTTCAACCCTTAATTTTCACCCCTTAGAAGTGACCTACATCAACCAAAAGCTTCGCGGCACAACTAGACCCCAAATGGAGCCCATATACCAAATTTGAACCAAATCGGTCCAGTGTTGCTAAGAAAAGTGCCGCGTACGGCGGACGGACGGAAATTTTTTTATTCGATTTTCGCATTCTACGTACCTTGAAACGTGAAACATGAAATTTTGAGGGGGGGTTAAAATTTTTTTTTTCTTGCTCGATTCCAAAGGCTTATTATTGAAAATAATAAACCAAAATAGGAGGATACTAAATTTGGTTTTTTTCACCTTTTAGATTAGGTGCCAATCGTACCGTCGGCCAGTCGATTCTGCCCTGTATGGGGAATGCCTTTTTTTCTATTTCGTTGTAAATTCACGGGCCTATAGTCCATGGGTTCAGATCAACACAAGTCCTGCCATTTTCTACGTCTAGTGCCGATCTTCAAGTACCGTCTGCCAGTAGTTCCCACCCGGTATGGGGTGGCAGACTATGTTTGTTTGTCTCTCTATACCAAGTAGTTTCATTGTCGAAAATTTCGTACGTCCACAAAACGTTTCCGTTTTTAACCAAAATGAGCCAATTTTCAAGTACCGTCTGCCAGCAGTTCCCACCCGGTATGAGGCGGCAGACTATGTTTGTTTGTCTCTCTATAGCAAGTAGTTTCAATGTCCAAAATTTCGTACGTCCACAAAAAGTTTCCGTTTTTAATGAAAATGTGCCCATTTTCAAGTACCGTCTGCCAGTAGTTCCCACCCGGTATGGAGCGGCAGACTATGTTTGTTTGTCTCTCTATACCAAGTATACTTGGTGAGAGTATACTTGAAAGTATACTTGAAACTATAGTTTCAATGTCCAAAATTTCGTTCGTCCACAAAAAGTTTCCGTTTTCAACCAAAATGAGCCAATTTTCAAGTACCGTCTGCCAGTAGTTCCCACCCGGTATGGGGCGGCAGACCATGTTTGTTTGTCTCTCTATACCAAGTAGTTTCAATGTCCAAAATTTCGTTCGTCCACAAAAAGTTTCCGTTTTTAACTGAAATGAGCCAATTTTCAAGTACCGTCTGCCAGTAGTTCCCACCCGGTATGAGGCGGCAGACTTTGATTTCTCGTATGTCCTCGCTTTGTAGCAACTCCCTCATAATTTTCAGCTCTCCACAAGTACTTTCAATTTTGACGAATTTCCGCAATTTCCAATGGCCGCCATTTCTGAACCCCCCGGCTTTGATATGGCAGACAAGCTGTAAGATGTTCAGCCCAAGAAGCTCTATCATCTTTTGCATATTAACGTTCTCCGCATGATACGACCACTTTTTCGAGCTGGCTCCTGGACTAGGAGGCGTAAGTGTCTCACGTACAACAGCCACACTATTAGACTGTCTTTTACCGTTGTACTTTGGCCTGATCCACACATCCTTCCCCAACCTGCGCGAGGGTTACTGCTTTCTATCGTTGCATTGGCCTCAAAGCCGTCTGAACTTCACATACCGCCCCACTGGTAGCGCTCTGAGGCTTTTTTTTATCGTTGTTTCGCGTGCCTACTCATTGCTAAGTTATTTTACAGTGTATGTGATACGTCTGCTGATTTTTCAGTTTTTCTCTTTTATTAAAGCAGTTTTAGTTGTTCAAAGTTATGTTCAGAGCAAATACACTTTCATGGTGGTACAGAGAATAATTCATGAAAATCCGGAGGTATTTAATGAGAATTTATCCTCAATTTCAAAGCTTGGGTACAATTAGTAAGCTATTAAGGAGCCGAAATATTGAAAATCGGATATTTTAAACATATTATCCCCCCACTCGCTCCCTCCCCTTGATAATTTTGATACTCTGGTTAAATAGAGTGCAATTTGGGAAATTTTTGAGTCGAACAAAAAAAGAAACAAGCAAATCGGTTGGAAATTGAGGCCTGGGCAGAGTTTACAAGATTCTGCCCGCAAACGCACGTTTTTTGAGCATTAACCCTCCAGTGGTAGACCTAATCTCATCTCGCAAAAGGTAGACCCAGGAGCGCGGCGCTCTTTCGGTATTTCCTCCCGAAAAAATCAATATTTATCATATTTTTCTAATGTTTTTGGTCAGAATGTGATACTCAACTCATCTACTGGTGTATCTAAAAGTGTTCAATGAAAAACATATTGGTAAAAAAAAGTTTTTAAAAAAATTGAACTCAGCAATACGTATCGGTAAAAATAGGTTCCTTTTGCTCAACTCTGAAATACAAATAACTGAGCAATTAAAATGTGACTAATCAAAGCCGTTTCAGTCAGATGCACGTTCTGCCTTTTCGACAGAATCTTCCTGCAGCCACTTCTTGGGGTCAGACTTAAGAGCGATCTGAAACATTCATGTTTTAGTGCAACAAACCAATCCAAAATAACCCTGAGGGGGTTTGGGGACTGAGAGGAGGGTACGGTCCTGCGTGGAGGTGGTTTCTAGGAGGGAACTGTGAATCATAGCCCTCAGGATAGCCACTGTGAACCACAGTATTCAAAAAATGGGCTGAAGGAGCGCCGCGCTCCGGGGTCTACCACTGAAGGGTTAACCCCCCCTTCCCCCCTTAAAAGGCAAAATTCGAAATTCCGGCGACGTAGTGCACAACTAGATAGATTTTCGCGTCGAATACAAAAATGAACCACAAAAATCGGTTGGAAATTGAAGCCTGGGCAGAGTTTACAAGATTATGCCCGCAAACGCACTTTTTTGAGCATTAACCCCCCCATCCCCTCCCCTAAAGATGCAAAATTCGAGATTCCGGTGACGTAGTGCACAACTAGATAGATTTTCGCGTCGAATAAAAAAATGAACCGCAAAAATCGGTTGGAAATTGAAGCCTGGGCAGAGTTTACAAGATTATGCCCGCAAACGCACGTTTTTTGAGCATTAACAAGCATTAACTTCCCCCTTTCCCCCCTTGAAAGGCAAAATTCGAAATTCCGGCGATGTAGTGCACAACTAGATAGTTTACCGTGTCGAACGAAAATAGAACCCCGAAAATTGGTTGGAAACTAGGGCCTTTGCAGACGACCCAATATTTTGTCACATATACACACAGACATACACCTATGGTTTTGTTCGCGGATTTGGATTAAGAATGGTCTAAAAGGGATTACTGAGTGGTTATTTTTTTTCTTCTGTGGAGTGTTGTCCAACTTTACCCCCAGATCAATCGCATAAGGACGCCCAGGTCTTACTGTGGACGTCCTAAAAATTCAACATAGTAATTATTTTGTGTCAATTTCATATCTAATTTTAATAACAAAATATGTGTATACAGACACATGTGTCTACAGCCTGGAGAGTAATACAATTCAAAATTGACTTATTTAAAGAATCGAAAATATTGGTTCGAAAGTACCTAATAGATAAAATAGGAAATGCTTGCATGCGAGTCTGCAACACATTGGGACATTTTCATGTCAACCACTACACAACAAGGTAGTGAAGTAAGGTTGTTAGTTCATGTACCCAAGCATCAAAATAAGAAAACAGTTGATTGTTCTCTACGCAACACAGTGTCTATTTTATTTATTGGTCGCGTGAGCAAGACTTGCTTAGTTTTCGTGACGATTTTTCAGTTTATATGCCAAAGCAAAGACATGAAAATGTCAAAAATACTAATAATTAGTTGAATAAACTTACGAACAATAAGACATTCTTCTATAAGTAACAATAAATTATATTTTAATAACAATCAATTATTGTTCACTAACAAAACTGTTTTTTTCCGTTGGTTTCGTACCTTGATAATATTCGTTCATGCAAAAAAGAAATACAGTAACAGGAGGATCCAACGGAAGAAAACAGTAAGTAGAAACTGCAAATATGAAAATCTATGTTCAGACAACAATAAAACACAGCGCGTGACGTGATGCAACGATTAAGAGCAGCAAAGTTAGATTACTGTTGCACCGCCAAGGCAATATCAAGTTTAGTACAACTGAAGAAAACAGTTCATTGATTTGAGACATATATTTGATGATGTTTTCCCATAGAAGTGATTTTTCTAGTAAGAAGAAAGTTTCAACAAGAATTGGGGGAAAAAATTATCAAATTACGATGAAAACTAAGGATTTCATGGCTAGAAACACAAAACCCGATTTTTCTCAAATTGTCTCATTCCGAAGTTACTGCCTTTCTCCGTTGGACGGCAGCACAGTCCCACCCAATGATACAATGGACTGGTTACGATTCTTTTGAAGATTCTTGGGGAACCCCAATAACTAACCCCAAAAAATAGCCTTTCTTTCATAAAACCGGACTCTACTGGGTATTAGTTGGACACTGGTGCTCAGATTCGTGTAATCATCAATCAGCAAGTCATCGATTTCTGTAATTAATTTATAAGCTCTCGCACAACCATCTTGAACATCGTAGTTCCCGCCCGATCTTCGCTTCTCACCAGGCTCTGTCGGTTGGTCGATGATCTTCGAAGTGAGCTCTCCCCTCGCTAGATCGCTCTTGATTGCCGACACTGACTTATTAATTATGTATTCAAGATGGAGTTCCCACAAGGGAAGAAGTAGAATGATTAATTTATTACGACGATCTGTATAATATTATAATTATTATGATATTATACAGATCGGCGTACGAACTTCTTGATCCGACCATGGAAGTAGAAAAATTCTACATATCTATCATAATAGTTCCTTCATAGAGTCATACTATTCTGGTAGGTTGAACAGTATTGGTTAAAAGGTAAATTGAAATCCATTCACAGGTTTAGCCAATTTTAAAAATATTTGGACAAACGAGCTTCTTCATAATTTTGGTTTATTATTTTCAATAATACGTAAGCCATTGGAATCGAGCAAGAAAAAAAATTTCAACATCCGTCAAAATTTGGTGTTTTACGTTTCAAGGTACGTAGAGTCCCAAGATCGAATAAGAAATTTTCCCTCCGTCCGCCGTACGCGGCACTTTTCTTAGCAACACTAGACCGATTTGGTCCAAATTTGGTATTTGGGCTCCATTTGGGGTCGAGTTGTGCCGCGAAGCTTTTGGTTGATGTCAGTCACTTTTAAGGGGTGAAAATTAAGGGATGAAATTTTCAAAAGTGCCCTAGCTCGAAAACTCTCGAGATAAAGGTATTGTTTTTTCACCAATTTTAAATAGTATTGAATTTTTAAAAATTTTTGAGACCACCCGGAGCACTGCAGGACAAACCGTTCGCTCCCTACGTCGTAGGGAAGTACCTACTCGTGGAGTACTTAAGTGTTTTCCTTCGATAAAACAGAATCACGAGTGTGAATCACCAAAGAGGTGATTCTCCGTTCAAATTTTATCTGACTAAAATGCGATCGCTGTTTGTTTCTTCGAGTTGTATTCAGTTTTGCTTTCTGAGCAACCAGTAATCAAATTTCCATAATATGAGAGCTTCATATTATGAAGCTCTCTATTTTTCGAATCGAGTGTGAAGCGTTTAGTTCTTTCTAATAAACTTGATTGTGAAGGTGTGAAGGCAGTATGGTGAGGTAGGTAGTACCTACTAATGGTTGGTAGGTTAAAAAAAGCTACAAATCATTGCCCAAAGGTTCATTATTTTCTGTGTAGATCACCCTGCTGTATAGATCCCTCCTTACCAACCATAGGTGCCTAATCCTACAAGGGCATTTTTGAAAATTTCAACGCTTCATTTCTCTTTGGTTGGTGGTTGAAATTTTCAAAAATGCCCTAGTTTTATATCGATCTGGTCAATTTGTAGTCTGATCATTATTATTCTCAAAAGGAATACAATTAAACCTTTAAAAAGTCTTTTCTTCTTCTTTCTTTAAAAAGTCTTAGATTTCTAAAATCCGTCAAAATTTCAAATTTAGGTACAACTTTTTAAGTTTTTGCGTCTTCAATTTCGTGAAATACTGACCCGGAACGAGGAACCAAAGGCGACCGACTGAGACCCCTCAATAGCAGGCTCTGATTGACTTGATCTTGAGAGTATGCACCAACTTGGTTCCCCAAGTTTCACACTTGGTACTTTTTTTCATAACGGACCCTGAGCCCTGATGAAGGAAATATATTTCCCGAAAGCTTAGCAGTAGTGGCGTTTTGCTCTGTTTGACCCAGTTCCTGATATTCCGCATTCTTACAAAATAATAGGTCGATAATACAATCTTGTATTAATCTGATCTCGCATCCCTAATCCCACCTTCTCCCCTTTGAAATATTTCGGGAATAACCGCGAGGCGACCGACACTCGACGACCAGTAGCGCTCCCAGTTCCGCGAGTGTCGCGTCCGGGAATCGTCCCCGCTTCATGTCCGATTCCGATCTCGGTAAGTTTACACTTCGCTCCTCAATGGAAATTTTCCCACGTACTTTGATCGAGGATTTGAGGTTTTTTATTCCCACGTTCTCCTTTCAATGGCTATTTTTAAGTTCACGAAGTCGGACTTTATGATGTATTTTTACTCCGGGTTGGCCTGGATTTTTCCCCTCTAAGCCGACCCATTGTTTTCATCCCGCGTTCGATTTACTCTTTTAATTATTGCACCTTGGGATGGAATACCGAACGAATTTATTTCAAGGTTTGATACCAGTTTGAATACGCAATGGAGGTGGAATAAACAAGTAAATTTACCAAGTAGAAACGTCAATATACTGAACAGAGATTCGAAGTTGCATTTCCCTCTCAAAAAGTGTTATCCCGGGATGTTCCAAAATGTTATTGATATTCACAACACACTCCTGAGAACCCACTGTTGTTCTTGTTACGGCTTCCTGTAACGGCTTTCACGATAATACAAACGCTGCAAATTATTCCACAAAAGTTTATTATTTTTATCTAGATCGCTCGTCCGCTAAGAACACGGCTTTGCCATTGTCACTACTAGGTACTACTTACCTACTTCACAATCAAGTTTATTTCGAAGAAATAAATGCTCCACACTCAGTTCGAAGAAATAAAGAGTTTGGGTGCCTTCATTTGATTGTTGGTTGCTAAGGACGCAAAACTGAGTTCAACTCGAAGAAACGAGCGCATTTTGGTCAGCTAAAATTTTAATGGAGATGAGGCCTCTTTTGCTACATTCATGTTTCTGATTTATCATGACCAATCATTGAGTGTTCATGGGGAGCGAACGGTTGGTCCTACAGAGCTCTGTGTGGTCTCATTCGATTCTAAAAATTCAATACCATAAATTTCAAATTGCCGAAAAAACACCTTTATATCAACTTTTTTTTCAAGTGAATTTTCGAAATTTCAACCCTTACAAGTGACTGATATCAACCAAAAGCTACGGGGCACAACTAGACCCAAAATGGAGCCCATATAACGAATTTCATCAAAATGGGTCCATGGGAACTAAGAAAAGTGCGAACAAATTTTGAGAGATATTTTTTTTCTGGGTTGATTTCAAAGGTTCATTATTGAAAATAATAAGTCAAAAGTTACATTATTTTCTAATGAATTTAATTTTTTATCCACCTATAAGGTTAAAAATTTGAAAATTATACCTAGTCATGTACTCTTAATCTCTTGTTTTAATTGGCATTAATTTTGTGAGTTAGGTAGCTCTCGGGATATATGAACTACTCTACTGTTGAAATATTTTTAGGAGTTAGACTTGTTTGGTTATTGATTGAGTACATATTTTGGAATCTGAGCCGTGGTGGAACCACAAAGAATATTGGTTGTTGGGTGATCGAGCCCAATGTGCTCAAATGCAATATACATAATAATGTAACCAAACTTTTGACAAATTATGAATATTTATGCTTTTTCTTCGTTCTCTTCTAATTTATACCGTTTGAAAGATGATATTATGAAGAAAAACGCTGCAAATTATTACACAATGGTTTATTATTTTTTATTTTTCTATTTAGATCACTCGTCTGCAAAGCCACCAACCACCCAACATGAAGAAAAACATCGATCGCATTTCAGTCAGCTTTAATTTGAACGGAGATTAGGCCTCTTTAGCGATTCACACTCGTGTTTCTGATTTATCGTTCGTCCAAATTTTAAATTCTCGTAGTGAGCG
This sequence comes from Apolygus lucorum, assembly GCA_009739505.2. Classification (NCBI taxonomy): domain Eukaryota; kingdom Metazoa; phylum Arthropoda; class Insecta; order Hemiptera; family Miridae; genus Apolygus; species Apolygus lucorum. The sequence goes on from CM019173.2 coordinate 34,894,605, forward strand.
AACGGTTTGTCCTACAGAGCTCCGGGTGGTCTCAAAAAATTCTATAGAATCCTTAATTGAAGGAAAAACAATACCTTTATATCAACATTTTTTGAGTTAGGGCGTTTTCAAAATTTCAAAATTGATTTTGGAACCCTTAGAAGTGACTTACATCAACCAAAATCTTCGAGGGCACAACTAGACCCCAAATGGAGCCTACATACCAAATTTCATCAAAATCGGTCAATGTAAGTGGCAAAAGTGCCGCGGACGGCGGACGGACGGCCAAATTTTTATTCGATTTTTGGATTCTACTTACCTTGAAACGTAAACCATCAAATTTTGTGGGGGTGCTAAACAATTTTTTTTCTTGTTCGATTCCAAAGGTTCATTATTGAAAATAATAAACCAAAATGACAACCCTCAAGATTCGATCCGTGGGTTTTTAGGGGTTTCGTGTCAGTGTAGAAGCTACACAGCTCACCCAACTTTGCAGACGTTTTTCGTCGATTGATAATCTTACACTCATGAACGTTCAAAATGATATCACGAAATTGTTGTATGAATAGATTCAAAGTGCCCGGAATGTTGTAATGTTGCTGAGAAAGGGCTCTGATTGAAGACTTTCCCAGATCAGAGAACTTCAAGGTTGATGAAATGTGCAGCTATGACCGGTTTTGAAGGCCTTAAAGGTACTTTTCCTCAGATAAATTGTCCATCTATATCAAGAAAATAATCTCGAAGAGTTACAATAACATTGTCTCATTAAGACGATTTATCTATTTTCAAGATGCAGCGGAGACGAGACGGAGTTGTTCTAGCGACCTATATCTCACGAACTGTATTCTTATTCGGTTCACAGTGTTGGTTCCCGTTTCGAAGAGTGATTTCTATAAATATCAGGCGTCGTGTCCGATACATCACGCGGAAACGACGAGAGACGTCAGGAATCCCTTGTTTAGGTGTGGCAGGTCCACAATGAATTGATTTAATTTCGAGTGTCACGACCGCCTGCGTTCTCTTTTTCTTTTAAACTCTAATTTGGAAAGGACGAACATGTAAAATCTCAGTGTCCTGGCGGGACAAAACGAATTTTTAAGCCTGTTTTATGCCGAATAACCGTGTTTTCCTCATTAGATACACATTTTAACAAAACAACACAAATATCAAGAAACAAGAAATATTCCATTCCTACGGTTTCGAATTTTTAATATGAACAATATTATAGGAATTTCTACACCGAAATCGTTGAAGTTGAACTTCTTTATGTGTATAATGGTATATATTTTCGTCATTTTGTGTAATTCAGTCATTGAAGGAAATAACTAGTTAGTAAATACGGAATCCCATTCACCCTTGTACCCAATATTATTTTATATACTAGCATGAACAGGAAATAATTACTATAGGAACGGATAGCAGAATATACACAGTGTGTTTGCACTTAAGTTGGTTCAACACTTGGTGTTTGAAATACCTAGAAATACCTAGTCACTTAGGAATACCTAGTCTAGGTATTCGCAAAAGAAAATGTTTTCTAGCAATTTGTATCAACACCTCGTTTTTTTGATTTTTTCCAATTTAAGTTTTAAATCGTATTTTTAATTTATGATTTGAACTGAACCCTATGATTTGAAATTTGAACCTTATGATGACGAGAGTTTTGAAAAGAGGCCAGCATTGTGATTCTAACGAAAAATATAGTCACCAAGTTTTCAGAGAAAAAACGAGTGGGTGTGGCACATAGCTTCATCGTATCCATAACTAGTGCATAGGTACTAGTTAATATCAAAACATCAATTTCTAAGTACCTTCCACTACCCTCATAGGGGACCATCCACACGCTAATCTGAACAATCCTGAGAAATTTCGTCGAAATCAGATGGAAAATGTAGAAGTTATGGCTGTTACTAGGATTTTAGGTTTGCGCATGCGCAGCGGCTAATATCAATCCGGGGGTGATGATTTTCATAGAGAACCGTCTACAACATAATCCGCATAATCCCTGAACATTTCATCGAAATCGGACAATAACTTCGTATAGTTATGCCGGTTACAAGGATTTCATGATAGACACACAGATAGACAGACACGGAACCAAAATGGTTCGAAAGGTCTGAAAAGTGAAACGCGAGCGGAAATTTCGATTTTGGAGAACTTTTTTTCCAACCTTGAAAAGTTAAAACAAAGTTTCCACTACCTTGGTAGACTCGGAAGTAAAATGCCCCTACAATGAAATGACTCAAAACAGTAAAATCTCAATTTAGTGAGCAGATTGAAATGTTTCAAGATCTGCCAGATATGAAAAAACGTCTGCCAAGTGGGTGTGGCACATAGCTTCCTCGTACCCATAACCCGATTATATAGATGATCCGATGCATAGTAGTTAATCTCAAAGCACCAATTTCTAAGTACCTTTCACTATCCTCATAGGGGACCATCTACAAGCCAATCTGGACAATCCTGGAAAATTTTATGAAATTCGGATGAAAAATGTTATTGTTTTGGCTGTTACAAGGATTTTACGTATGCGCATGCGCAGTGGCTACTATCAGTCCAAAGGTGATGATTTTCATAGGGGACCTTTTAAATACTAATCTGTAACATCCCTGAAAATTTCATTGATATCGGAAGGAACATGTAAAAGTTATGGCCGTTACAAGGAATTCACGTTTGCACATGCGCAGCGGCTACTATCAGTCCGGGGATGATGATCTTCATTGGGGACCATCTAAAACCTAATGCGCATAATCCCTGAAAATTTCACCGAAATCGGGTTAAAAATGTGGAAGTTATGGCCGTTACAAGGAAATTCACGTTTGCGCATGCGCAGTGGCTACTATCACTACGAAGGTGATGATTTTCATAGGGGACCATCTAAATATTAATCTGTAACATTCCTGATAATTTCATCGAAATCGGATGGAAAATGTAGAAGTTATGGCCGTTACAAGGAATTCACGTTTACGCATGCGCAGTCGCTTCTGTCAGTCTGAGGATGATGATTTTCATAGGGGACCGTCTACAAACCAATCCGCACAATTCCTGAAAATTTCATCGAAATCGGACAATAACTTCGTATAGTTATGCGCGTTACAAGGAATTCATGACAGACGGACAGACTCACAGACACACAGACAGACAGACAGACACACAGACACGGAACCAAAATTGTTCAGAAAGGTCTAAAACGCAAAACGCGAGTGAAAATTTTGATTTTGGAGAACTTTTTTTTTTCGTCCTTGAAAAGTGAAAACAAAGCTTCCGCTACCTTGGTAGACTCGGAAGCAAAAGTGACGTGCTGTGAAGGAAGGTCACCCATAATCTGGTTGGGTTAATCGTGAGTGACTAATAATTTTGTATGTAACCTAAAATTATAAGGCTTCTCGTTATTTGCGAGAAGTTTATCGAACAGAGTAACACCTGGGGTAAAACCTAGGTCCCGCTACGATCCGTTATGCTACCTGAATCCCAAGATAAAGGCAGTTTTTGAGAACAACAGATTACCTTGGTCTTCAGGCAGTTAATCAGCTTACCTGTGAAGACCTTTCGATTCTGAACCTGTCAATCGGGCCTATCATAAAGGCCGGTCTGTCCCATTCATAAAGCTCTCGTAGGGTCCAATTTACGTTGGTATTCTAAAACCGAAACCTATCTTTCCGTTTTATCCGTATTCCCACCTTCTAAAATAAATCACCAAATTGGCAGGTAGAATAAAGTAAGTAAAGCTGACAACGTTCAAAATATCGGAAAACTTACCTTTCTGAGTTGTTGCTAGCGTAAAAATTAATATTGGATGAAGGGAGAACTTGTTTAAATTAAGACGGTTCGGAGATCGGTTTGTAACCGATTTCAGGTAATCAAAGTTGGAGGGAGCGGAGTGGGATCGGGGGGCGGCGGAAATGACCTCAACAGCTGGTCGCCCTGACGCGTCATGACGTCACGAAAGTAGACAGTGACAGCTCTGTTCTACTACAACTATTACTACCTTTTTCTTCTGGAGATTAAATAATACAATTTTGGGAAAACTGATAATAATTTTTTATAATAGTTATTCACGTATTCTCCTAATAATAACTCATAAATTTTAAATAAAAGTTAATAAGTTGAATCCTGCCTGCGTTTTTCTTGACTGATCTAGACAGCCGTGTATTTCCTTTCACGTGAGATTACGGGTTCGTTCGGTCAGGCAGTCCTGGACGGTCCAGGACTGGAGCAGTCCAGGACTCGTGACGTCACAGAGTCGCCCTGGACTGTCCGAGATTCGGTGTTGTCCGAACGCACACGGGACAGCACTGGAAGCATGGATATTTCATACGTATAAAATATCCATGCCAGAGAGATGTGAAATTTATTGCGATTTTATTTTAAGATTTACTTATTAATTTATAGAGGTATTGATTAATACTTGATTTTACTCCTTTTTGTATAGGAATAATAAATGCTTCTAAAATGAGGTTAGCTGCCTATTTCCAAATTTGCCTATTTCTAAAGTTTCCTATTCCCCCAAATGGAAACTGCGACTGGAGCTTCGTAAAACTACCTTAAATTGAAGTTAAGTTACGAGCTGAAGTTATGGGTTACGAATTAACGAATTTTTACACAAGTAGTACAAAATTACTTACTGTGAATTGATGAGATGATTCCACTGCTACCAATTCTTCGAAGAGGTGTCTTAAACCACCCTTTTTACCAAGTGAAGCTTTCTTAAGAGTAGGTACAGGTAGAGTCATACAAAAGGGAAGGCCATTTTCGACAAGACGCTTGTATTTAAAGAAAAATGGAAGTAAAACGCTTTCGACTTGACCGATGGGTATAATTTCAAATAGAGACAGAACAATGGTAACGAAATTACGAAAATAAATTGAACGTATATACAGATTTATGCTTCTTTACCAAAATCGTATTTCCCAAGCTACTCATACTCAATTTCAAAGTTCCGGGTCTTTAATTGTTTTATGAATAGAGGTTAATATAATTACTGTTACTTTACAATACTAGTTTTCAATTCCACTTTTCTTATTCCACATGTGCTAAGAGATCTTTAGGTCGAAGCGGTCAGCAACATTCCAGAACGACGCAGTTTGGTGCCCACAGTAGGTAGGTAGGCCACAAAAATATCAGAACTCCGATGTTGGGCACTCAGCTTTCCGTATGGACCTATAAGTGGACAATATTATGAAATAATGAAGAACAGAATGAATATTTTTATAGTTTGATGTAAGTATGTATCGACAGTAGGAAAACTGAAAGATGACAAACCTGCTTGAGCAGAAAAATCGAGGGAGTGTTCGTACCAGCTACTCTACGAAGTGTTGATCATCAAATTCCAACACAACTTGTTGAATGTAGCTTTGGTTCTTCAGCCTCAATCTCCGATAAATCAATTCGATAATGAAAATGTCTTCGACATCATCGTCCAAAAAAATAAACCACACTCATCACGTCACTTTCGCAATCAGAAGAATCAGCCGACATCATAATTGGATTATCAAAAAACTTCTGAATTCTCGAAAGATGAGGAGCGGAGAGGAGGAGCGGAGGAACCCGAGAGGTGAGGAGCAGGAGAAAAAAGTGCAATGCGCATGCGCCGGACTGTTTACTCTCGCTGAAATCTGGAGTAAGTTCGGACGACCCTGGACTACCCTGGACTGCCTCTCCGAACGGCAAATCTCTCGTCCGGGACTACACTGGTCCTCTCCGAACGGCCAAAAGTGGGCGTGGTCAGCCCTGGACTGCCCGGGACTGCCTCACCGAACAAACCCTACATATGGCCGGTTTCACCACTTCTAGTTAGAGGCGTCTGGAGATCGAGCGGCTCGTCCTCGACCCAAGCGCTCCCAGCGGCCTTCCCGCTAACTCTCTTATCTCTTCTTTTCTCAATTTTTCCTCCACTCCACTTCCACCCGGTTTGTTGTCATTTCTCTGTGCGCTGTCGTATTGCTGTTCCTAGTTTTCTAGCTGTTTTCGATCAGATTTTCAAAATTATTTTTGTATTTTGGGGGAAGATATTAATAAGGTTTCAGCAATGTGGGACTAAATTTTTGCAGTGTCCATCTCTTATGCTTATACAGTTACAAGGATCCTGTTATAAGTATCGTCATCCTTAACTCTTGGTAATAGTTCTAACTGTATGTTAACTTCGTTATTTGTTCAAAGAATGATATTCGACGTCTAAGCTAGAAACAGTTCCTGTCTGTTCCATGATCTTATACTTGGGTCAAAGTTACACCTGGTATTTTCCAGTTTCTATTTTTCTGTCCAAGACTGAAGACATTTAGACATGGGCTGTGAACGAAAAAGTCTGAAAAATAAAATAGCTTACCTATAACAAAATATTTTGCCAATAAAAATCATACTTATAGCTTGCGTTTTCATCCTACCATCCCTTGCCACTCCTTATTTTTTATTGTAAGGTTGTGCCTGCTTATTTCGTTCATAAGGGGCTGTCATTTTGAGGGATACATTTTCAGAGTTTTGAAATGCAACTTTGGACTATTTATTTTGTACCTATTTGGCTGGCAGATGAACTAGCCAAGGGTTTAGTAAGAACAATTTTCGAACCCAATTTTAAATAAACAAAAAGAACGTTAAAATCTAGGATTGAATCTAAATACCTATGAAATGGAGATATGACTTTACCTTTCGAAAGGTATTATTGCACGGAACAATGCTACGTACAAGAAAGAAAATGGAATATTTAAGAAACTAAGTCAATCTTGTTTGACAACATAGAAATTGAGCCATATTACGGAATAGGGCAATTCATGATCATTTTAGCTCAACCTTAAAACGGATTTCCATTTTTTTTTTTCAAAAATTATTTTTTTAGACGACTGTGTGATTATTGGGTTTCTAATTGGATTATATGAGTTTAAACGTATTTTATTTATTCCTGACGACTAGTCATCAACGTGCGGACGTGATTTTCGTCGTCGACAACAAATTTATTATATTCGAATGGTTGATTGGATTTTCCTAATATGCGTGTCAGGAATGAGAATTACTATTACCAACTTTTTATGCTTCTACTCATAAGGAGATTTATGTTATGTTATTACAAGAAGACTTCGACTTCTATCGAACAGTTACCAAATTTCATGAAAAGAGATTCGGCTAGTGCGCAAGGCTAATACTGGAATTTTACTGGTGCGTGTGTTTGTAATTATTATTATAATAAATTGTTGTTTTACGTTATATGTTGTTTTCCTTTCAAGCCTAGTTTCCTAGTTTGGTTATGATTAATATTTGCTGTGTGTACCTAGGGATCCAGGTAGATAAGGGACTCAGGGCAGAAGGCCCTTGGGTCACTGACTCTATCCTTTTCTGGTGAAATTCCTAGGCGGTCGCTGCCACCACCCTGGTCATAAAAGATCAGGGATTACAAACCCTTTTTACCTGCAAGTTACCTTGAGGGAGCTGAAGGTAGATCTGTTGAAATAAGTACTCAAGTTTAAGAAACACGTAGGGTTTTTATTCAAGAAAATAAGAATATCTTTACCGTGAAGCGGAATTTTTACGTCTCACTCTGAAGGAGTTATTGCAATTTACACCATGTAGTACTTTCAATTGTCGAAATACTTCACTATACACAATATTGGTCTTAGTATTACTATTTGTATCAGTCCAACAAAAATACTTGTTATTATGCACTTTGAATAACAGCTTTAATTACGACTCAGATTTGACTATACTTTAAGTTCACTTAACTTAGACCATTAAGCGTGACTATTTCTTATATTTAACTATAAACTTCAAATATAATACAAGATTTACAATTGTTTAGGCTTTTACGATATTTACGAGTTATGTTTGCTTTGCTTTACTTTACTTGTTTACAGGGTATTTTATATTTACGGGGATTGTGCCAGATTTGAGATTAGTAAGCGCTTACTAGGAACTTGGGAGGGAATGGGCTCACCCTTTGCCGAGCTTGGATCGAAGATCTCCGTAGCAGGTTGTAGTCCAGGGCCTCGTTCCTCTTAAGGCTTGTATGTAGGGGGATGCCTGGAAGCGGGGCGTTCTTGTCCCGGTTCGGGGGTCGTACAGCGTACTGGTACGTCCTTGTCGGCTGAATGGAGAAGGCTGCAATGTCCGGGAGATTCGCGCCTTAGCAAAACGAACTCGCGGTACAAAGACTGGCGGGTAGACGGGTAGACTATTTCTTAATGTTCACACCGGAGCACAAGATCACAGTTCTCAGTTCGTACCTGTCTCGTTACACTTTGAGGGGATGAGTTGATGAAGCTAGGTTCGACTACCTCGAGACGCGTGACTTATCAAACTGGGGTGCGGTTGGTGGGGGCACCCCTATTTATCTCCTCGGCCATCTTGGTCAACGATGGGGAGGAGGCGAGGGTGGCGCTCGAAGTGTGTGAGTGTGCTCGCGGCGGACAGCGGTCTTTGATGATCCCGTTGCTCGTATGGAAGTACGCCATGGAGTTGTGCTTGCAGGTATGGATTTATGGTGCCTGAGGGGCGTAGATTGTTCTTGAGTCATTACATCTGCAATAGCTTCATTTTTTTGGAAAATTCTCTACAAGTGCCTTCGGTTACCGAAGTATGAAGCTTGTCTTGTAAAAACGATTACCTATTTATTTAGGTAGGTACTTAGGAAGGAAAAAGGTTTTTGTATTGACCTGGACGGACTACCTACTCCAACCATTGATGAGACCCTCACCGAAGTTCAACATGCACCTATTATTATTATAAAGTACCTACCTACCTATTATCATCATCACGGTTGAGAAAACGCTGCAAATTAGGGTTGAATGGGTTTATGATTCAACAGTTTAGTGGGATAAATCAACGAAAACAAACCCGGAGCAGTGGATTGTTCAGCAGATTAAGGTTTTTGAACGCCAAGTGCCGTTTCCCCCACTAAAGTACCTACAGCTAGCCAGGTGATGATCCGGGAGTGTTTACAATGGTTTCAGCAAAAAAAACGTCTGCCAAGTGGGTGTGGCACATAGCTTCCTCGTATCCATAACCCGATTGTATAGATGATCCGATGCATAGTAGTTAATCTCAAAACATCAGAACATCAAAACAAGATAATCTGTAACATCCTTGAAAATTTCATTTAAATCGGATGGAAAATGTAAAAGTTATGGCCGTTACAAGGAATTCACGTTTGCGCATGCGCAGTGGCTATCAGTCCGAAGGTGGTGATATTCATAGGGGACCATCTAAATACTAACCTGTAACATCCCTGAAAATTTCATTGAAATCGGATGGAAAATGTAGAAGTTATGGCTGTTACAAGGAATTCACGTTTGCGCATGCGCAGCGGCTTCTATCAGTCCGGGGGTAATGATCTTCATAGGGGACCATCTAAATACTAACCTGTAACATCCCTGAAAATTTCATTGAAATCGGATGAAAAATGTAGAAGTTATGGCTGTTACAAGGAATTCACGTTTGCGCATGCGCAGTCGCTTCTATCAGTTCGGGGATGATGATTTTCATAGGGGACCGTCTACACACCAACCCGCACAATCCCTGAAAATTTCATTGAAATCGGACAATAACTTCGTATAGTTATGCGCGTTACAAGGAATTCATGACAGACAGACAGACACACAGACAGACAGACACGGAACCAAAATTGTTCAGAAAGGTCTAAAACGCAAAACGCGAGTGAAAATTTTGATTTTGGAGAACTTTTTTTTTTCGTCTTCGAAAAGTGAAAACAAAGCTTCCGCTACCTTGGTAGACTCGGAAGCAAAAAAACATGGAAAGTGATAATCCACTCGCTAAGTTTCCCGAGTATGCCTGATTTTCCCTCATCAGCAATATTTTATGCTCAACCATAGCTTCACACTCAACCTCCAAGGGCACACTCCCATTTAGCGCGAGAACGAGATAAGAGAGTTAGCAGGAAGGCCGCTGGGAGCGCTTGGGTCGAGGACGAGCCGCTCGATCTCCAGACGCCAGGTGATGGTTAAGCCTAACCATTAGTTAGGACAGAGAAAAGTCAAAAGTAGCGTTTCACCAAACCAACGATGGCGCTAACTTATAGTTAGTAACTACGTTAACTATAGGATCGGTAACTACCACCTCATCTGGTAGTTACAGGTTAACAACAACTGATAAGGCGTTATTGTCACATCTGATATTGTTGTTGACGACATTTTGTGATAGGTTTTCTTGTAATTCGGTGATCGGTTTTCTGTGATTCGTGTTGAGAAGAAAAAAATCCGTCGATGATGAACGACCAGGAGGAAGAGTTCGACGTGGACCAGGCGATCGCTAGGTTTGTGAGACGACCTCGTATAATACGGCCCAGACTGAATTATTTGAACTGTTTTGCTAGTATGCACCCTTTGGTCACTGTTCTTTCTCCTGGCCACCTAATAGGTAGAACCATCAACATTTTCCTTTTCCAACTTCTCTGTCTTGAGGTTGATCGAATTGGGCGAAATTTCCATAAAAAGCAAGGCACTATGACAATTAACTTATGAGAAAGATTCTGCGTTAATTTGATTCAGATAATGGTTTGCACTACTAAATAGTTGGTTCAGAAATTTTGGTAATTTCAGTTCACTGTGCATGGACTAGGTAGGTACCTACTTAGAAGTTCAAGTTTCGTTGTGGAAAATCTAGTTGCAAAAGTCATCTCACAACGTTCTAGTTGCACTAGCAATAGATGGTTTGAGAAGCTAATTCTTGACGTTTGACGTTGATTTCCAAATTTTGTGAACAGCTAATGACGATGAAAAAACAATTAGTAATTAATTCACTCTGCAATAGTGTTGAAAAAGGTAGAAACACCTGTTCATTATTTAGGTACCAAAAATTCAAATATCTTTGAAATAATATCAAAATAAATCTAAATAATTGAAACTAAAATCCCCCGTGTCTGAATTTTTATTCTCGAATTATCTCTTCTAAGAGTTAAATTATCAATTTTCTCTGTTTTTTAATGTCATTTTGGTTTATTATTTCCAATAATAAGCCTATGTGATCGTATCGCAAAAAAATTTTATAACCCCCCCTCAAACTTTGTCACTTTACGTTTCAAGGTGCGTAGAATCCAAATTTGCAATGTCCGTCCGCCGTCCGCCGTTCGCCGTCCGCCGTCCGCCGTTCGCCGTCCGGGCCCTAGAACTAGGGATAGTGCTGTGGTCTTACAAGGTACCTAATAACAATACAGATGGCAACCCTCCGTGTTTACCTTTTCGGATTACTCGAAAAGTTCGAGAAGAGTTCAAGGTCGCACACCTTTCTCATTCGCTAGCGTTTCCCGGTAACATCGGGCCCTGCTGACGTTCGAATACTATAGGTAGTAGTACTTGGGCACGGCGTAGGTGATTTTACCCTTCAATATTCCGTGATTGTGCAGCGATCACTACATCGTTTTTTAGGACGTTTTAGGGCGTCCATTTGCGATTAATCTGGGGTAAAGGAGGACACAATCAACGGAAAAAATCTGCTAGGTGCTACTATCAGTTCCGGTGTCATGATTTTCATAGGGGACTATCTACATGCCAATGTGAACAATCCTGACAAATTTCGTCTAATTCGTATGAAGAAATTATGGCTGTTTCAAGGATTTAATGTTTGTGCATGCGCAGATGCTATTGTCAATTTGGAGGCTGTGATTTTAGTAGACCATCTACACCCCAATCTCCATAATCCCTGAAAATGTCATCGAAATCAGATGGGGAATGAAGAAGTTATGACTGTTACAAGGAATTCACGTTTTCGCTTGCGCGGTCACTACTATTAGTGCGGGAGTAATGATTTTCATAGGGGACCATCTACTCGCCAACCCGCACAATTCCTGAAAATTTCATCGAAATCGGACAATAACTTCTTATAGTTCTGCCCGATACAAGGATTTCACGACAGAATCAAAGACAGACAGACACGGAACCAAAATTCAGGAAGTTGTAGTTGTAAAACGCGAGTGGAAATTTTGATTTTGGATATATTTTTTTCTTCATCCTTAAACTATTGTTTTCACTTTTCAACTTTTTAAAAAATACCTCCAAACCAAAATTCCTACTCGAGTTTTATGTTTTAGACCTTCCTGAACAATTTTGGTTCCGTGTCTGCCTGTCTGTCATGAAATCCTTGTAACATCCGAAACTATACAAAGTTAATGTCCTATTTCGATGAAAATTGATGAGGGGTATTATGCGGGTTGAGGTGTAGACGATCCCCTATCAAAATCATCGCCCCAGTATCAATCAATAATATGTATAACATTATGATACCTAATTATTAACCATAATTATGATACCTAACATTATCAGAATCTTTCTCATAAGTTATTTGTCTGCTGAGTGTCTTGCTTTTTATGGAAATTTCGCCTAATTCGATCAACCTCAAGACAGAGAAGTTGGAAAAGGAAAATGTTGATGGTTCTACCTATTAGGTGGCCAGGAGAAAGAACAGTGACCAAAGGGTGCATACTAGCAAAACATGAATGAGGTCGGGCGGGCGGCGGCGGGGCGTTTGATCGCCGCCCGCCCTCCCCCCCAGCCCATGATCGCCCCCCTCGCCCCACTCAATATCGTAAAAACGCGAATCCGACGGCTATGATCAAGTTAGAAAAATTCCGCAAACGGATTCGTATTCTGATGAAAGTTCTGCAAGTGGCTATAAGGCCACTTTTTGAAAATGTTCAAAATTTGAACAAATTTTTGCTGGAACTGTGTGCAAAAAATTTTTGCACACTTTCTAAACCAATTACCCGGAATTCTACGGTGATCTTGAAAAGAAATCCGTTTGCAGAACTAAAATATCTCGATCCGTTCTCAACTGAGGAGTAAACGAAATTTGGCCCCGATGGTGCTGCCATCTCATATTTCAGAATCACACTAAAACATCGTGACATTTAGCCTTAAGCCACCGACCCAGCATAAATTGACTAAAACAAAAAGCATAAAAGGGAGTAGCTTATAGTAGAAGTTACCTAAGGGAAACATTGGGAAGAGAGTTGAATGTCTCTCTAATGCCAAACTAAATAGGTATTTTCAGCAAATGTAATGCAGAAAAGAAAGGTTCAAGGTAAAAATTTTGATATTTTTCGAAAATGTTATTTTTAAGCCTTATCACGTAAGTATGTAATGCTTTTGAGAGACAAAAACTTCGTCAATATCTCAGTTTTCGATCGATCTATTAAAATAATTTCTACAATGGAATTTAGGGTTGAAATTTGTGTGTAAACGGGCAAAAAGTGAATTTCGTAAAACCTAATTGGTCCATGGTGATACTAGTGTCACCGACAACATCTTGGGAATTCTACAGCAGATCCAAGATGACCCCAGATTCACTTTTTCCACCGATTTTTTTTTTGAAATTTTTGTCTTAACTCTATTTTGAGACTTCCATTAGCCCACACAAAATTCTGCTGACCCTTAAATTTAAAATTGCAATTTAATTTTGGTTACTCTGGTGACACTTTGGGACATCTGTGGAGTTCCTGAGATGTTTTTAGTGACACTAGTGTCATGGTCCAATTAGGGAACTCGAATTCTCATGTTGAGTAACGTAGATCATGCATTTTAAAATGCTCTTCAAATTCGAGGCTTCCATGTCGCTAGAATTGTTATGGTGGATAAGGGTGTGAGGGGGGGGGGGGAAGACCACGGTTTCTTGCATAAAATAACAAATAAATAAAAAGAAACAGTTGTACCGCTTACCAATTGGTTTAAATTGACTTAATGCCACCACTTATGTTGTGATATCAATTGATCCGATGTCTGCTGATGGATGTATGAGTACTAATATTTGTCACATAAGAGGTACATTCTTAGAGCATGAGCATTCGTGACATTAAAACACGCCTTCTCGATTGCAAGGCTTCTCTCCAATACTGAGGAATCATAATATTTATATCACTGGTTGTATTGTGAGTACCACCCCGGCGAAGACAGTTGTACTCATCTCACATTGCAGGAAGACATAGTACAGGTGGGAGTAAACGGAGATGATGGCCGTCTTCCAACTGAGGCACGTTCTATTTTCGACGACGTCTTCTGTCGTAGCTAAGTGCACGTAATCACTTTTGCGATTTTTTAAGATCCTGACAAGCGGACGAGTAGTCTAACTGGCCTTTCAGCCCTCACACGTTTTCATCAGTCTTCAGAGATGTTCAGGGGTCATTTACACTTCGCTGTACACTTTAAGACACCCAGTTGAAAAAAATGTCAAAAAATTGCCTAGTTGGGTGGGCAGTAAAGTCAAACTGACAAATTCAACCCTTACCGCTTTTTCCAGAAAAATTTGGCAATGAATATAGGAATCGCCCGTACCACAACATTTCTATAATAATTGTTACAAAATTATCGCGAGGTGATTTCAGAGGTGATATTTGGCTGGTGGGTGGGGGGGTGGGGGGTGGGGGGGGTTAATTCGTTTTTGGAGAAAATCGAGATATCTCCACTGTAGGCGTTATTTTGTGTCAGCTTCAGTTTTAGAGTAAGCCTATTAGCGTAAGTCTACGATGCTTCCTATTGGCTGGAGCGTTAGTGATTATTCGGTCAACTCTCATTATAGTACAAGTATTTATGATGAATTACTTTTCATAATTATTTATTTTATTTTCTATTATAGCGGAAGATTAATAACTCCTTCGAATCAACCCATTTTTGATTTTTCAATCATAAAATGATATCTTCAAGGGCGTATCGACGAGGTGATCGCTTGCATTCGAAAAGCTTATTCAAAATTCATTGCTGAACATATTGGAACACCCAAATTTGAATTATTCTTCATTACGCTTCATTCACAAATTTGTAGAAATAATTTTACCTACCTACTAACTGGAAAAGTAGTGACGCTTTTGATTCACTGGTAGACTAATTTCCATGAAATTTGTTCGTTTTTGGAACTTATTTTACGGTTTCGATTCTATTTTTGGTTCGCAGCTACGTTTTTACATGGCGAACATTATACTAGTTTTGTTGTATTTCCTAAATTTTTGGGATGAACTGCATGGAATGATTTTTGTATCCAGTCTATGTAAAAACCAACAGATCACAGTTATTGGATATATTTTTGCTTCCGAGTCTACCAAGGTAGCGGAAGCTTTGTTTTCACTTTTCAAGGACGAAAAAAAAAGTTCTCCAAAATCGAAATTTTCACTCGCGTTTTGCGTTTTAGACCTTTCTGAACAATTTTGGTTCAGTGTCTGTGTGTCTGTGTGTCTGTCTGTCTGTCATGAATTCCTTGTAACGCGCATAACTATACGAAGTTATTGTCCGATTTCGATGAAATTTTCAGGGATTGTGTGGGTTGGTGTGTAGACGGTCCCCTATGAAAATCATCATCCCTGGACTGATAGAAGCGACTGCGCATGCGCAAACGTGAATTCCTTGTAACGGCCATAACTTCTACATTTTCCATCCGATTTCAATGACATTTTCAGGGATTGTGCGGGTTGGTGTGTAGACGGTCCCCTATGAAAATCATCACCTTCGGACTGATAGTAGCCACTGCGCATGCGCAAACGTGAATTTCCTAAAAAAAAATAAAAAAAAAAAAAATAAAACGGCCCTAACTTCCACTTTTTCTACCTGATTTCGATGAAAGTTTCAGGGATTATGCGGATTAGGTTGTAGATGGTCCCAAATGAAGATCACCACCTTCGGACTGATAGTAGCCACTGCGCATGCGCAAACGTAAATTTCCTTGTAACGTCCATAATTTCAATCCGATTTCAATGAAATTTTCAGGGATGTTACAGATTAGTATTTAGATGGTCCCCTATGAAAATCACCACCTTCGGACTGATAGTAGTCACTGCGCATGCGCAAACATGACTTCCTTGTAACGGCCATAACTTCTACATTTTCCATCCGATTTCAATGAAATTTTCAGGGATGTTACAGATTAACTTGTTTTGATGTTTTGAGATTAACTACTATGCATCGGATCATCTATACAATCGGGTTATGGATACGAGGAAGCTATGTGCCACACCCACTTGGCAGACGTTTTTTTTTATGGGTATACATTAAATATTAAATTTTAAATCATTAAATTTTAATGTACTGGGTGTCCATGAATTTCGGGTTTCTGAATTTTAAATTTCCAAGCGGGTTCAATAACCCATTAGTGGAAATAGGGTGTGCGCCTGGGTAGGAAAAACTATTTATTGTTATTTTTAATCTAAGGTAGACCTCATTCTGAGAATTTTGGTACCAACCGCGACCTTCTAGCGTGTGTACATCTTTTCCTATGAATTTTTAAAGTTTTGACCGTTTATGACGTCACAGTGGGCTGGGGGGTCCCGCCCAGGCGAGAGGGGCGCGTGACGTCATGAACGGTCGAAACTTTGAAAAATCATAGAAACAGATCTACTCACCCTAGAAGGTCGCGGTTGGTGCCAAAATTCTCAGGATGTAGTCTACTTTCGATTAAAAATCTAAAGAAAATCAAGGCACACCCCCCATTCTTCACAGTAGACGAATACTGTGTCACAATTTCATATTTTTTTTAAAACAATTTTATGACGTTAACTTCCTATATTCGAAAGGTATCTACTTCACTCTTACACCATACTCAGGTATGAAAAATTTTATAATCAGGGTCCAAACTTTCATCGAAATTTGACTAATTATTGTACATATTTATATCCTAAACTCCTATTAAGGTATCCGAATAATTGACTGTTTTTGTTGTGCCTTCACTAGGAAATTTGATTACTGGTTGCTAATGACTCAAAACTGAGTACCTACAACTCGAAGAAGCGAACAGCGGTCGCATTTTGGTCAGCTAAAATTTACGATTCACACTGGTGTTTCTGACTTATCAAAAGTCCGGGTCACAGTCGGTCGCCGTTCTGTCCTTGTTCAGGGTCAGTAGGTATTTAGCTAAATTGCAGGCGCTCAAAATGGGAAAAACCGTTTATTCAGTTAAGTTTTTTCCATTTTTCTCTGGAATTATTGTTCGATTTTGAAGGTTCCATCGGCAATCTTTTATTTTTGAAATTTTTTCGAGACGCACCAATAAATTTCAAAAATCCTCGAAAATTTCAAATTTTGGTACAAATTTCAAATTTTGGTGCCTGTAATTTAGGGAAAAGCTAACCCGGAACGTGGTACGAACGGCGACTCAAGTGCTCATGGGGAGCGAACACCTCCCCAAAGTGCTGTTAGATGGTCTTACAGAGCTCTGGGTGGTCTCATTCGATTCTAAAAATTCAGCACTATTTTAAATTGAAGAAAAAACAATATGTTTAATATGTCAAAAGTTTTTGAGCTAGGGCTTTTTGAAAATTTCAGCCCTTATTTTTTAACCCTTAGAACATCAAGGTAGGTACTCTAAGTGCCGCGTACAATGGACGGACGGCCAAATTTTTATTCAATTTTTTTTTGGATTCTACTTACCTTGAAACGTAAACCACCAAATTTTGAGGGGGGGTCACAAAAAATTGTTTCTTGGTCGATTCCAAAGGTTCATTATTGAAAAGAATAAACCAAAAACAGGAAACCCTGGGAATTCAAACCGACAATACCTTTGTTTTGTTCGAAGTGAAATATTGGGTCGAAAGAAATCATCAGCGGTCATTTTTGGCGTGGAATTTTGATTTGAGAAAAAATGCCTACGTTTTTGTGATTTTATTTTGTGATTTTATTCAACTTATTCCAACTTCTTTTGGAAAAAAGACAAAAAGTTTCCGTCATAAAACAATGATTGGTCATGTGAGCGTAACCCGTTTGGGCGAATGGCCCGCGGTAGTGGTGCGAAACGGGGACCCGTTTCGGCAAACGCCTACGAGCTGTTCAGGGCTCGTTTGGGCGAATATCAACAAGTCAAGGTGCAAACTCCTGCCGCATCATAAGGCAGGAGCTGGGTTCTGCCAGTACCTCCAATCTGGAGCACTCCGACCTGAAGCTGATTAGGAAGAGCATGTATGCTGCCCGCCGGAAATTGCTCCCCGCCATACCCAAGTCGATAGATGAGTGTTTGAAACAGATACACGATTCGCAGAATGCCATGAAGGTGAGGAATGAAAAATTCTGTTACATGTCCGATGATCGTTCCATACCTGTCTTCACAACGAAAGAAAATCTAAGTTTACTGGCAAAGGCGGAACATGTCATTGCAGATGTTACTTTTACTTATGCACCTAAATTTGTCTGCCAGTTATATACTAGGTATTCATATCGCGAAAAATGGGTTTCAGGTCCCCGTGGTTTTTGCATATTTAAAAAACAAGACGAAAGAAATGTATGTGCAGCTGTGGGAAATCATAAAAGAGCTTTACCTTTTTGGTTTATTATTTTCAATAATAAGCCTTTGGAATCGAGCAAGAAAAAAATAAATTTTAACCCCCCCTCAAAATTTGATGTTTTACGTTTCAAGGTACGTAGAATCCGAAAATCGAATAAAAAAATTTCCGTCCGTCCGCCGTACGCCGTACGCGGCACTTTTCTTAGCAACACTGGACCGATTTGGTTCAAATTTGGTATATGGGCTCCATTTGGGGTCTAGTTGTGCCGCGAAGCTTTTGGTTGATGTAGGTCACTTCTAAGGGGTGAAAATTAAGGGTTGAAATTTTCAAGAGTGCCCTAGCTCAAAAACTCTCGAAATAAAGGTATCGTTTTTTCACCAATTTAAAATAGTACAGATTTTTAAAAAATTTTTGAGACCACCCGGAGCTCTGTAGGACAAACCGTTCGGTCCCTACGAGTATTTGAAGGTTTTCCTTCGATAAAACAGAATCATGAGTGTGAATCGCAAAAGAGGTCTAATCGCCGTTCAAATTTTATCTGACTAAAATGCGATCGCTGTACATTTCTTCGATTTGTATACAGTTTTGCCTTCTGCGTAACCAGTAATCAAATTTCCATATCAAGCTTTCTATTTTTCGAATCGAGTGTGAAGCGTTTAGTTCTTTCTAATAAACTTGATTGTGAAGGTGTGAAGCCATTATAGTGTGGTAGGTAGTACCTACCAATAGGTAGGTGTGGTAGGTAAAAAAAAATTGGTAGGTAGGTAAAACAATGTTTGTTGGTAAAAAACGCTGCAAATCATTGCTCACTGATCAGATCACTGATCAGCTGAGTGAGCTCCGAAGCCATTTTCAATGCTATTGAATGGAAGTGCTCTTCCAGGCGTCTCCAGCATTCGAGGATATCTTCTTCACTCCTCACATCACTGATCAGCTGAGTGAGCTCCAAAGCCATTTTCAATCCTATTGAATGGAGGTGCTCTTCCAGGCGTCTCCAGCATTCGAGGAGATCTTCTTCACTCTTCTGATCACTGATCAGCTGAGTGAGCTCCGAAGCCATTTTCAATCCTATTGAACGCAGGAGCTGAAATTTGAGAGGGAAGGTCAAGGGAGAATACAGATGGTGGTAGGTGCTATTGATGGAGAACCAGTGATCTATACAGAAGGATGATCTATACAGAAAATAATAAACCTTTGAGCAATGATTTGCAGCGTTTTTGAATGGTGACAACCTGCATTTGAAAAAGCTCCACGTCGATTTTGAGAAGGTGCTCACGCAGCTGCGACTGAAGTTTTCAATGAATGCGAAATCGTTGGCTGTACATTTCACCTTCACCAGGCATGGTATCGGAGAATTCAAAAAGATGAAAAAATAAGAAAACACTTCGTCAAAAAAACTGATACAGGAAAATGGCTTAAAATGTTCTTTGGGCTTAGTTTTTACCACCAGAAATGGTGTACAATGCCTTCACTACATTGATGTACGAAGCACCACTGGAAGACCCTTTCATACTCGCACTTTTCCCATTTGCCGAAACGGGCGCAGTTGCCTTTGATAGCCTTTACCGAAACGGGTTGTCTTTTCGCCGAAACGGGCTGTCATTTTGAGGCCATTCGCCGAAACGGGAACCGCGCGGTCATGTGATAAATTACAGTACCTATTCATTGAAAGAATCCGACAATTATTCATAAATTATGGGGTAGAATTCGATGTTTCTGATCCCGGAATTGGATTCAGGATTCTCGATTGTCCGTGTAGAAAAAACGAGGGAGATTTGAAGGGCGTGAAGAACGAAATGACACAGCTGAACATTTTCACACTCTCTTGTTTCCCACGTGCGAGATGGAGATTAGAAAGCTCTGACGTCAATTCGTTTTTTTTTCGTTCTTTTTTTCAACCATTTTCAATCGTTGCCTACCCTTCGTATTGCACTCTTTTTGGAAAGCTCTCCCTTAGAAGATGGAAATATGAATGAATGGAAATGAATATTCCAACGTCAATTCATGCTAATGAAATCTTGGATGATGAGAAACAGTTTTGATTGCATTTTTTATTATACAGTGTTTGTGATTGTATTTAGTACATGAATAGTTTGATGTTAATTATGATGAGCATGATTCGTTTTAATTTACAGAATCGGGTCAAAACACTGAACAAGCCGAAAAACCTGACTATAGCGGGTCACGACTCAAGAAGATCGTCAATTCCGGTAAGTAACAAATTGTTTTGATAAGTCATTACTAAACAATGTTATTCGATGAATAGGTATGTGCATTTATTTGAAGCTTTTTCCTACGCTAATACTATGAACACCTCCACAAGGAGCGGTATTTGACAATAGTTCCAATTTCCGTTAATTTTGGTTCCGAAAACCATCAGTATTCAAGGAACGCTGCAAATTATTACACAAAGTTTTATTAATTTCTATATAGATCACTCGTCTGCAAAGAACACGGCTTTGCCATTGTTACCACCAACCAACATGAAGAAAAACATCAATCGCATTTCGATCAGCTAAAATTTGAACGGAGATTAAGCCTCTTCGGCAATTCACACTCGTGTTTCTGATTTATCTTAAGTCCAACCCATAAGTTCTCGTAGGGGGGGGGGGGGGGGAACGGTTTGTCCTAGGAGGCTCCGGTCTCTAAAAATTCAATGTTATCTTAAATTGATGGAAAAACAATACCTTTATGTCAAATTTTTTGAGTTAGGGCGTTTTCAAAATTTCAACCTTTTTTTCCAACCCTTAGAAGTGACTTACATCAACCAAAAGCTAACTGCGCAACCAGACCACAAATGGAGACCACATACCAAATTTCATCAAAATCGGTCAATGCTAACTGAGGAAAGTGCCGCGGACGGCCAAATTTTTATTCGATTTTTGGATTCTTCCGTGAAACGTGAACCAACAAATTTTGAGGTTCATTATTGAAAATTTTTATTATTTATACCAAATCTAATCTTACAGGTAGAGCACAGAAGCTTTGGAGGATATCGATGTTTTTCGGGCTTGTGAGGAAATCGATGAATATCCATACCTACTAAGATAAATCAAGGTTCAAATTTGAAATCATTCTATAACTGGCACTTTTTTTTCCTTTACTTTTTCAGTTTGGAAGAAAATGAGTGGGAGCACCATAAACGAGGATCCTGGCATCCAAGAATACCCGGATTTCATTCGTGAGTTGTTGAATTATCCACCTATTGTTGAAATTAATATCCCATTACGCCACTGATTCTCTGCGTGAATTTGGACAAGTGTGAAACATAACAAACTTTATTTTTCTAAAAGTCGATTTATACGTCTCTGGACCCTGTTTCTTTATTGACCGACTTCAACGCGCCGAAGGCGCGCGAAAGAGGAGGTACTCAATTCGGGTGGTCGTGGGACGACGATTTTTTTTTTTTTTTTTTTTTTTTTTTTTTTTTTTTTTTTTTGTATGTCCGAGTCGCTTGCATTTTTTTATTCTGGTACCAATCTGTCTGGTTCTTTTTGAAATTTGTTCTACAAGTATCCGTGGTGGTCCCGTTTCAAACAGATTTCATTTTGCTTTGTTAGAAGTATCTAAAATTTGTGAATGAAGTTGAAAAACGTGGGTCCCGTTTTCGGGAATATTGGTCCGCATTCACTCTTCTTGCCCTGTGACTTCCGACTGAGTCGATGGAGGACCATTTGTGTATAGTCAAATTAAAGGTCTGATTGTAAGCTTTAAAATGATATACTATATGAGGGGGGTTCCGATAACTAAAAGGTGCTGCGGTGATGAGAAAGGGGGAAATTATACTGGGTTATTCGCTCAGAACCTGCATGAGCCATATCAAACGTGTTTATCAATGCTCGAGTATGTGAGTTTTCCTACCAAATATGAAGGATAATCATAGTACTGTTAGTTAGGTATTCTACCATGTGGGTGTAGCACATAGCTCTCTCAACACTAATAACACGATTGGGTAGGTAACAGTGTAGGAGATCGTCAGATCTGCATAGTGCCGTACCAAATATTAGGGATATAATAGTACAGTTAGGTGATGAGAGGGTATTCTACCAAGTGGGTGTAGCACATAGTATCCTCCTCATCCATTATATAGTTGGGTGGGTAATGGTATAGGAGATCGTCAAAACTGCATAGTGCCGTACCAAATATTAGAAATGAAATAGTACAGTTAGGTGATAAGAGGGTATTCTACCAAGTGGGTGTAGCACATAGCTCCCTCGTCATCCATAATATAGTTAGGCAGGTATTGGTATAGGAGATCGTCAGAACTGCATAGTGCCGTACCAAATAATAGAAATAAAATAGTACAGTTAGATGATGAGAGGGTATTCTACCAAGTGGGTGTAGCACATAGCTTCCTCCTCCTCCAAAATATAGTTGGGTAGGTAATGGTATAGGAGATCGTCAGAACTGCATAGTGCTGTACCAAATATTAGGGATATAATAGTAAAATTAGGTAATAAGAGGGTATTCTACCAAGTGGGTGTAGCACATAGCCCCCTCATTAGTGATAACACGATTGGGTAGGTAACAGTGTAGGAGATCGTCAGATCTGCATAGTGCTGTACCAAATATTAGGGATATAATAGTACAGTTAGGTGATGAGAGGGTATTCTATCAAGTGGGTGTAGCACATAGCTTCCTCCTCATCCATAATATAGTTGGGTAGGTAATGGTATAGGAGATCGTCAGAACTGCATAGTGCCGTACCAAATATTAGAAATAAAATAGTACAGTTAGGTGATAAGAGGGTATTCTACCAAGTGGGTGTAGCACATAGCATCCTCCTCATCCATTATATAGTTGGGTGGGTAATGGTATAGGAGATCGTCAAAACTGCATAGTGCCGTACCAAATATTAGAAATTAAATAGTACAGTTAGGTGATAAGAGGGTATTCTACCAAGTGGGTGTAGCACATAGCTCCCTCGTCATCCATAATGTAGTTAGGCAGGTAATGGTATAGGAGATCGTCAGAACTGCATAGTGCTGTACCAAATATTAGGGATATAATAGTACAATTAGGTAATAAGAGGGTATTCTACCAAGTGGGTGTAGCACATAGCCCCCTCATTAGTGATAACACGATTGGGTAGGTAACAGTGTAGGAGATCGTCAGATCTGCATAGTGCCGTACCAAATATTAGGGATATAATAGTACAGTTAGGTGATGAGAGGGTATTCTATCAAGTGGGTGTAGCACATAGCTTCCTCCTCATCCATAATATAGTTGGGTAGGTAATGGTATAGGAGATCGTCAGAACTGCATAGTGCCGTACCAAATATTAGAAATAAAATAGTACAGTTAGGTGATAAGAGGGTATTCTACCAAGTGGGTGTAGCACATAGCTTCCTCCTCATCCATGATATAGTTGGGTAGGGAATAGTATAGGAGATTGCCATAACTGCATAGTGTCATACCAAATATGAGGTATATAGTACATCTCGGTAATGAGAGGGTATTCCACCAAGTGGGTGTAGCACATAGCTTCCTCGTCATCCATAATATAGTTGGATAGGCAATAGTATAGGAGATTGCCATAGCTGCATAGTACCATACCAAATATGAGGTGTATAGTACAGTTAGGTGATAAGAGGGTATTCTACCAAGTGGGTGTAGCACATAGCTTCCTCGTCATCCATAATATAGTTGGGTAGGTTATGGTATAGGAGATCTTCAGAAGTACATTGTGCTGTACCAAATATGAGGTATATAGTACAACTCGGTGATGAGAGGGTATTCTACCAAGTGGGTGTAGCACATAGCTTCCTCGTCATCCATAATACAGTTGGGTAGGCAATAGTATAGGAGATTGCCATAGCCGCATAGTACCATACCAAATATGAGGTGTATAGTACAGTTAGGTGATAAGAGGGTATTCTACCAAGTGGGTGTAGCTCATAGCTTCCTCGTCATCCATAATATAGTTGGGTAGGCAATAGTATAGGAGATTGTCATAACTGCATAGTGCCGTACCAAATATGAGGTAGGTATATAGTAGAACTCGGTGATGAGAGGGTATTCTACCAAGTGGGTGTAGCACATAGCTTTCTCATCATCCATACTATAGTTGGGTAGGTAATGGTAAAGGAGATCTTCAGAAGTACATTGTGCTGTACCAAATATGTGGTATATAGTACAGTTAGGTGATGAGAGGGTATTCTACCAAGTGGGTGTAGCACATCGCTTCTTCTTCATTCATAAATAGTAGGGTAGGTAATGGTATAGGAGATCGTCAGAACTGAATAGTGCCGTACCAAATATGAGGTATATAGTACAGTTAGGTGATAAAGGGTTTTCTATCAAGTGGATGTAGCACTTAGCTCCCTCGTCAATCATGTCATGGTTGAGTTGTTGAATTGTGTTGTCAGAACTACCAAGTACCTACGATATATGAGGGAAGTCGAACAGTTGAGGGATATGAGAGTAGATGGCTAAGAAGGAAAGTGACCCAAATACCTCCTGAAACTGATCAATAAACAGAAACTCATCTACACGTATGGAAACTGATCCGGATTACAAAATGTCGTCCACCCTATGGCTTCTAGTTCACCTTACTGAAATGATGCACAGTATTGAAGTAGATCTACATTGCGAAAACTGATCGAAAAACTGCGGGTAAATTAATTTCTGATTTAAATTGAGGACCACTAAAAAGTGAAAAATAAAAAATAATATAAAATGGAAAAATAATAAAATAAAAACCTTTTTAACAAAAAAATGGACCGACCTCAAAAATGATGTCCGTGAATACCAAAAAGGAAAAAATAATAATCTCAGCGAAAACACACTGATGTATTAGGTTGTTGGATATAAATATCTTGTCAACAGATGGTATGTTGGAATAACAACAATTATTTGTAATGTGATTCACACTCATTGTCACACTCATATCCTCCATCATACGATAGCAGTGACGTACTACCCAATAGTTTTGGAACACTTATCTCTACTCGTATTCATGTTTTGTAATACTCACCAGATCATGTGAGTATTACTTAATAACCACAGTGTATCCAGATAGGTAGGTAGGTACGCATTGAAGTCGCCGCCGTGCCCACCTGTAGACACAAACGTCTCCTAGATGTTCTACTTACCAACATTTTATTCGTTTTCGGAAATATAGGTACATACCTCCCATACCACAAACATGCTTCCACACCGAGTATGAACGTATATATCTTTTTGTCTAAAATTGTGGACGGTTTTGAACGTTAATTAGGTAACAACGATTCCGAAGGTATGTTGCTGCAATATAATATATCCACCAATAAAATAAACAGTCTCATGTAATAATAGAGTCTCAAATTACTCGTCACAACCATTCCTACGGAGGTTCACACTTACTATCATACTCATATGGCAGCAGAGACGTACTAGGTACCTGATAGTTTGGGGAGCACATTTTAACTCAATGGTAGGTACTTACTCTTGTAATGCTAACCAGTTCATCGAGTAAGGAAGGTGATTAGTTTGTGTCTACAGGTGGGCACGGCGGCGACTTCAATGCGTACCTACCTACCTATCTGGATACACTGTGGTTATTAAGTAATACTCACATGATCTGGTGAGTATTACAAAACATGAATACGAGTAGAGATAAGTTTTCCAAAACTATTGGGTAGTACGTCACTGCTATCGTATGATGGAGGATATGAGTGTGACAATGAGTGTGAATCACATTACAAATAATTGTTGTTATTCCAACATACCATCTGTTGACAAGATATTTATATCCAACAACCTAATACATCAGTGTGTTTTCGCTGAGATTATTATTTTTTCCTTTTTGGTATTCACGGACATCATTTTTGAGGTCGGTCCATTTTTTTGTTAAAAAGGTTTTTTAAATGAGGAATTTCACCATGTCGGAATTTCCTATTTTTGACCCCAAAATCGGATTCAGCACCTCGAAAAACCCCCTAAGGCAAACTTTCTGCCCGAACTTCCTAATTTACGAATAAACAAAACATTGTAGAAAATAAGAATGTTTAAAAAAAACGGGAAAATTACGTCATGCTGGAATAGTTCATTTATGGCCGCTTGAAGCGCTGAGATCGAGAAATCCATAGTCCCCAGATGCAAAATTTCATGAAACAGTAAAGTTCGAAATCGAAAAACTGAAGAAAAAAATAGAAAAAGCAAGATGGGGAAAATTAGGTTTCCTCTGTTTTTGTTTGATAACTTTTCTCTTAGAAAACACAATTTCGTCGCCCCAATGGGCAACACTGGGAGGAGACGGCGATCTGAACAGCCCAATCAGCGAGCGTTCCCGCTTCACATCCGTTTCCCGGTTAGTTTTGAAATAAAAAATTTTGACTGTCTCCCAAAAATAACAGAAATCTTATTTTCCGAAATCAGCCCGATTTTCATCTATCCCACACCATTAACTATTCAGGAAAAATGCTAACAGAAATCGGTGAAATTCCTCATTGCATTCCAGTCGCATCTACGCGGTCGTCTGCACACCATCAAACATAAAGAACTTGATTTTCCTACACCACGGGATTTTGCTCAAATTTTGAGGCTGGTTGGAAGTTGGTTCAAGAATGCTACTGGTGAATTTCATTGCGATCTTACCTGAATCAGGAGAATTCTGAAAGCAAAATATTCTTCTAAAAAAAACCGATTTATCCGAATTCTCAATGGTAACGTTGTTTCTAAAGGTGGACAATCATCAACTTAATTGTGAAGTTCGTGTTTTAACAAAGAATTCAGTTGCCTATTCCGCTGCTCTGATCAACTCATTCATTCTTGAACCACTTGACTCCTTGTATTCAAGAAATTCCTCGTAAGTGCGAAAGCTATCCTTGACCACCCAACAAGGCAGATGGTTTTAGGAAGGAATGAATGAATTTCTTTAGAGAAGGCAGATTTCCGTGCGATAACCTGTCTTATTAAATGAGTTGGCGCCTACACCTCTGCCATCTCTTGGCTGCCTTCCAAACCTAGTAGTGTGGTCGAGTAATGGAACGCGTCGCTGGGAGTAAGGTTATTGAAACATAGCTCAAATTTGGGAGGTAATTTGATTCTAGGCCTAAAATTAATGATCAAAACTTAAATGATTTCGTCACGATCCGATGAGTAGGTAGGTGGGACGGTAAGAGCTAGCGTAGTAGCGAAAAATCATCCACATAGTCTACAAATTCTCAGTCGTGTTTGAGTTTGACAAATAAAAACGTTGTTTTCAATTAAAAATTTTGGGATTGTTTTTGTAGTATGTCCGGAAGTTGTGCTCAATGAGGAAACTACGCTGCCCATCCAAATTGGCATCAGTTAGATATAAATAAGGAAAGCGAATATAATAAGGAGAGCGAAGGGCAAATGATGTGTTACAAACTTGGACAATTTTGGAAAACAAGACACAAACTTTGGAAAACAAGACACTTATTTTATGTTTCATGATTATAAGTCAGACCTCATCTCCCAGAGAGGCAATTTGAACTGGCCAGCGCGATCACCTGATTTAGCCCTCCGCGATATCCCTGTTGAGGGTACCTCAAATTCAAGGCTTATAATAATCGTCCCAACACTCTAAAAGCCCTCAAGCCCAACATGAGCCAGCATCACTGAAATTCCCGTTAAAATGCTCTGAATAAGAAGAAAACTTGAGAAAACGGCTTCTTCTGGGCTCTCATTTGCCAAATTATATGGTTTTGTTCAAAACCATGCAATAAAAATTTTAATACCACATGTAAGGAAGAACGCTGCAAATTATTACACAATGCTTTATTATTTTTTATTTTCCTATATAGATTACTCGTCTGCAAAGCCACCAACCATCCAACATGAAGAAAAACATCGATCGCATTTCGTTCAGCTTTAATTTGAACGGAGATTAGGCCTCTTTTGCGATTTACACTCGTGTTTCTGATTTATCGTACGTCCAAACTTTAAATTCTCGTAGTGAGCGAACGGTTTGTCCTACAGAGCTCCGGGTGGTCTCAAAAAATTCTAACAATTCTATAGAATCTTAAATTGAAGGAAAAACAATACCTTTATATCAAAATTTTTTGAGTTAGGGCGTTTTCAAAATTTTAAAATTGATTTTGGAACCCTTAGAAGTGACCTACATCAACCAAAATCTTCGGGGCACAACTAGACCCCAAATGGAGCCTACATACCAAATTTCATCAAAATCGGTCAATACTAAGTGGCAAAAGTGCCGCTTACGGCGGACGGACGGCCAACTTTTTATTCGATTTTTGGATTCTACGTACCTACCTTGAAACGTAAACCATCAAATTTTGAGGGGGTGTTAAAAATTTTTTTTCTTGGTCGATTCCAAAGGTTCATTATTGAAAATAATAAACCAAAAAATCTGTTTTCCATTTTGCACTTAGGTACCTGTCTACCTACCAGAAAGAATTGAATTGAGATCTTTTCAATCAAAGTGACCTCAGAGGTGTCACAGCTGGTTGCCAATTTAGTAAGTTGACGGCCCTCCGACATCTCTTCACTAGAATTGAGTCTGATATACTTTTGAAACCTAGATAACCCCATTCATTCCAACGCATTTAGCCTCTGAGAGCTTTCGAAGTTTCAAAACAGAATCGGAATTAAAAGCGTCAGAGTAACTCGATTTCCCCCATCTCTTCCGTCTTTTCGAAAAGTTGTCCTCCAACTTTGGTGAAATGTACGGGTTCCGTCAGCTCTGATTAGTTTAGTTGGCTGTCGCTTAGAGGGATCAGTCCCTGGCAGAATTTTTGTCGGTCATCATAGTCAATGAGAGAAGGGCGTGGAAATACGAGGAAATTCATGGCTCAACTAGGGCAAACTACGATCGCTTGATACTGAAGGACGAACATTTGAAAGACGGCACGATTTGAACAATTATGACGATTTTTTTGGTTATGGCTCCGACCGATGTTGAATCATCAATTATTTTGGGCTCAACTTCGAAACCTCACCTTCCAAGTTTCAGCAAAATAAAGCAAACAGGTCGTGAGAAATTCGTGTAAGAAGTTATTTATCGAAAATTACGTTCGTGTACACTTAGGCGCCATTGGTCCGATGGAAAATCAAATTAAAGGGGCTCGCCTGAGGGCGAATCACCTCATAATCTAACATTTCATCATAATTTCAAAATTGTTATCATAAAAATTGAAGGCACCGATAATAAATTCAATTAGTTATGCCCAAGGTATTGAGTTGATAATTAGAGGACTATGTTTGATAGTGAGAAAGCAAACCTTTGGCCAACTTGAAAGAAATTAACTGTTTATAACCATTCACGTTCGCTTCACGAAGAGTTGTTAAGTAAATTGTTATAATCAATTATTATCTCTCGGTCACATGATTTCCAAATCCATAGGTATTCGATATGTTTTGAATGACATCTGATATTTGTTGAAATTATTGAAATAATATACAGGGGGTTTCACGAAAAGGTTACACCCCTTCATTTCTCCAAAATACAGCGTAAAAAATTGGGACCAACGCTATTCTTCATGATTTTTTGTGAGGAATTCAACTTTCGCGCAGAATACTTGCGCACAATTGACACTAACTTAATTTCTTTCAAACCCGCACTTTTTATTACAGATTCGGATTCTTCGTCAAATTTCATGAAAAATTTATACCCGATCCATTTTTTTTTCTTTTTTTTTTATTGCGCACAACCTGCCTTTTTGAACGCTCTAAGTTTCGCAACTCCACAATAGCACAAAAATTAGGTTTTGGAGAACCCCTAGTGTGGCGCATGTTTTTTTCATAATTTTTTGACGCTGAATCACAGGGTGTCGTCCGTTTTGAGGAAAACCAAGATTTCAAGAGGAAAATATAATATTTCTTTAATCATCAGTTTTGTGGTCGAAATCATGTTTATTATTTTTATTTTCTCTACTCCTTCTGAACCACGGGCTTGGGACCGTCTACGGTGGAGTTCAATCTAAAAACCGACACCACGATCATGCTTGAACTAAATAAAATTGCCTCATAACTCATAAAGATTAAAAAAGAACGATTTTTCATTAAAAACGACCGAATTTTGGGCCGCTATTTCGAAAAATTCCAATAAAATTGAAAAACGGATGACACTCTATGATTCAGCGTCAAAAAATGATGAAAAAACATGTGCCAAACTTAGGGTTCTCCAAAACCTAATTTTTGTGCAATTGTGGAATTGCGCAACATAGACCGTTCAAAAGGCCAGGTTGCGCGCAATAAAAAATTTGGTTCGGGTATGAATTTTCCATGAAATTTGACGTAAAATCCGAATCTGTAATAAAAAAAGAGGGGTTCCAATTGATAAAATGAAGTTAGTGTCAATTGTGCATTTGCGCGAAAGTATTTTTCCTGAATGCCTCACAAAAACGCTGCAAATTATTACACAATGATTTATTATTTTTCTATATAGATTACTCGTCTACAAAGCCACCTACCATCCAACATGAAGAAAAACATTGATCGCATTTCGGTCAGCTAAAATTTGAACGATATTAGGCCTCCTTTGCGATTCACACTCGTGTTTCTGATTTATCGTACGTCCAACACTTAAATTCTCGTAGCGAGTGAACGGTTTGTCCTACAAAGCTCCACGTGGTCTCAAAAAATTCTATAAAATCTTAAATTGAAGGAAGAACAATACCTTTATATCAACTTTTTTGAGTTAGGGCGTTTTCAAAATTCATATTTGAACCC
The DNA here is from genome assembly GCA_009739505.2 of Apolygus lucorum. Lineage (NCBI taxonomy): Eukaryota > Metazoa > Arthropoda > Insecta > Hemiptera > Miridae > Apolygus > Apolygus lucorum. The sequence goes on from CM019173.2 coordinate 34,925,413, forward strand.
TTAGAAGTGACATCAACCAAAATCTTCGAGGCACAATTAGACCCCAAATGAAGCCTACATACCAAATTTCATCAAAATCGGTCAATGCTAAGTGGCAAAAGTGCCGCGTACGGCGGACGGACGGCCAAATTTTTATTCGATTTTTGGATTCTACGTACCTTGAAACGTAAACCATCAAATTTTGAGGGGGTGTTAAAAAAAATATTTTCTTGGTCGATTCCAAAGGTTCATTATTGACAATAATAAACCAAAATCATGAAGAATAGTTAATTTTTAACGCTGTGCTTTGGGGAAATGAAGGGGGTGTAACCTTTTCGTGAAACACCCTTTATGTGTATATTCTTGTTCGAAGTTTCTTGGCGGAAAAGTCTTAATTTCTAATTAAAGTTAATTTTGATAGAATCTATCAAAGTATCTGATACTCCTAAAAGCGTGTAGTGTCGTCAGTGTTCAATTCCTTTTGAGTGGTCACCAGTACGGACTTTTCAATTTATATAATATACAAAATATAAGTGAAAATCAACAAAAATTACAAGGAAAAGACTATTTTAAAGTTCCTTGCAATTTTGATTAATTTTCACTTATACATGCTCCAGTAGAGCCAATCAATTTCACATTAATAATATATAGTATAATAAACAATGAATAATAAAGTTTTAATATTCAGATTCTGCCTCAGCGAAGTTGATTTCCGAAGGTGAGAAATTTGCTTTTATCTACCATTGATGGAAAGTCAGGGTTTAGAGTAGGTACCAATGATAGACCGTTCGAGAACGAACTATATCCAATTGACACCCATTATTTGAGGTCTGTACAGGTACATAGCCCAGGTGTTCGGACAAAGGAGTAAGGATGCCTCGAAAACCGTAACGATCCCTTCAAGGCCCTTCAATTGTAAGTGGATTAGCGAGCTATGTTTGAACTACGATGTTCATCTTCAGGTGTGACTTTCTCTTTTAGGTGTAGAACAGGTAGGAAATTAAACCCAGGTGTTACCGGAGGCCAATAAACTCCAACAACAGGAAGATGTATTTTTAGTAAATTTTTATATTATCGATAAGCTTGACTGTTTCGGCGCTAAATTCCAAAATTGTGAAGGGAGTTCCTATTTGGGTAAAGCCTCGTTAAATTACCTCACAAGCCATACGACTTCCTTCAACGACCCATTGTAATACGAGTCTTCCCTATCGATGGAATGAGTTGAAAGCTGAATTGAACCAGCTGATTACATTATTTGATTTATCATAGAATATAATAATATCAGGTACATAACAGGTCATCAAACAATTAAACTACAATCATTCAATGCGTTGCACAAAAATTAAAGTACAATGAAAATAAATTTAATTTATACGTAAATTTTAAGTTCTCACAACAATCGTGCAGTTACCACTTTGACGAGCGATTTTGCTTCTGAGTGTACCAAGGTAGCGGAAGCTTTGTTTTCACTTTTCAAGGATGAAAAAAAAAGTTCTCCAAAATCAAAATGTTTACTCGCGTTTAGCGTTTTAGATCTTTTTTAACAATTTTGGTTCCGTGTCTGTCTGTCTGTCATGAAATCCTTGTAACGGGCATAACTATACGAAGTTATTGTCCGATTTCGATGAAATTTTCAGGGATTATGCGGATTGGCGTGTAGACGGCCCCCGAAGAAAATCACCATCTTCAGACTGATAGTAGCCACTGCACGTGAATTTCCTTGTAACAGCCATATCTTCCACATTATCCATCCGATTTCAATGAAATTTTCTATAACTGTGCAGATGGTCCCCTATGAGGGTAGTGCGAGGGTCTTAGTGATTGATGTATTGAGATTAGCTACTATGCATCGGATCAACTATTCAAATGGGTTATGAATGCGAGGAAGCTATGTACGTCACTTGGCAGATGTTTTTCCTTCACGACTGTTCAAAATTGGGGATGTTTATTTTCGTCTAATCAGTCAAGAAAAATGGATGTTCCAAAATCAAAATTTCCTTTGTAATTTTCAGTGTCACATCTTATGTTCCGAGTCTGTCTGCGGGATCAAGCCGCCACCATTCTACTCGAAATCATTATCCGAGTTTGACGAAATTTTCATGGCCTACAGACGGTTCCTTATGTTTTATCAACATCGGATCAATACCCGCTCATGTTTACCTCAAATGTGATTTTTCACCAACAAAAATTTTTCACAAAGTGGTAGCTCTTCCCTCAAATTCGAAGGGTAGTTGAGGACTGGCTCCAACATTGATTTCATCTTGTTCCGATCATCAAGAATCACAAAAACACTAAATGTGGAGCGACTTCACGATTGACGCTTTGTATCCGTGCAATGAGTAAATAAAGTTCGTGTCCTTCGAAATCTCAAGTTTCACTCGCATTTTGCAGTTCAAACACTTCCGAACAAGTTGTGTCTGTTGGTAGGTCTGAGGTAAATCCATGTTCCAGACATAAGTACTGAATGTTTATGCGCTCGTACTTCGCGACGGCCCCCTTTAAATTTCTCTACAAACAGCATCGTGGACTCAAATGTTTTCCTGTCGAAAATAGCATAATGCTGCTTATTGATCATCAATATTCGATAATTAGGAGCTAGGATTGAAATTTCAATGGTGTAGTATACCCTCAATTTACCCTACACGGGATGGGTAGCACAATGACAAACACGCGTAATTAATAATGACGCTGGGTTGTTGTTGTTGTTCCGCTGCGGTTAATTTCTGTCCAGTTTCGATCGAGGTTGCTTCTTGGACTTGGTGAAAGAGTTGATGCCGTGTTCGTGTTGGTCCACTGCTTTGTCCGTCAACTTTTGGCTCTGTTCGTAAACAAGTTCCATCTCGGTTACAATTTTTACCGCCGTTTTGAAGGTCAAATTTGGTTCAGAAAAAATACGTTTTTTGGTTCCATGATCACGTAAACCAATAATGAGTTGATCCCTTAATGTATCATCGAGGACGGTACCAAATTCTCAAGTACCAGCCAAGCTTTTTAGAGTCACATTAAAGTCACGTACTGGTTCTGATGGCTGTTGGTGTCTGCTGTGAAACTTGAAACGTTCGGCGACTTCCAAACCTTTGATAGCTTAATATCCTGTTAAAACTTCCAGGAGTTCAGCAAAAGATTGATTTTTCGGTTTTTCAGGGGACACCAAGTTTTTTAGAACATAATATACTTCAGGACCTATAAGAACCACTAACATCGACACTTTTTCACTTTCCTTACGATGATTGAGTTCGAAAAGGGCTTCAAGACGTTCTAGGAAGTTCTTAAATGGCTCACTTGGATTGTAGGGGTCAATATGACCCAAAACGGCTCCTCTGGATTCCTCCATTTGTTTCCCTTGCAGTTGTGGCGCGATATTTGTCATGTCGTAGGTTCTTCACTTCGAAGTCAGATTAATACTCACTTCTAACTTGAATTTACCGACCTTCGTCGCCAGTGTAATATACCCTCAATTTACCCTACACGGAATGGGTAGTACAATGACAAACACGCGTAATTAATAATGACAGCGGTTTATTTAAATCTTCGAACAAGCACGATAGGTAGGTACATCAACGGGGCTCAGAACACACTGCTCCTGAGCGATCCCACTCTCCAGCATTAATCTAACTATGAACTGCGCAAGCACTACTTATTGTAAACAAACACTACAAATGGGTTTGGCGGCATGGAAAATCGAAAATCTGTTGGGTTTGTCTAGTGGACAAAATGAGATGAGGAGAAATGGAAGAAACCATTGCAGCGTGAAGTAAAAATAAATTATAACTTCCTTAAATCTCATCTAAAGAGGTCGATAGTTGAGCGAGAGAGGGGGAGAATACCAAACTTTATCTCGGTTATCTTCAAACCTATCGATAAAATCTCAATTTAAAATAAATTTTGGATCCGTATCAACGTCACTCAATAAGCCATCATATGAAAAATTTCTAAAAGTTTACAAAAAAACTGTGTATTCTTATTATTTTGTCTATGAATACAATTTTGAACGATTTTTATCTCGCAAAAACGCTAACTTCCTCCATTCTCAAAGAGGTCTAATAGCTATCAGAATACCCCTCACTGATGCCTCCTTCAGAAATTATGCGCTGATTCAGCATAGTTGTTCCTATGATTAGGACGGCAATTTCCACACAAAAAAAAAAAAAAAAAAAAAAAAAAAAAAATCGAGATAAGTTCTTGAACTTAAACCCATTACGAAATTATCTCCTTGGCACTCCTGCTCCCAAATCCACCACATTTGTCGATGCCAACTCCGTTGCGGAAACCTATTATCCGAAAACCATTAAATTCCTCAGTCATGTACAAATTCAGGAAAGTAGGAATATGATCGAAGAAATTTAGTTTCATCTAAAATCCACATTATTCTTTTAAGCAGGCATCGTTTTGCTCCAGTCATTGACTAGATGGACTGCAAATTATTTGGTGTTTCTACGCTGATTTCGGCTCCTAACATTTATTCCTGGTGAGGGCTTTGAAAAATGTTAACCTCTACTGATAAAATGAAGAAATCTTGTGAATGTTTTGGAGAAGCACTAAAACAGAGCAAAATTAAAATATTATAGAAGGTTGCCCATCGAACTCCTATCTCATATTATGCTTTTCTTAATTTGTCACTATTAGCGCTCTATATTAAATATAGAGCGTTTTTGAAATTTTCATAAAAGAGAAAAATGGGAAAATGTAACTGAATAAATCCCATTTTGGTTTATTATTTTCAATGATGATCCTTTGGAATCGAGTAAGAAAAAAAAAATTGTTCCCCCCTCCCTCCCTCAAAATTTGTTGGTTTACGTTTCAAGGTATGTAGAATCCGAAAATCGAATAAAAATTTGGCCGTCCGCCATACTTTCCTTACCATGGACCGATTTGGTTTAAATTTGGTAATATGGGCTCCAATTTGGGTCTAGTTGTGCCCGAAGCTTTTGGTTAATGTTGGTCACTTCTAAGGGTTGAAAAATAAGGGTTGTAATTTTGAAAACGCCCTAACGAAAAAAAATTTGATGTAAAGGTATTGTTTTTCCATCAATTCAAGATAGTATTGAATTTTTAGAATTTTCAGAGATTACGCGGAGTCGGATAAACCGTTCCCTTCCTACGCGAACTTCAGGGTTGGACTTAGGATAAATGAGAAACACGAGTGTGAATCACCAAAGTTGTGTTCAGTTTTGCTTCCTTAGCAACCAGTAGGTAATCAAATTTCCCATGAAACTCCCTATTTCTTCGAACTGAGTGTGAAGCGTTTATTTCTTCCAAATTAACTTGATTATGAAGTAGGTATGTCGTAGGTGGTGACATTGGCAAAACCGTCTTCTTTGCAGACGAGTGATCTATATAGAAAAATAATAAACCTTTTTGAAATAATTTTCAGCGTTCTAGCCTGTGACCCCCTCCTGAAAAAAATTCTGGATCCGACCCTGAGTGGGTTTTACTGCTTCCTTCTCCACATATAACTACAATAAAAGCAAAAGTAAGTACCGGAATAGGTAAATTGGTACCTAATTATTACTAGTTCTAACAGATCACCACACCTCAGAGTTGATGCGCTGGTGAAGGAACGGACTGTTACGTTCACCTCACCTCCCCTCCACCACTGGTCTACCTGGCCGAGTCCCCATAAATACCTCGGGCCAGCTCTGGTGTGGCATCAGTTGGTGACCAACCGCGTTGTGGTTAATTTCGGTTAACAGTGTTGTAGTAGTTGACCGTTTTCAAGTGTATGCTGTTGAAGACTCACATTCGTACTGATTTGACTGGTAAGACTAACTTTATTTCTCAACCACCTATTATTTCTCAATTACCATCTATACGGGGTGTCCCAAAACCAATAAGCAATAGTTCTGGAATCAATTTTACAACTAACTGCAACAAATTTTCTCCCCAAGCACTCTCTTTTGGCTTATTATTTTCATAAATGAACTTTTGGCATCGATCAAGAAAACCATTTATCACAATTTGAACGTTTATGTTTCCATGAACGTAAAGTCCGGAAACCGAATTTAAAAAACGCTGCAAATTATTATACGAAGTTTTACATATTTCTCTATATGTATAGAACACGGCTTCGTCACTGACTACCTACCATAGGTACTACCTACCTACCATACATCTGCTTCACAATCAAGTTTATATTGAAGAAATAAACGCTTCACACCCAGTTCGAAGAAGTGGGGAGTGTTGGGTGCCTACTTTGGGAAATTTGATTACTGGTTGCTAAGGACGCAAAATTGAGTACAACTCGAAGAAACGAAAACGATTGCATCGAGATCATCTAGATGCAATCGTTTTCGTTTCTTCGAGTTGTACTCAATTTTGCGTCCTTAGCAACCAGTAATCAAATTTCCCAAAGTAGGCACACAACACTCTACTTCTAGACAACACTCTACTTCTAGACAACACTCTACTTCTAGACAACACTCTACTCTATCATCTAGACTAGATGATTTAGATGATTGCATACTTCAACTAAAATATTTTCAACTAAAATTTGAACGGAGATTACCTTAGAGATTACGATTCACACTCGTGTTTCTGATTTATTGTATGTCCAATCCTTAAGTTCATATAGGGACGTATCGGTTGGTATCATTCGATTCTAAAAATTCAATATTATCTTTAATTTTTGGAAAAACTACTCCTGTATAATCACAGCTACGACAGAATCTTGAGATACGACGGACAGAAACATTTTTATTCGATTTTCGGATTCTACGTAGGTACCTTTAGCCGTAAACCAACAATTTTGAGGGAGGGGTTAGACATTTTTTTCTTGTTCGATTCCTAGGGTTCATTATCAAAAATAGTAAACCAAAATTGTCTGCCGTCCGCTGTGCACCTTAGTTACCACGGACCAATTTTGATGAAATTTGGTATTGTTTTTGGTAAAAAGGGCTTGGAAGCTTTTCGTTGATGTCAGTAAGGGGAGAAAATATGGGTTTAAAATTTAATTTTCATCGAGCCCTAGCATCGAAAACCCTCGATGAAAAGATGTGGTTTTTTCACCAATAATTGGTCTCATTATATTTCCAATTATTGGAAATATAATTGCATTTTAAAAACTTAATGAGACCACCCAGAGCTCTGAACCACCATTCGCTCCCTATGAGGGTTGAACTTACAATAAATCAATAACACGACTGTGAATAGCAAAAGAAGCCTAATCCCCATTCAAATTTCAACTATTCAAATTCTTTGAGTAGAACCGGTTGGTTTCTTCATGTCACATATTTGGGCTTCCTCAGCAACCAAGAGTTAGGGATGGTATCGATACTCGATAATTCAAAATATCGATACTTTCGTACCAATACTCGATATTTTAGTATCGATACTGCACTATCCGATATTTTTGGATATCGATGCTTTTGATCCGATATTTCTAAATATCGAATATCGATACTGTTCTCGCGGAAAATTCAACATAATGGCTAAAAAATGAAGAAGATAGAGAGGCTTTTGGGTCATTACTATTTGGTTGCACAAATAATTCATAATAAATAAATAAATTCATATCAGTGAAAAAATCTCTGCTTAGACTCTTAAGAGTGAAAAATGAATAAAAGTTGTTGAAAAAATTATTTTTCTTGAGAAAATTGTATGATATTGATAGTTTGTGACACTAAAGTATCGATACTCGATATTTTAAAATATCGATACTCATGCCCTACGATACTTGGAATATCGATCCTCGGATACGATACAGTATCGATACAAGATATCGATACTTTTATCACGATACCCTTCCCTACCAATAGTTCTTTCTCAGGATAGTCTCATGTATCTCAGTTGTTGTGCTTCCCTGGCAACTAAGAACCTAATTTCGTTATTGAGTTGAGATGTCCAGACGTTGTGTGATTTTGGATCAATGATTGAACGAGACGTTGTCAGTCACACATAGTTTATTTTGTATTACTACAGGGGACCGGTTTCGGACGTTATGCCATCATCAGCCTTGGGAGAAAATTGACGAATCGCACGTTCGCACTGTGTATGATGTTCGCACATCAGGGGCACATGAGGTGCGAACATCATACACAGTGCGAACGTGCGATTCGTCAATTTTCTCCCAAGGCTGATGATGGCATAACGTCCGAAACCGGTCCCCTGTAGTAATACAAAATAAACTATGTGTGACTGACAACGTCTCGTTCAATCATTAATTTCGTTATGATTATGAAGGTACCCACTATTCTCGGGTGACGATGTTTGGCCGGTAGCTACTTTCTGTTGGAATGAGCTTGATGACAGAAATATGGTAGGTAGGTACTGCTTATAGAAAAGCCGCATTCTTTGCAGGTTAGCGGAAGGTAATAATTTGCATCTTTTAAAAGAAATAACCCTTTTTCTTGTTCAAACTTCAAAATGTTCCGGCTTTAGTGTCATAATAGCTTCAATGTCCTATAACATGAATATGGGCTACCGTCGGAAACCTCTTGAGGGACACCAAAGAATCCATGTTTATAGTAGGAAAAATCAAAACGATCGGAAAAACCGAAATTGACAGATTTTTGAGTTTGAGGTAGAATGACTACATATCCCTGGTCTACTGAACTGGTTAAGGGATCATCTTGTAGTAAATTTAACGCTGTTTTTTTTAATACTTTCTTCCTACCTGTTCCCTCATCAAGGCGGACGTACAAAATAATATTATTTACTATTTATCAAAAACTTTATTTACTTGTCTTCAGGAGACTAAAGAAGAAGTCTCCTTTGGATTTTTTCATCCACTGTATATAATATATCTTATTATTTGCTTGGATGAAGGTTGAAGAAGCAGGATTCCGAGTATATCATTCTTAAAAGGCGAACAACTTTATACATTTTCTACATGTACTATATATTCTTGATCGATTCTTGATGCTATGCACATGCTCTTGTAGGTTGTCTTGTAGAGTGTGATGTTACTACATCACTGGGCGTTATACGTTATAAGTGATGAGCTGATGTTTCCTCTCAGTGAGATCAGGCGAGTCTTTATGGTGGCTTCCCTAAAGCTAGCTTTGTCTCTCTGAAAGGGATTCACTAATTGCACTCACGCCGGAAGCACCTTCTCGTAATTCCAGACTCCGTCTGCCACTACAAAATGGGGGTGAACTCATCTAAAATCACACTGCTGTGTAAGTACGATCAGGTGCGCAGATACGTACTTGCTGGTTCTATGTTATTTTATTTATTCCATAGGAACGACAAGTGCGTGTGTGAGCAACCATGGTATGTTGCGCAAACAATGACAAACTGCGACTGTCTTCTCCAAGAAGGGTGTGATGTTTCAGTGGTGTTCGTTTTTCATCACTGGGCGTTACGCTCGTCATGGAGATCTCAGAAGTTTCTGATATAGAGTGTAGTTGCTACCAGCGTTCTGAGCGCTCTTTCAGTGAGATCAGGCCAGTCTTTATGGTGTATTCCCTAAAGCTAGCTTTGTCTCTCTGAAAGAGTTTCACTAATTGCATCCACGCCGGACGTACGCCTTTCAGGTGGCTGCTACTCATAATATTCCAGACCCCAGCTGCCACAAAAAAGAAAACGGGACCGAAAGACGTCACTGCAATCCACAATCGTACTGCAGTGTATGGAAAAACAGGTGCTCAGATATGTACTTGCTGGTTCTATGTTATCCTATTTACTCCATAGGAACGTCAAGTGCGTATGTGAGCAACCATGGTGTGTTGCGCAAACAATGACAAACTGCTACTGTCCTCTCCAAGAAGGGTGTGATGTTTCAGTGGTGTTCGTTTTTCATCACTGGGCGTTACGCTCGTCTTGGAGATCTCAGATGTTTCTGATATAGAATGTGTAGTTGCTACCAGCGTCCTGAGTGCTATTTCAGTGAGATCAGGCCAGTCTTTATGGTGGATTCCCTAAAGCTAGCTTTGTCTCTCTGAAAGAGTTTCACTAATTGCATCCACGCCGGACGTACGCCTTTCAGGTGGCTGCTACTCATAATATTCCAGACCCCAGCTGCCACAAAAAAAGAAAACTGGACCTAAAGACGTCACCACAATTCAAAATCGTACTGCTGTGTATGGAAAAACAGTTGCACAGATACGTACTTGCTGGTTCTATGTTATTTTATTTATTCCATAGGAACGACAAGTGCGTGTGTGAGTAACCATGGTATGTTGCGCAAACAATGACAGTCCTCGCAAACTGTGACTGTCCTCTCCAAGAAGGGTGTGATGTTTCAGTGGTGTTCGTTTTTCAGCACTGGGCGTTACGCTCTTCATGGAGATCCCAGAAGTTTCTGATATAGAATGTGTAGTTGCTACCAGCGTTCCGAGTGCTCTTTCAGTGAGATCAGGCTAGTCTTTATGGTGGGTTCCCTAAAGCTAGCTTTGTCTCTCTGAAAGAGTTTCACTAATTGCATCCACGCCGGACGTACGCCTTTCAGGTGGCTCCTCCTTACTAGTAGAATGAATCTAGCGTGGACATTCTCGCAATAGCATTTATATTATATACATAACACATCTCTACAACTTTTCAAAAAATTACTATCTCTTTAACAACTCAGCGTATGCTTGCAATTTTCTCTTTTTAGGGGGAGATGTAGATGTGATGCTCCATCACTAGGCGTTACTCTCGTCCAGAGTCAACCAGAGCTCTCTTTGTAAAAGGCGAAGTTGCAGTGATGTGCAGCTTCATCACTGGGCGTCTACCTCTTTCTAATGAGTTTGTAATGTCAGGCACTAAGCAAAGTCAACAATGGTTTACTCTGGAATCTCATTCAGCGAGATCAGACAAGTTGCAATGGCTGATTCCACGCAGCAAGTTTGGTCTCATTGAATGAGGTTTACTATCGCTTCAGTCGGCCTCATGGTGTTCACTTCAGTTGGCAGCTGAGTTTCTGGCAAAACTCCGAACTCAGGCAGCATTCATCCACATCAAGAGTGCATCATTCTTCATCCAGAATTATTCTGCTGTGATGATGGGTTCGCACATATGTACTCGTAGGTTCTACGATATTACATTTTCCTCGTAGGAACTACAAGTGCATATATGCGAGCAGTCTTGGTTAAGTCTTCAACGAAGATTCATCTCTCTTTGAAGAGGGCGAAGTTGCAGTGTCGTGCAGCTTCATCACTGGGCGTCACCCCCCCTCTTCTAAGGGAGTTCGTAACGTCAGGCACTAAGTGGTGTGTAACAATGTATCACTCTGGAATCTTATCCAACGAGATCAGACAAGTTGCCATGGCTGATTCCATGCAGCGGGTTTGGTCCCATTGAATGAGGTTTGCCATCACTTCAATCAGCGCTTTACATTCATCTACATCAAGAGTCCAACATTGCTCATCTAGAATCTTTCTGCTGTGATGGTTGCGCACATATGTACTCGCTGGTTCTATGATGTTATTTCCTTCGTAGGAACTACAAGTGCATATGTGTGGGCGGCCTTGGTTCAAGTCTCCAAGGAAGATTCGCCTCCTCTTTGAAGAGGGCGAAGTTGCAGTGATGTGCAGCTTCATCACTGGGTGTCACCTTCGTTTAAGGGATTTTGTAACGTCAGACACTAAGTGGAGTGTAACATTACTATCAACAATGTATCACTCTGGAATCTCATGCAACGAGATCAGACAAGTTGCCATGGCTGATTCCAAGCTGCTTGTTTGGTTCCATTGAATGAGGTTTACCATCACTTCAATCCACGCCCTGCATTTATCCAAATCAAGAGTGCAGCTTTGCTCATTCCGAATCTTTCTGCTGTGGTAATGGTTGCGCACATATGCACTCGCTGGTTCTATGATATTATATTCCTTCGTAGGAACTACAAGTGCATATGTGTGGGCGGCCTTGGTTCAAGTCTCCAAGGAAGATTCCCCTCTCTTTGAAGAGGGCGAAGTTGCAGTGATGTGCAGCTTCATCACTGGGTGTCACCTTCGTTTAAGGGATTTTGTAACGTCAGACACTAAGTGGAGTGTAACATTACTATCAACAATGTATCACTCTGGAATCTCATGCAACGAGATCAGACAAGTTGCCATGGCTGATTCCAAGCTGCTTGTTTGGTTCCATTGAATGAGGTTTACCATCACTTCAATCCACGCCCTGCATTTATCCAAATCAAGAGTGCAGCTTTGCTCATTCCGAATCTTTCTGCTGTGGTAATGGTTGCGCACATATGCACTCGCTGGTTCTATGATATTATATTCCTTCGTAGGAACTACAAGTGCATATGTGTGGGCGGCCTTAGTTCAAGTCTCCAAGAAAGATTCCCCTCTCTTTGAAGAGGGCGAAGTTGCAGTGATGTGCAGCTTCATCACTGGGTGTCACCCTCGTTTAAGGGATTTTGTAACGTCAGACACTAAGTGGAGTGTAACATTACTATCAACAATGTATCACTCTGGAATCTCATGCAACGAGATCAGACAAGTTGCCATGGCTGATTCCAAGCTGCTTGTTTGGTTCCATTGAATGAGGTTTACCATCACTTCAATCCACGCCCTGCATTTATCCAAATCAAGAGTGCAGCTTTGCTCATTCCGAATCTTTCTGCTGTGGTAATGGTTGCGCACATATGCACTCGCTGGTTCTATGATATTATATTCCTTCGTAGGAACTACAAGTGCATATGTGTGGGCGGCCTTGGTTCAAGTCTCCAAGGAAGATTCCCCTCTCTTTGAAGAGGGCGAAGTTGCAGTGATGTGCAGCTTCATCACTGGGTGTCACCTTCGTTTAAGGGATTTTGTAACGTCAGACACTAAGTGGAGTGTAACATTACTATCAACAATGTATCACTCTGGAATCTCATGCAACGAGATCAGACAAGTTGCCATGGCTGATTCCAAGCTGCTTGTTTGGTTCCATTGAATGAGGTTTACCATCACTTCAATCCACGCCCTGCATTTATCCAAATCAAGAGTGCAGCTTTGCTCATTCCGAATCTTTCTGCTGTGGTAATGGTTGCGCACATATGCACTCGCTGGTTCTATGATATTATATTCCTTCGTAGGAACTACAAGTGCATATGTGTGGGCGGCCTTAGTTCAAGTCTCCAAGAAAGATTCCCCTCTCTTTGAAGAGGGCGAAGTTGCAGTGATGTGCAGCTTCATCACTGGGTGTCACCCTCGTTTAAGGGATTTTGTAACGTCAGACACTAAGTGGAGTGTAACATTACTATCAACAATGTATCACTCTGGAATCTCATGCAACGAGATCAGACAAGTTGCCATGGCTGATTCCAAGCTGCTTGTTTGGTCCCATTGAATGAGGTTTACCATCACTTCAATCTACGCTTTGCATTTATCCAAGTCAAGAGTGCAGCTTTGCTCATTCAGAATCTTTCTGCTGTGATAATGGTTGCGCACATATGTACTCGCTGGTTCTATGATATTATATTCCTTCGTAGGAACTACAAGTGCATATGTGTGGGCGGCCTTGGTTCAAGTCTCCAACGAAGATCGGTGTCCCTTCAATGATGGCGAAGTTTCAGTGATGAGCAGCTTCATCACAGGTTGTCACCTCTGTCTAAGGGAATTCGTATCATCAGGCACTTTAGTTAGTTCCGAATTTCACTTTCATTTTTCAATTTCAATTTTCACGTTTTTTGCATAGGTACTCGTGTTTGGGACGAAATGGTATTTACTAGTATTTTACTGTATAGGTCTGCATGGCTGATCCATTATCAGTGCCCACCAACCATACAACCCACACAACTTTCTGATAGCGATGTTATTGTAATATAAAAATCGTGTAAACAGCCGATAACGTCCACGTAATTCCCAATCGAATTAGATCATTGCCCTCGGAGTAGTAGGAGCCTCTGTTGCAAAGGTAAAAACCTTGCAACATAGTTTCTATATTCTCCACCCGAGTCATTGATGAAATTTTCAATGATTGTGTGGGTTGGCGTGTAGATTTTCCCCTATGAGGGTATTGCGAGGTAAATTGTAGGTTGTACAACGTAAATTTTTGGAGATTAGCTGCTATGCATTGGATCATCTATACAATTGGATTGTGGATACGAGGAGGCTATGTGCCATACTCACTTGGCAGAATTTTTTCTTGTTCGATTCCAAGAGTTCATTATTTGTGAATAAGAAAACTTTTTTTTCAGTATGATAAAAAGGTGAATATATTGACCCTTGAAAAGAGTATGTTGGCATAGAAAGATGTATTGATGAATATATTGGCCTTGAAGAACGGATTTATGAATACACAAACGGGATCGAATTTTGGCATATCGATCTCCCCTCTAGTCTACAATTATGACTAGAATGCCTCTTATTGAGTCTTGATGGGAAACTGCATCTAGTGTCTGATGGTTTCCGTCGTCAACTTTTGGGTTCCGTGGTCAACTGCCAACTGCTCTCCTGGTGCTCTCTCTTCATATTCAGTACTCTTTCGGTCAGTAAACTCAGTACGGTCTTTCGAGTAGACGAAGAGGGAACTGTGACATGTCAGGTGCGACGAGTATTCAAGAAGCCATTGCCATATCAACGAATGTCATAGATGTTCCAGTGAAAGCCGTTCTAGTATCATGTTTTTAATCGTGACTAACACGCCTCTCATTGGTTATTCATGGCTGCACCTTCAGTACATCACTTCTTCTGCGCTCGTCTGATGCCGCTCCCCTTGATGACGCATCTTGTTTTCGTACTGCAGTGAAGTTTGTTTGGAGAACGGAGTCAAGTTGTGATGTCACGGGGTATGATAGTCTTCTTGATCTGCCACCCGCCTGAAAGCTGGACACTTTCTCCTGCCTGCTCCCCTGGTCCTTACTGAGTTACATTCCAGCAGGAACTGGCGAGCAGACGATGAGGAAGCTGTCTCATCAGCCTTATTACTTTTGTAGCTGTCAAATCTACATCTTTGTGATGTAGACATGATGTAAGGACACCCATCTGATGGCTGAATCTCTTGGACGACGCATCTTGCTTTCATACGGCAGTGACATTTATACGTAGTATGAGGTCAAGTTGTGATGTCACGGGGTATGATGGTCTTCTGGATCTGCCACCCGCCTGAAAGCTGGACACTTTCTCCTGCCTGCTCCCCTGGTCCTTACTGAGTTATTTTCCAGCAGGAACTGGCGAGTAGACGATGAGGAAGCTGTATCATCAGCCGTATTACTTTTGTAGCTGTTAAATCTACATCTTTGTGATGTAGACATGATATAAGGACACCCATCTGATGGCTGAATCTCTTGGACGACGCATCTTGCTTTCATACGGCAGTGACATTTATACGTAGTATGAGGTCAAGTTGTGATGTCACGGGGTATAATGGTCTTCTAGATCTGCGCCTGAAAGCTGGACACTTTCTCCTGCCTGCTCCCCTGGTCCTTACTGAGTTATATTCCAGCAGGAACTGGCGAGTAGACGATGAGGAAGCTGTATCATCAGCCTCATTACTTTTGTAGCTGTCAAATCTACATCTTTGTGATGTAGACATGATGCAAGGACACCCATCTGATGGCTGAATCTCTTGGACGACGCAACTTGCTTTCATACGGCAGTGACATTTATGCGTAGTATGAGATCAAGTTGTGATGTCACGGGGTATGATGGTCTTCTGGATCTGCCACCCGCCTGAAAGCTGGACACTTTCTCCTGCCTGCTCCCCTGGTCCTTACTGAGTTATATTCCAGTAGGAACTGGCGAGTGGACGATGAGGAAGCTGTATCATCAGCCGTATTACTTTTGTAGCGATCAAATCTACTGATGGCTGAATCTCTTGGACGACGCATCTTGCTTTCATACGGCAGTGACATTTATATGTAGTATGAGGTCAAGTTGTGATGTCACGGGGTATACTCGTCTTCTGAGTGGGCATCTTCTTCTTCGGTGGTCTAGTGGACAGTGTACCCGACTGCGGTGATAAGATGAGAACCGTCTAGCGGGTACGCGCGTTCGAGGCTGGTCGTCGCAGAAAGTTTTCTGTCTATTAGACGATCGGCAATCTCTCGTTCCAACCCAGGGCGGTGATGTTTGGGAAGCCATGAGCGAAATCATCAGAACAAATTCTGATCTCCCCTTAGGGAGACAGCTGATGACGTCCGCGACGCCAAGAATGGCAGTCGGACGAAAATTCAACCTGAAATGGTTGCTTACTTTTCTTTACTTACCTTTACTCGTCTTCTGGATCTGCCAACCTGCTGAAAGCTGGACACTTTCTCATGGCGGCTCACCAGGCCTTACTGAGATACATTTCAGCAGGAACTGGCGAGCAGACGATGAGCAAGTTGTATCTTTCCACATTTGCTTCTGTAATGACAAAGTTGGGATGTCAGGGGAGATTGTGACATGGTCATTTGCTAATGAGGAATTTCACCGAATTCTGTTTGCATCATTCCTGAGTAGTTGATGGTGTGGGGTAGATTAAAATCGACTAATTTCGGAAAATAAGTCTCCTGTTATTATTGGTTTGTTATCATATGATGATCTTTTACTGGGATCTTGGCTCTGGCTATTAGTGATGTTCTTTTCCTGTACACATCTATAGTAAGTCGTTCGGCTCACAACCAAGCCCTTGATGCTGCGAAAAAATCCAAACCAAACTTCTTTGTTACTATATTGAGTTAAAATGATTCGGAGTACCTACCTTCGTGAAGCCAAGTTCGGTGGTACGTAGCTTCTCTTCTGCATCATTCAGTACAGACGACTCTGGATTAACCAATCCTGCTTATACTCTCTTGGTCTGGCTTAGCATACTAACATATCTAATAATAATTCTAAGAATGTTAAGATGTCGAATGATTTAAATTAAAAAATTTATTCACTCCTTTACAAGAGAACTGGATCTTGTTGACATCGTTCGAACGGTATCTGATATCAAAACTTTGGGTCAACTCTCCACCAGAAGCCTTGTCACGCGTCACTAAGGGAAGATTTACGTCCTTTTTTGCCCTTTACCCCCTCCCTTCCACCCATGAAAAACCCTTCACCCTATAAAAATAGGAGAAATCGGCTCCTACCCAGACAAGGCAGCCCAGAATCCGACTTATTGGATCTCACGCGTCCGCCCTTGCCTGGCCTTACACGTCCTTTCCTATCTCCATGTTCAGACTTTTACGTTTTCCCCTCGTTTTTACGGTTCTTCTCGACAGTTTGACCCCGACGAGAATTCGCAGATGGGAGTAAAATACCCCCAGAGTCTGATCAGGGGGTGCGATTGCGACTTCCCTGAGTCCTCATGTTTGTAAATTGTCTGCATAAAAAACGCGTGGGGAAAAATCCAAGTAACCTTCTTATCTTGAAACCTGAAGAGTGTCAATAGCTTCCTTGCGGTTCGTACCTACGGCAACGTAGAGACAACAAGTTCCCTATGGAAGACACTCCTACGCCCACATAAAAGTTACACCCTTAACTAATTCATAGTACTATTCATTCACGGACTATACTATGTTTATATAGTAACTCTCAAAACCTTTCCGATATTTGAAACCTCTTCCTCTCTTTAACCTCTTCTCCTAATTAACTAGGAAATCCCCGCTAGAGTTCTTCCGCTAATGAGGTGCACTCAACACCCCCAAATACCTTCTTCAGCGACATGTTTTTTTTTATCCTTCAAGCCATTTTCACGATTTCTCTCTCATTTCGAATTCTTTCCCTTTTCAACTCGTTTTTCCCCTCGTATTGTTCGGACCTGGTGACGGCGTTAACAACTCGACCAACTCTCCCCCTTTACACCCTTTCAACACGGTAATTGCCTCGGATAACAGCCCCTACTTTTCCACAGTACTCAGCCCCTGAATTTTCTCCAAAGTTATTACGAGAATATTTCCATCCTCTATCATAGATATTCTATGGTAGTAGTTACAATGGACCTACGATTTTTTCTGTTCGAATATTTTCATTTTCAAGAGGAAAGAACGACCGAATATATTTTTTGCATCCCATTACCATTTTATTTCGGGGATTCTAATAAGTTTCCGGTCTAGCTCACAACGGTCTCCCAACTCGATGCTTGGGAAAACTGAATTTTCCGGTAGCTCAATGAGCAGGCGTTATTTCAAATTAGCCATTCGTTACAAATCTATTCAACCCCTGGCTTTCGAATGTTTTTTCTAGAAGTAATTTAATCAGTATCTATATTGTGCTGTGATGTAACCCAGTGTTCGTAAAATTTAAACTTTTTTCGCTCCCTCGTTTGTACTGTAGTATTACTCCTCCGCATGGTCCCCGTATTACGCAATTTCCAGGGCTATGATTGAGAGAGTTCAAGGAAAATTTCTTCATGGAGCTAAGGTGGATATTCGATAGAATATAAGATTGGAATATTCATCAGATTTCCTCCATTAGTTTTCCAATCACTCCACGCTAGAATGATCACTTTTGCGTCTTGAATGCAAGTGATCCACGGATAGGCAACGAACTGCAGCACTCCTAGGTCGTGCGGGTTAGTATAGCGAGCAACTCTGCCTACCATTGGTGTTAAACTCATATTATTACCTACTACATTCCTCAATTAGAAGGTAGCCGAGGAAAGTAGTGTGTAAAATGCTCCTTGCTATATTATAAAAATGAATTATAATGAAATCTACTGTGAAGATAGCAGATTTGTACTGACCACCGGACTTGATCGGTAGGAGGATAGACCAGCTGTGTGAGAGATAAAGGTAACATCACTGAGAGCAGTGAGAAGCCCAAAATATCTCCTGGGGACTTGTGAAAGTGATATGATAAAGGGTCAGATTTAGTAGTTGCGTAGAAGATAACGTTTCTGTTAGCTGTTGTTAGCTCGAGTACTCCCAGACTATTCAAAATTGTGATTTCACGAACTCTGTGTTCTGTTGTTTTCGAGTATGGCTAGCAGAAGCAATGTTTTCACCCAGAAAGGTGAGAAAAAAGTCCATTCATGCAGCATGAATTAATGAGCGAATTTTCCAAGAAATCATTCAGTTTAAGGTGTGGTTAAGAAAAGGACCAATGGTGTTGCAATTTGTTGTAGAAAGTTTTTTTTCGATTCTTGGTTTATATATATGTATATGTTTTTTTTACATACTTTTACACCAATAATCGACGTCCTGGAAGACGTGAAATCACTGGGCTGAAAGCTGAATCTGGGAGCCCGAGAAGCGTTCTGATTGTGGAAGCTCCAGGACGTAGTTAAAGATGAGTGCGACAGATCGCGTTCATGATCACTTGTTCCCAACCTCGTCACAACAAGCCACCTTTTGTTTATCACACATTTTTCTCCTTCATGCGTTACCGCATCTAAGTAATTAATTTGATAACATTTAGTTATATTCGCGATATGTACGAAAAAATCGTGCAATTTTCAATAATACACTGGGTTTTAAACGTTTCTATCGGTGGCAGTTGTTGATAAAATATTTGAACGAGGACTCTTTTTTTTTTTTTTTTTTTTTCTTTTTTTTTTTTTCTTTCCCGACACATGATTTTTGCATGAAAATTCGCTAATAATACGCTGCAAAATATTGCTGGGTATGCTTTGAAGACGTTAGGAGTCCATATTCATGTTCTACTCGTCTGTACGAACTCATAGAGTACCCACACGGCTACTCCATTTCTGGGTACAACAAATATACGCGCGTATTCATTATATATAAATATAGCTACAAACTTTTCTTAATTTTGGACAATTTTCATTTTTGAAAAATGCATTCATATCAGAAATTTTGTGCTGGATCCGAATATACCATAAATTACCATGATTTTCAATGTAAAAACCACAATAAACGGGAAAACCCATTTTTTTGGAGTTTTTTTGAATTTTGGACCAATTTGGATTGTCCAAAATTGCTGGTTAACGAACTTGACCTATGGTTTGTTGTTACAAACATTTTGGCAAAAACTAAAAAAAAATTTTTAAACAATTACTCAAGTTATCGTCCGGAATGACACATATATATATACATATGATTTTTGGAAAAACTTCAGGGATTGTTTCAGAATGTTCCAAAACGGATTTCAGAGTGAAAATTTTTCGAAAAAGTCGATTCTAAAAATTTTGAGGCCATTGCAATAGCTTCATTTTCTTTGAAAATTCGCTAAAAGAATCGAAAGTCGATTTTAGTCAAATTTTCAGGGAAGTTTGTGAGGCTAGGCTTAAGAAGAGTGCACAAAAACGTTAACATAAATGCAAAATACTAATACTCAATTCATGTAACGCTCGGTTGCATGAATTTTTACACAACAAAGTATCTAGTTACAGCGATTTCTGAAAATTCGTGTCAATAAGAGGCTACGTAGCTCATGATCTCCGAACTCATTAATTTGAGAACAGCGTTGAATGATCGGATTCTCCAATTCTCTCTGGTATCGCATTGAGCTTCGTAATTCCCTGTCCAAGTGAAACGCAATAGATCCTGTGATATTATCGAATTATTTAAACAATAATTCATTCTAACCGAAATTTGTATATTATTAACCATTCAGGAAGGATTGGCACTTGAAAATGGCATGAAATAGAATATTAATAAATAATTCATATACAAACTCATTTGCAGTATGAAAATGTAATTAAATTTATGCTAGACCCTCTTTTATTTATGTTTAAATCTCCTAACGTAATTTTATGAAGCATCGCGGGATGTCAAACAATTTTCTCAAGTAACATCCTCTTATTACTTGTTAAATAATACTCCGCTCAATTTCAAATTATTTGACTCCAAATTGCCACGCCGGAATGATGATGTGCTAGCATCAAAATTCAAAATGGGCAATTGAATGATTTTGGAACTAAAAGATTAATGAAGTTATGTGAGTTGTTTTATCAAATGGCTACATTCTCAATCTTAATCTGAAAGATTTGAGGATTCCTGTAACGTTTGAAATCTGAAGCTCCGAATACAATAGTGGATAAATAATTTATACTTATCAACACAGTTATCCAGTTATCACATTACTATAATTGAAAAAATTTCTAACACAATTATTTAAAATTATGAAATCCTTCAAGCCAGAACATCATGCTGGGACGACGTTGGCTTTCATGTAGACGCAGCCCAACCGTTTTCCTTTTTTGTCCAGGAACGTCATCTCCCCTCGTCTTTTCCCGTATTTGGCAGTCGTCATGAAGGGAAATTGAAAATCGTTCTTCATGTTCTTGACAACGCTTGTACCCTGTGAACGAGTTTATCGTACATCATAAAATTTTACCAGAAATGGTGTGTAATCACCTGCCTTAAAATTACCCTATAAAAGTACAAATGTTTAACTGGTAATCTATCCTTCTCATGGCGTTGGCCTTGAATCATCTAGGCCTGGTATATTTCACTAAATAAACATAATTATAAAAAAGTGTACCTCGGGGATTGGACATTCTGAGAAATTTATGGCGTCCAGCATGCTCTGTACAGACGAAGGAAAGATTCTGATCAAGCTGCATGCTCCACCCACGTTTCCGCTGATATCTTCTTTCCACTCATTGTCAACCAAACGTTCAATGTGGATGGCAATCTGAAATTGGTATTTTTTATGTGAAAGAAACCGCATAGAAAGTTGAAAGCTTTTTATGCTGTAAAATGAAATCCGGTTGAAACGGGACCTGGAGAACACAATGCAAAACAATGACTCCGATCGATAGTCAATAAACGATGATAAAATGATTTGTCTCCCTGACAGTGATCTGCTTGTCTAACAAAAAATCAGTTCAAAAAACGCCGCAAACTATTGCACAACAGTTTATTATTTTTCTATTATGATCATCCGACTTTAACTTTATCCATCCTCAATTCGGCCATGTCTTAAAACTCTATTCATATAAACGAAAAACGATCGCAGTTGGTCTATAGAAATTTGGTATAATTACAAAGCCTATTAAACACTGAACAGACCTTCCTTCGAGTGAGTAAATCTTTACAATATCATTAGGTTTTTGTTGTTATTTATAATCGTAATTCTGTTATTTTGTACTCGTAGGACTATCAGACTTAATGCCATTAATGATAATTTCATCTAGACTGAGGTATTAGGGCAAGGAGTGGCACTGGCGTGAATAGTGACAATTCGATACTTTCGATATTTATTGATATCGATATTTTGTTTCGATATTTCCGATTTTTGTATCGATATTTTACTAGCGATATAATCGAACATTGAAAGGAAAATATTGATATCGAAAGAAAAAACGTCTGCCAAGTGGGTGTGGCACATAGCTTCCTCGTATCCATAACCCGATTATATAGATGATCAGATGCATAGTAGTTAATCTCAAAACAACAATCCAGAATCAACCTAGAAGACAATCCTAGAAAATTTCATCAAATTCGGATGAAAAATTAAGTGAGTAGATGTGTGATTGGATCAAAAAAATACTTAGCTTCGGCTGGGATTCGAACCCGGGACCCCTGGGGGACAGTTGAAGTTACGGCTGTTACAAGGAATTCACGTTTGCGCATGCGCAGTCGCTTCTATCAGTCCGGGGATGATGATTTTCATAGGGGACTATCTTCAACCTAATCCACATAATCCCTGAAAATTTCATTGAAATCAGGTGGAAAATGTGGAAGTTATGGCCGTTACAAGGAAATTCACGTTGGCGCATGCGCAGTGGCTACTGTCAGTCTGGAGGTGATGATTTTCATAGGGGACCATCTAAATACTAATTTGTAACATCCCTGAAAATTTCATTGAAATCGGATGGAAAATGTAGAACGTATGGTCGTTACAAGGAATTCACGTTTGCGCATGCGCAGTCGCTTCTATCAGTCCAGGGATGATGAATTTTATAGGGGACCGTCTACACACCAACCCGCACGATCCCTGAAAATTTCATAGAAATCGGACAATAACTTCGTATAGTTATGCGCGTTACAAGGAATTCATGACAGACAGACAGACACACAGACACGGAACCAAAATTGTTCAGAAAGGTCTAAAACGCGAGTGGAAATTTTGATTTTGGAGAACTTTTTTTTTTCGTCCTTGAAAAGTGAAAACAAAGCTTCCGCTACCTTGGTAGATTCGGAAGCAAAATTATTTGTGTGATGGTTATATTCCTTTCCACTGTAATTTATCAATTTCTCCTAATTGATAAAAGACGATTCAAAAACATATTCGACATCAGTGAAATCAATATTCTTTTTCGATAATTTATCGTAATCACTGACATTGTTCAAAAAAAGATGGAAAAGCATATTCGATATCAGTGAAATCAGTACTTTTCTTTCGATATTCTATCGATGTCACTGATATTGATTAAAAAAAGATGAAAAAACATTCGATATCAGTGAAATCAGTATTTTTCTTTCGATATTCTATCGATATAACTGATACTGATTTTAAGAAAAAGATGCAGAAACACATTCGATATCAGTGAAATTAGTATTTTTCTTTCGATATTCTATCGATATCACTGATACTGATTTTAAGAAAAAGATGCAGAAACATATTCGATATCAGTGAAATCAGTATTTTTATTTCGATATCCTATCGATTTCACTGATACTGATCAAAAAAAAAAAAAAAAAGATGCAAAGACATATTTGATATCAGTGAAATCAGTATCTTTCTTTCGAAATTCTATCAATATCACTGACATTGATGAAAAAAAGATCAAAAAAAAAAAAAAAAATTCAGTGACGATGTCACATCAATATTTTTTTTCGATATTCAATCAATATTAGTGATATCGATATTTTTCTTCTGATATTTTATCGATATCGATACTGTCTTCCGATATTATTTCGATGTTAAATATCGCATCGAATGGTACATCGAATCGTCACTAGGCGTGAAGCAGTAGAGTAGGATCTCTTGAATTTTGACTATTTTTCTCACTCACCCAAATTCTCCTCTCATTTGAATGAGGTATTACACTCGGAGGAGTGGGGCCCATTTTGGTTTATTATTTTCAATAATGAACCTTTGGAATCGACCAAGAAAAAAAAATTTTTAACACCCCCTCAAAAATGGTTTACGTTTCAAGGTACGTAGAATCCAAAAATCGAATAAAAATTTTGCCGTCCGTCCGCCGTCCGCCGTACGCCGTACGCGGCACTTTTGCCACTTAGCATTGACCGATTTTGATGAAATTTGGTATGTAGGCTCCATTCGGGGTCTAGTTGTGCCCCGAAGCTTTTGGTTGATGTAGGTCACTTCTAAGGGTTCCAAAATCAATTTTGAAATTTTGAAAACGCCCTAACTCAAAAAATTTCGATATAAAGGTATGGTTTTTCCTTCAATTTAAGATTCTATAGAATTTTTAGAATTTTTTGAGACCACGCGGAGCTCTGTAGGACAAACCGTTCGCCCCCTACGAAAATTTAAGGGTTTTTATTGAAATATATATATATATATATATATATAAATCAAAACACGAGTGTGAATCGCAAAAGAGGCCTAATCTCCGTTCAAATTAGAGCTGACCAAAATGCGATCGATGATTGGTGATTTTGATTTTTTTTTTGATTTTTGATTTTTTTTTTTTTTTTTCTTCATATTGGATGGTTGGTGATTTTGTAGGCGAGTGATCTATATAAAAATAATAAACCATTGTGTAATAATTTGCAGCGTTTTTTCTTTGGTATTGGTATTAGGTACCTTCCTACTTGGTGATGTATTTTGACGATGCGGCAAGGTAAAGGACCCATACTTAGCTAGTTGGTGGTGCAACTTTTGTGCCTAGAGGAGTGCGTAGCACAAGATAAAAGTATGTCAAAAACTAATCAAAACTATTTGAATAACATGATATCATCCAAGATTTTGATCACCTCTGTGTCGTCATCCAAAGCTTTGTTCTTTGAGAAGATCCCTGAATACGTGCCCTTCTCCTCATCGTAGGTCACGTTCAAATGAAACTCGTCGGTCCCAGCATCTACGCATTGCTCGAGAGCATCGAATTTCAGTGAATACGGTCCCTCCTGGAAAATTAGTGTCCAGTGTTAGAAATGGGAACAGTCAACCCGTAAACGTGTCAAACAACGAGAATTTTGGTTTATTATTTTCAATAATGAACCTTTGGAATCGACTAAGAAAAAAAAATGTTTAACACCCTCTCAAAATTTGATGGTTTACGTTTCAAGGTACGTAGAATCCAAAAATCGAATGAAAATTTGGCCGTCCGTCCGCCGTACGCGGCACTTTTGCCACTTAGCATTGACCGATTTTGATGAGATTTGGTATGTAGGCTCCATTTGGGGTCTAGTTGTGCCCCGAAGATTTTGGTTGATGTAGGTCACTTCTAAGGGTTCCAAAATCAATTTTGAAATTTTCAAAACGACCTAACTCAAAAAATTTCGATATAAAGGTATTGTTTTTCCTTCAATTTAAGATTCTATAGAATTTTTAGAATTTTTTGAGACCACCCGGAGCTCTGTAGGACAAATAGTTCGCTCATTACGAGAATTCAAAGTTTGGACGTACGATAAATCAGAAACACGAGCATGAATCACAGAAGAGGCCTAATCTCCGTTCAAATTAAAGCTGATCGAAATGCGATCGATATTTTTCTTCATGTTGGATGGTTGGTGGCGTTGCAAAGGAGTGATCTATATAGAAAAATAAAAAATAATAAACCATTGCAGCGTTTTTATCTAGATATTATCAGGTGGGATATCAAAGTGTACAAGAAAGTTGCGCCCCTTTGATATTGACACGGCAAGTGTGGGATCACTCGGCTGTTGATTCGATGAAGAAAACTCTAAACTAAGGTATATGCTTGGTGGAATTCCAAATTATGGATTAAGTTTTATTGCTAGAATACACGCTTATTGCTAAAATACACGTTTTATTGCTTCTACACAATATATCCTCATCTACTTATGAAACTCACTGAGCTCTCAAGGGCCAAAGCTGCTGAAAACAACAACGACGAGAAATACAGTTGAATTTTCATCTTTCCAGGAGAACCTGTACATGCAGAGGTCTACTTGTGAACTAAAGACCTGCTTGAACAAATCTAGTCATGTAGGAAATAATTTCGTAGGGAAGTAATTAAAACCAACTGGATGAGTGATCGAAACAGTGTCATTAAAAGTTACTAAATACGCTACTACCTAATTATTATCAGCATTGATGTTGCGGAATTATTCTTATCGAACAACCAATCAGTGAATTCCATAAGCGAATGTAGTTTTAATCACCATCGCTTGATTCTTTCGTCTTGATGAGGTAGATACACTGATGACGTGAGGCATTAGGGAATCGCTGTTACAATAGTATGATCGATAATAGATACTTGAAGATCTGGCTTCAGTACTATACTAACTGTATGGCCTGTAGTAATTTAAACGAGTAGGGTGGGGCGATATAGCCTCCTGAGGAAGCCACATGGACATACAGAATTGTTTGATGTGAAAATATTTTATTGTACCTATTATCAAGCAGTTTTACTGTTTATCCACGATATGGAATTTGATTACCACGAACATATTTTCCTTATTGAAAATCCCTGAAAATTGCATCAAATTCGGACAATAACTTAGTTACGCCCGTTACAATGATTTCATGACAGACACGAAACCAAAATTGTTCTGGAAGGTCTGATACGTAAATTGCGAGTGGGAATTTTGGGACTTGGAAGCAACATACTAAATCAAGATTGTGAATTGTGATCATAGAAAATGAAAGGAAACAATAATAGATACTCAAATAGATTAATTGAAATCTGAGATGTCTGTAGCTACCACTCATTTTTTCCTTGATTGGCCATCCTGTATGATAACTTGAACCGTGAAACATTAAAATTGGATAGGAAACAACGAAATAAAGATCGTAGGTATTTTTTGTAAACTCACCGAAAAACAGCCATTTGGGTGGATTTCCGAAAACCCTCTCATATTGGGCACTTCCCCGAGTTTTGGAAACAGCCTACAATCTCAGAAAGACACTCAATCTCTAAGGATACATCCAATCTATTCTGGACAATCTATTAGACACATAGTTTTCCAGTAGAGTAAAATTCCCTGAGTATCCCGGTTTTCCAGGTCGCTGGACACCCTGACTCAACTTGCTGGCCTCGACGGATTTTCCAACAACAATATTGTTTGTAATACTCTTATATTAAGAACAAAATCATTACATCCATACCAGTAAAGATATTCTAGGTGAGGAACGTGTGCGACAGACTTTGTTTTTTATTCGTTCCACCTCTATTGTTAAGAAATTTAGTAAGAAACTTATTATGTCCCTTGAGAATAAAAGATCATTGTCCCAATAAAAATCAATTCTCGATCCGAAACACCCGCAGCCTTATTGAACCCTTTAAGGAAAGACTTACAACATTTTCGTTCCCTCTTTAAATTTTCCTTTCTCCTCCTTTCATATTTATTTCCTTATAATATAAAGCCGTTGAACGAAGGGCAAGGGGGAAAAAGGGCGATATTGAAGATCAAGTTATGAGTCCTCCCTCACGCCCTTATATGGGATATCCCTTATATGGGACTGTAGGGCTCTCCTCTCAAGAGTGCACATCAAGCAATATCCGGGATGGTTTTTAGAAGAGCTGCCACGAGGGGAGTAGAATGAAACAAGAAAATTGAGTAGGTGCAAGGGTCTTTTCTACACTCGGCTGCGTTTTTTATCGTTACTTTTTTATATGTGTATACGTCAGCTGAAAAAAATTATACATCGTTGAATCAGACTGGAAACTACACGATTTCTCGCTTAGCAGCTGGGGCTCTCAACTTTTCAAATAAACGCCGTATCAAAGTGCAAAAGGGAAAACGAATTATATGGGATAACTTTTTCAATTGCACACGAATTTTCTCCTCTAGAATTTCCTGATACCACTATTTTCAAGGAATACGATACAGGGTGAACACTCTTAATGTACCCAACCTTCAAGAGATCGATTCTTCAACTAATTTCCAACAAACAGTTCTTCTTACAGTTTAGTCCCTTGTTTTCTTATAAATTTTAATTTTTAAGATTTTTTTTTTTGTTTTCAACCTTACTGCTATTTACTATTAATTCGATTCTTCAACTAATTTCCAACAAACAGTTCTTCTTACAGTTTAGTCCCTTGTTTTCTTATAAATTTTAATTTTTAAGATTTTTTTTTGTTTTCAACCTTACTGCTATTTACTATTAATGTGCCGTGTAAAAGTAAAGAAGAGTGCCGTTGAAAAAAACGTTCAATTTCCCATCTCCCTAATGTCAAACGAAAATATTTTGAGAAGATCTGATGCGTAAAAAGAAGCTTTAAGTAAAATTTGTGATTGTCTTCTAAAATTTCATTTTTTTCGATTCGTTTTGGTTTATTATGTTCATAATAAACCCTTGGAATCGACCAAGAAAAAATTTTAACCCCCTTCAAAATTTGTTGGTTCACGTTTCAAGGTACACGTAGAATCCGAAAATCGAATAAAACTATTTCGTCCGTCCGCCGTACCGATGTTATAAATCATTCTCAGCTGCTGAGGCAGAAATCTCCCTGATTATGCATAGGGAATAGAACATCAAACTTGATAGGGAATTGCAGCAGTGGTTCTCAGCTGGTTTTGGATGGGATGCCACCATGGTGGGCGGGTCTGGGCGGGTGCTGGGATTTTCCCCGGTCTCGTTTTCACAGTCATTCGTTTTCTTGGCAGAAGAAAAAAAAACTCTCTCCTTTCTCTTTTTGACACCATATTGCTTCATTGTTGTTATGTTTATCTAATTTATATAGACAGTTGCTTATACACTATGTATTTCTGGCAAATAAATTATTAACTATATTGATTTGAAAGCAAAGATTTTTCAACGAAATGTATCATTCTAAGGGGGATTCCTAATGCACCCCCCCCCCCCCCCCACTCATGCAGAAACGCTCATTTCGTTTTTTTTTTTAAACTCACTTTTTTCCGCTTTCAATAACAAATTTCTCCCCTGATTTCGATCATACAAACTCTTTGATTAAACAGTCAGAAAGCTGAGATTCTGAGGTAGTTTTTCCTGTAGAGTGACTTTCAAAAATACGTGTAATAAATAATTTGATTGCAATAATAAAAGCATAAAAAATGAAAAAAACGAAATTTTAGAAAATTATCATATTTTTACTTTGAGTTTTTTTTACACAACAGGTCTTCTCAAAATTATGTCAGCTTTATTGGGATTTGGGTCCAACAACAAAATCCTCCTCTTTCACCAAATTTTCGAAAAATTTATTCTTCATCAGGGCTCAGAGGATGAGTTTAGGTTTGAACATCAAACCACGGTCGGGAACAAAGAGGTATAAACCAGGAACACTTATCCTGGTTTAGGTGTTCCTGGTTTATACCTCTTTGTTCCCGACCGTGGTTTGATGTTCAAACCTAAACTCATCCTCTGAGCTCTGATGAAGAAAATAAATTTTTCGAAAATTTGGTGAAAGAGGAGGATTTTGTTGTTGGACCCGAATCCCAATAAAGCTGACATAATTTACATCGGGTCGATTGTCATACACTACTTCTCAAAATATCTTTGTTTGGCATCAAGGAGATGGAAAATTTAGACTTGTCAATCGTTCTACACGTAACATGCCGTAACATAACCTTGTTATCTTACGAGAGGGAGCCATATTGCCGACTCAACTTGGAAGACATTCTGTAATTCAGATCAAAGAGAGATTCCCAACTATGTTGAACTGCCCAATGCAACGTATGTTTGATTAGTACGTATTCGTTGTATTATTTCGATTCAAGTACCGATCTCTTTTCATACAACGAAGCTTAGGGAAATTGGTTCGAACTTCGATAAAATTATCAATACAAATAAACCACATTCAGACCTTTCTGTTCATCCTTAGAATGAATGGTGAGCAATCTACCCTATTTCTATAGGTACAAAAAAAATAAAAAATAAAACCACGTCATTCCCCGTTCACCATTTCCGTTCCCAATTCAAATCTTAATCAAGTGCTCTCACATTTAAAAACGAAAGGATTTCACAAAAGTTTCGTTCAATATGACTCATCAAACAGTAAAATGAAAAGATTTATAGTGAGAATTTTCAATTGAAAGTCTCTTATATCCAGAATATAGAATCGATTTAAAATGACGAGCTCAATGCAGAGCTTTTAATGTAAAGAGAGATTTCAATGAACATGGTTATTTAGATTTCGTTTATTCCGTTGTAGTTGTGTACAAACGGGAAGTAAGTATGCTGATTAGTGAAGAATAATTCGGTTGTCAGATTACATTCGTGAGGCATTCAGCTTGGACTTTTAAAAGAAGGTCTTTGGACGATCTCTGCACTGTCGGGAGAACAGTGGAGGCTTATGGGTAGGGATCGGATTCTTATGTTCTACATATTACTTTCTAAACAATATATTGGCAATATTGAATAAGAAGCATTCAAATAAGCAACTTTTTGAACGGGTTAAGCCTACTTTTATTTAACATACTTTCACATATTTCGCTGTAAATACATATTTACAAATATCTAACTGAAAACGCTGCAAATCATTGCCCAAAAGTTTATTATTTTCTGTATAGATCACCCTTCTATATAGATCCCTCCCTGCCAACCATAGGTACCTACTAACTACTAGGGCATTTTTGGACATTTCAACCCTTCATTTCCATTTGGTTGGTGGTTGGGGTTGAAATTTTCAAAAATTCCCTAGTAGTTAGTAGGTACATAGTTAGTAGGTACCTATAGTTGGTAGGGAGGGATCAATACAGAAAATAATAAACCTTTGGGCAATGATTTGAAGCGTTTTTCTTTTACCTACCTACCGGTGGTAGGTACTACCTACCACACCATATTTATTAGAAAGAACTAAACGCTTCACTCTCGATTCAAAAAATAGGGAGCTTCATATGGAAATTTGATCACTGTTTGCTAAGGAAGCGAAACTGAATACAACTCGAAGAAACGAACAGCGATCGCGTTTTGGTTAGCTAAAAATTCAACGGAGATTAGACCTCTTTTGTGATTCACACTTGTGATTTTGTTTCATCGAAGGAAAACCCTTAAATACTCGTAGGGCGCGAACGGTTTGTCCTGCAGAGCTCCCTCCGGGTGGTCTCAATTTTTTTTAAAAATTCAATACTATTTAAAATTGGTGAAAAAACGATACTTTTATTTCGAGAGTTTTTTGGAATCAAAATCCTCATTTAAATTCACTATTTTGAATTCAGTAAAAATTAATGTCCACGACACTTGCCGACCCCAATAATTTTTATATGTACACTGATTTTTCAATTGGGGACCATTGTTACTTATAAGTACATGATAATCTGTATTTTCTTCAAAAAACTTTTAGGAATTTAGAATTCTCAAAATAATGTAGATACTTACTGAAATTGACCTGGAAAATTAACACTTTTGAATCATTGAAACGGTGCTTTTAGACCTCTTATAATTAACATACCATTTGATATTAACTTGGCATTATGAGTGTAACACCTTTCATTCTTCTTGCTTTGATATACAAAATATGTGAAGTACAGTCGCATGAGTACTATAAAGCCGGATTTGACTACCCATATGAATTCCTTGATGACGAAGAACGAAGTTTTCGTGAAGAGTTTGGGAGAGAAAAACGATCGAATCACCCAAATTGTCCTGGCGAAATACTTAGGATCAATAACGGAAGTGCGGCTCGTGAGAATCAGTTCCCCTTCGTAGTGGCTTTAATGCGATGGGAAACCTACCCGAAGATCACTGATCAATTTTGTGTTGGCACTCTCTTAACTTTGAGTTTCGTGTTATCAGCCTGTCATTGTCTGGTAGAAGGGGAGATTAAGTATCCACATACAGTGGTTGAGCCACCCTCCATAGATATATTGGCAGGAGCAGTGGATTTGTTGAGCTACACACAAGATAGAAAAAAGGTCGAAGGATGCGGGCAAGTTCGAGAAGCGTGGGATATTTTTATTCATCCGAAGTGCTCTTATCAGAATAACGAACTCGTGAAGGATTTTGGTCTTATCAAAACGAAGACACCTTTCATATCAACGCCGCAAGGGTGCATGAAGCCAAAGCACTTTCCTGCGGATCAACCGGATCATAGGGAAGTTGTGAACAACATGACTGAAAACGAGGAGTTCTGTGTGACCATGGGGTGGGGCCTGGACGCTGAGGGTTTCGCATCTTCTTGGTTGAAGACAATGTCAATGACCTTGAAGCCTGCAAAATGGTGCAAGGAGAAGATTTTGGATGTCACTAAAGACCAGGTGGGCGGACCGGATATTTTTCAATCTGATGCGAATATCTGCGCATTGGGTTGTGAAGAAGGTGAAACCATTTGTATGGGCGACAGTGGTGGACCACTGCTATGCGGACCGTCCAGAGAATTCGTAGGAGTTGCCAGTTTCGGGCCTGGGAATGCGTCGTGCGGGAACGACACAATCCCATTTGTATTTGGCCGAATCGATGGCCACGAATATTGGATCTGGGCGAAAATCCATAACGAGAGCAAACATGATTCAGCCTCTATCCTCAATTTTCACGCGCGCAGTATGGTGATCATGGCAATGGTTTTAGTAATAAAAGACACCCTAATTCTCTAACCAATATACGTCAAGAATAGCTTAAAATAATGTCACAGAGTTACTGTTTCCTTAATTATGTCATTACAATGCGGTATCCGTTAAGGTGGTTTCAGTAACATGGATGACCAGAGGTTTTGTGCACAACTAGTCGTTATGCCTACAAAACTAATGCCCAGAGATGGCTTGGGAGTCCTGACAGCTCACTATAAAGATACTGATTTAAATCAAGAGTTCAGCTTGGCCCCAGGGTTTATTGTTTTTCCGTTCTGCCGTGTTCTTACCTACAAATTTACCAATGAGAAATCCTCTTAGGACTTGTAAGTAACTTAAGGCTTCCGTTAGTTGATCGGAATCTTGGTGGTTTGCGCATCAAGTACCTTGAACTTTCATGTGAGCTCTTGCTAGAAACGGGTAACTGGTTAGTATTAGATATCATTACACCAAGATTATTGGCTTATTATTGTACTAGTGCCTGATGACATTGCATAACGCCCGTGATGTTTACGTTCACCAACGTACCAAATTGATAACTTAGGCCAACACAAGGGATTCACAGTAATTATTATTATGACCCCAATTATTTAGTATACCGTTTTGCTTACTGGGAAACAACCATGCCTATAAACTGTGATATCATTACAAAAGTTCTTGTTTGATTTATTTATTGTGTCGTGTTTTACCCTAGAGAACCACAGAACTTTTGAATAAGCGTGGTAACATGGGTATTATTCCTTACATCTTTCTGCTACTGATGTACAGCCGTGATGTTCAACCAATTGAATACTTGAATGATAAATTTAAAGATCACTCGAATATCCAAGATAATAGTGAAGTAAGTTTCCCACAAGTTTTTAAGGGGGAAACACGTTCAAATGACCCAAATTGTCCGCCTGTCAATTTACAGATCAATAATGGACGTGTGTCTAATGTTGATGAATTCCCCTTCGCGGTAGCTTTAATTAGTCGAAAAACCCAACCACAGATCACAGATCAGTTCTGTGTTGGCACTCTCATAACAGTGAGCTTCGTTTTAACAGCTTGCCATTGTCTGGTCGAAGGAGAGATTAAATATCCGCATAAACTGATTTCACCGTCCAGTGTGGATATTTTAGCAGGTACAGTGGATTTGTATAGCTACGTGGATGACAGGGAAAAACTTGAGGGATGTGGACAAGTTCGATCGGTAAAGCGTATGAGGGTTCATCCGGGTTGCTCTTTGAAAAATAACGAACTCAGACAGGATTTTGGCATGATTCAAACAAAAGTACCATTCAGAATCTCCCCAAAAACAAGTTGTATTAAATCGGTCTACTTCCCCGAAGAAGTAAAATGGCATAGAGAAGAAACGGACAAAATGACAGAAAACCACGTGGCCTGTGTGACCATGGGATGGGGTCTGGACATTGAAGGCTTCGCATCTTCATTGTTGAAGGTACTCACAGTGACTTTGCGCCCAGGAAAATGGTGTGAGGAGAAAATACGGAATGTCACGAAAGACCAAGACGGAGGGCCAGATATTTTTGGACCAAGCAGTGGGAGGACTTTGTGGACTTTGCGCATTGGGTTGTGAGGAAGGTGAGACTATTTGTGCTGGCGACAGTGGAGCACCGTTGTTATGCGGACCGAACAGAATTTTGGTGGGAGTAGCCAGTTATGGGCCTGGGAATGCGTCGTGCGGGAACGACACAATCCCATTTGTCTACGCCAGGGTCGATGGCAACGAATATTGGATCTGGGCGGTGATCTATAACGAGTCATATCATTCTCATGACTCTACCTCGAACTTGGATTTGCAACCATTAACTATGATGGCAATGACAATGGTTGTTGTAATGGTACTGATGTAACTGACAACCGAATTCTCGAACTAAAAGCTCAATACATTTATGACAACATCTTCCAGAGTTATTGTTTTCATACATCTATAGGTATGTGGGTTGTATCACACATATAAGTATTTAGGATAGGTCTTCCAACTTTTCATTTTGAGGTGATGTTCTACTGATCAAAACAATACCCTCAAAATTATGGCCAACACTATCATGTAAGGAGCGCTTGATGGTGTCAGTAGTGCACTCCATTTTGTCGTAGGATGCTGTGGTTAGGAGAAAAGTACTGAATGTGGCTCATTACTGCATGTCGAGATAAAATAGCAGATCAGATGGCACATGAGTACGCTCGTCAGCGAGCAGCACTGATGGGAGCAACATGACCTGGGGTAATGTGAAACCCAATTCCAGGCTGAGTTCCAACGGGGAAAAGTGGGTGTGGTTTTAGTGCGATTTGAATCCCAATCATCAGAAGCTGCGGTCCCCCTCTGATGTATTCGTAAAAAAATAACATCATGGTGACCTACAATGATCAACTTTGCAAATTAACTACTTCGGCCATAATTATGATTATCATTTCATATTTACTGACTCCAATTAATTTGAAAATTAAACCACTTCTACCAAGGAAGTTGCTATCAACACTGTTGTTTTATTACAAGAACTGTTTAAAAGTGAAATTTAAGTGCTGAGTTAGTGTAAATAACTCAAAATTTCAGTGCAATAACATATGAATATATAAATTTACCTGGACAAACTACTACCTACTTCCTACAGATTCGGTTGAAAAAAAATAAAAAAACGTTTTGACTCCATAGAACCAACCCACCACTGCATCAAGTCTTTGAATTATTTTGGCAACATGGGCCTCACATCTTATATCATTTTGGTGCTGATGTACAGTCGTAAATTTCAATCAATTGGATCTAATGACTTCTTCAATGTCCGAGATTACAGTAAACTAAGTTTCTCTCAAGGGTTTGAGCGAGAAAAACGTTCAAACGACCCAAAGTGTCCCGCTGTCAATGTACGGATCAATAACGGACGTGCGGCAAATGAATATGAATTCCCCTTTGTGGTAGCTTTGCTTCATAGAAAACCAAAACCACAGATCACAGATCAATTCTGTGTTGGAAGTCTCATAACAAGGGGACACGTTCTAACAGCCTGCCATTGTTTGGTCACAGGGAAGATTAAATATCCACATAACATAATTACACCGTCCAGCGTGGATATTCTGGCAGGTTCAATTGAGTTGAATAGCTACGTGAATAACAGGGAGAAGTATCTTGGATGTGGATCAGTTCGATCAGGAAGACTCATTAGAGTTCATGATGGGTGCTCGTTGGAAAATAACGAACTCAAAAATGATTTTGCCTTGATTGCAGCCAGAGAACCATTCAAATACCCTAGATGGAAACCGTGCCTTAATGTCGTGTTCTTTACTGCAAAAGTAAAAGGGCAGAGAGAACGAACGGAAATAATGACTAAAAACCACGAGACCTGTGTGACCATGGGATGGGGTCTGGACGCTGAAGGCTACGAATCTTCATTGTTGAAGGTACTCACAGTGACTTTGCGTCCTGGGAGTTGGTGTAAGGAGAAAATACTCAATATCACGAAAGACCAAGATGGAGGGCCAGAGATTTTTGGACCAAGTGATAGTCTTTGCGCATTGGGTTGTGAGGAAGGTGAGACTGTATGTGCTGGCGACAGTGGAGCACCGTTGTTATGCGGACCGAACAGAGTTTTGGTGGGGGTAGTCAGCTATGGGCCTGGGAATGCCTCGTGCGGGAACGACAAAATCCCATTTGTGTACGCCAGGGTTGATGGCTGGGAAACTTGGATCTGGGCGGTTATTTTCAACACGTCTCTGCATCCTCATGACTCTGCTTCGATCATGAATTTGCATCCTTGCATTATGGCTACATTGGCAATGGTTATAATAATAAAAGAAAAATACCTGGAAACTTAAGTCCCGATCTGAACATGCGCCAATTATAACCGAGATTATCTCAATACGTTTTCTTAAATCCACGGGTATTTTTAAATGTTTCTACTAGAGTTGACCATAGAGTCTGTGTGCTGCAAATATTTGTGGGAAAACTATCTGATCAAAATTGCTTATTGCGGAATCCTCTCATAAAATGTAAATAAGTCTTCAATTCTTCCGTGTCTAAATACCACAAGTGGTGTAGCATTGAAACCTGAAGACTATGGGTCTTCATTGTTGAAGATACTCACTGTGACTTTGCATCCTGGGAGTTGGTGTACGGAGAAAATACTCAATATCATAAAAGACCAAGATGGAGGGCCAGATATTTTTGGACCAAGGGATAGTCTTTGCACAATGGGTTGTGAGGGAGGTGAGACTATATGTGTTGGCTAAAGTGGAGCACTGTTGTTATGCGGACTGAACAGAATTCTCATGAAATTTAAATAGGTCTTCAATTCTTTCGTGTCTAAATACCACAAGCGGTGTAGCATTGAAACCAGAGTTAATCTTCTTTCACTACCAATTTCAGACCAACAATCTTGAAGAGTCTCAACCAGAAGATGACGTCAGCAGGTGGTTATCCAGGTAACTATGAGGGAAACAATATGATTTATTCAATTTAACACAACAGCATTATCGTATCCACCATTAACATCATGGTGAAAACTTTTAGTGCACTCCATTTTGCTGAACAGTGCAGAAGCATGGGCAGATGCTATGAATGTGGCTAATTTCCGTAATCACTTGGCTAGTATCCAGAGGAGAGGTGTACTCCACATTGTGAGCGCCTATCAAACAATTTCATAAAGCCTGCATTGTTGATCCTTGCAGGAGTGATACCGATCCACTTTCCAGCCGCTGAAAATAAAATGGCGATAGAAAGGAAGACAAAGGAGGCTCTAAGCCAAGAAGCAAAGAAGGAGCGTGAAGAAACGCTTCAATGTTGGCAAGAAAGCTAGGCTACTAACAAGACGAAGATGGACTAGTAAGAATGGAAACACAGGGAAGAGAATTACTTCCTTAAGCAGGTTCGTACAAGTAATGGGCTGTTCTATGAGTGTTTGAACAGAATAGGAAAAGAGAGCTCTCCTGCATCCTTGTCCTGGCTTTGAGGATTGTGTTTTTTACACTTTTCTATATTGTGCCAAATGGCTGAATTAAAACCAACTCCTAAGAGCTGATAATGGCCACACCCTTGTCCCCAGAGGAGCTGGTCGATAGGATGGAGTGGAGAGTTTTCCTGGAACTAGATAGCAGGATACGTGAAAAGGATCCTACCAGATAAGATGGTACAAAAACCCTCCACCAGAGCAGCACTGTTGGGAGGAACATGACCCAGAGGAGGCACCAAAACTGAGCCCAAAGTAATGTGAAAAAAAGATTCCAGGCTGAGTTCCAACGTGGAAAAGAAGGTGTGGTTTTAGTTCGGTTCAAACACCAATAATCGAAAGCTGCGGTTCCCTTCTGATGTCTTACAGAGAGCTATAACAATCTAGATCTTACGAATTTCGTCACTTACCTGTCGACGAGAAAAAAATACCATCAGGGTGACCTATTATGACCAACGTTAGCAAATTAAAATACTTCGGCCGTAATTATGATTGTAATTTCTATATTAGTGACTCCAATTGTTTAGAAAACTATACTTCTTTACTACCAAGGAAGCATTGCTACCGACACTATTGTTTAATTACAAAAAAAAAAATTCAAAAATGAAATTTTAATGCTAAATTAGTATAAATAAGTCAAAAATTTTAGTGCAATAACATAAGTATCTTGTCAAATTTACCTGTAAAAACTACCACTACAGATTCCCGTTTAAAAAAAAAAAAAAAAAAAAAGAATAAAGTTTTGACCTCATAAAACTAACCCATCACATCATCAAGTCTTTGGATTATTTAGGCAACATGGGCCTCACATCTTACATCATTTTGGTGCTGATGTACAGTTGTAAATTTCAATCAATTGAGTCTAATGACTTCTTCAATGATGACAGTAACGTAAGTTTCTCTCAAGATTTTGAGCAAGAAAAACGATCGAGCGACCCAAAGTGTCCCGCTGTCAATGTACGGGTCCATAATGGACATGCGGCAAATGAATATGAATTCCCCTTTGCAGTAGCTTTATTTCATAGAAAAACCAACCCACGGGTCAAAGATCAATTCTGTGTTGGCAGTCTCATAACAACGGAACACGTTCTAACAGCCTGCCATTGTTTGGTCACAGGGAAGATTAAATATCCACATAACATAGTTACACCGTCCAGCGTGGATATTCTGGCAGGTTCAATAGAGTTGAATAGCTACGTGGATAACAGGGAGAAGTATCTTGGATGTGGATCAGTTCGATCAGCAAGGCTCATTAGAGTTCATAAAGGGTGCTCGTGGGAAAATAACGAACTAAAAAATGATTTTGCCTTAATTGCAGCCAGAGAACCATTCAAATACTCAGTAAGGAGACCGTGTATTAATGTGGTGTACATTCCTGAAGAAGTAAAAGGGCAGAGAGAACAAACGGAAATAATGACGAAAAACCACGAGACCTGTGTGACCATGGGATGGGGTCTGGACGCTGAAGGCGTTGAAGTTTCTTCATTGTTGAAGGTACTCACAGTGACTTTGCGTCCTGGGAGTTGGTGTAAGGAGAAAATACTGAATATCACGAAAGACCAAGATGGAGGGCCAGATATTTTTGGACCAAGAGAGAGTCTTTGCGCATTGGGTTGTGAGGAAGGTGAGACTACATGTGTTGGCGACAGTGGAGCACCGTTGTTATGCGGACCGAACAGAATTTTGGTGGGAGTAGCCAGTTATGGGCCTGGGAATGCCTCGTGCGGGGACGACAAAATCCCATTTGTCTACGCCAGGGTTGATGGCTGGGAACTTTGGATCTGGGCGGTTGTTTTCAACACGTCTCTCCGTCATCATAACTCTGCTTCAATCATGGATTTGCAACCTTGTATTATGGCTGCATTGGTTATTGTAATAATAATAAAAGAAACATACCTGGAAACTAAAGTCCCGATTTGAACATGCAAAATAATAACTGATACTATCTCAATACGTTTTCTTAAACCCATGTTTTTTTTAGGTAGCTTACATACCTGACCTGCATGACCTCAAAGAAGTTCACAGTCGAGAAATTACTTCAGTAGGGAAATGTAGAGCACTTGGTTGATCCGGCGTTGAATGGGTGATTAATTTATGACAGTTTAATCCAATAAATCTATCATTAAAGATTCACCCTCATTAGCCACCAGCAGCTGTTCAGAAGTCAACACTTCACCATCCTCCTTCAGAACCTCTGATCTATTGCCAACACTTTGTCCAGCTACGCCTGAAGTCAGATGATCAAAGAGAACGAGAACGAGAACCAAATTACCTCCTCCATTTCTTCTTCGACTATTAAACAAAATAAGAGGGGGAGAACGTCGTATTATTATTACTTGCTAGTGTCGTGTTTCCCTTTTAACACAGAATGTGTTTTTGCGATGACCTACCGAAAAAAAATCGTAACGAAAAAGCGACAGAAAAAACCGTTACGCGCCTTTTATAATGATTTTCACGTGCAACCAAGCCGTTGGTAAGGAAATAGAACTCCCGCAGTGTTCATTGCACAGAAATTGTTCACCATTCGTTGGAAGGCTCTCAATTTATATAGTATTTTTCTTGTAGTTACATATTTATTTATATAACATTTATAGGGTTTTAGACCAAATTAAATGTCTAACAATTATTTATTTTATTATTGCCAAAGACTCCACATTTATTTTGTTGTTTTTGGTTTATTATTTTCAATAATAAGCCTTTGGAATCGAGCAAGAAAAAAAAAATTTTAACCCCCCCTCAAAATTTGATGTTTTACGTTTCAAGGTAGGACGACGTTTTACGTTTCCTACGTAGAATACGAAAATCGAATAAAAAAATTTCCGTCCGTCCGCCGTACGCCGTCCGCCGTACGCGGCACTTTTCTTAGCAACACTGGACCGATTTGGTTCAAATTTGGTATATGGGCTCCATTTGGGGTCTAGTTGTGCCGCGAAGCTTTTGGTTGATGTAGGTCACTTCTAAGGGGTGAAAATTAAGGGTTGAAATTTTCAAGAGTGCCCTAGCTCGAAAACTCTGGAAATAAAGGTACCTATCGTTTTTTCACCAATTTTAAATAGTATTGAATTTTCAAAAATTTTTGAGACCACCCGGAGCTCTGTAGGACAAACCGTTCGGTCCCTACGAGTACTTGAAGGTTTTCCTTCGATAAAACAGAATCATGAGTGTGAATCGCAAAAGAGGTCCAATCTCCATTCAAATTTTATCGGACTAAAATGCGATCGCTGTTCATTTCTTCGATTTGTATACAGTTTTGCCTTCTGCGTAACCAGTAATCAAATTTCCATATGAAGCTTTCTATTTTTCCAATCGAGTGTGAAGCGTTTAGTTCTTTCTAATAAACTTGATTGTGAAGGTGTGAAGCCAGTATGGTGTGGTAGGTAGTACCTAGCTGGTAGGTAAATGTTGGTGGGTAAAAAACGCTGCAAATCATTGCTCAAAGGCTTCTTCACTCTTCAGATCACTGATCAGCTGAGTGAGCTCCGAAGCCATTTTCAATCCTATTGAATGGAAGTGCTCTTCCAGGCGTCTCCAGCATTCGAGGAGATCTTCTTCACTCCTCAGATCACTGATCAGCTGAGTGAGCTCCAAAGCCATTTTCAATCCTATTGAATGGAAGTGCTCTTCCAGGCGTCTCCAGCTTTCGAGGAGATCTTCTTCACTCCTCAGATCACTGATCAGCTGAGTGAGCTCCAAAGCCATTTTCAATCCTATTGAATGGAAGTGCTCTTCCAGGCGTCTCCAGCATTTGAGGAGATCTTCTTTACTCTTCAGATCAGTGATCAGCTGAGTGAGCTCCGAAGCCATTTTCAATCCTATTGAACGCAGGAAGCTGAAATTTGAGAGGGAAGGTCAAGGGAGAATACAGATGGTGGTAGGTGTTATTGATGGAGAACCAGTGATCTATACAGAAGGTCGATCTATACTGAAAATAATAAACCTTTGAGCAATGATTTGCAGCGTTTTATTTAACGGATGACTAGCATCGCAAAAACACATTCTGTGTTCCTATGATTTCATACAGAGTATGGAAAAAGAAATAAACCGGGGGGTGCAGGGGGGCGGAGCCCCCCGCCGAGGCGCAAAGCGCCGAGTTTTGTTCTAATAACATTGTTCCTGAGATTCATTCTTCGACACCAGTTACTGTTTGGAAGTAAAGTGTCTATTTTGGTTCATTATTTTCAATAATAATGAACCTTTGTTATCGACCAAGGAAAAAATTGTTAACCCTCTCAACATTTGTTGAGGGGGGTTAGGTAAATTTTACGTTTCAAGGTACATAGAATCCGAAAAATCGAATTACAATTTTGCCGTCCGTTTGCCTTACTCCTTCCGCCGTAATTTGAAATTTGAAAAACGCCCTAGCTCAAAAAATTGTGTTGTATAGGCATTGTAAAGGGGGTCTCAGTCAGTCGTCGTTCGTTCCTCTTTCCGGGTCAGTATTTCACGAAATAGATGACGCAAAAACTTTAAAAAACTTCTGAATAAACGGGGTTTTTCCATTTTTTTCTGGCATTTATTGTCCGATTTTGATGATTCCGGGGGCATTATTTTAGGTTTTCAATTCTCTAGGGCCGTGTACTAATAAATTTCTAAAATCCTTTAAAATTTCGAATTTAGGTGAAACTTTTTAAGTCTATGGTCCTTCAATTTCGTGAAATACTGATCCGTAACGAGGAACGAACAACGACCGACTGAGACCCCGTTAATTTAAAATAGTATTGCATTTTTAGAACCGAATGAGACCACCCAGAGTTGGACTTAAGATAAATAAGAAACACGAGTGTGAATCGCAAAAGGCCTCATCTCCGTTTAAATTTCAATTGGCCAAAGTGCGATCGTTGTTCGTTTCTTCGAGTTGTCCTCAGTTTTGCGTCCTTAGCAACCAGTACTCGAATTTCTTAATGAAGGCATCTACAACTCTTTATTTCTTCGAACTGAGTGTGAAGCGTTTATTTCTTCCAAATAAACTTGATTGTGAAGTAGGTATGTAGTAGCTAGGCAATGACATTGGCTATAGCTGAGTTCTTTGTAGACGAGTGATCTATACAGAAATCATGAACTTTGTGTAATAATTTGCAAGCTTTATCATCCAACGGACCTTAAACGCTTGGGTTCCCGAACGATTTATACACTCCAGTAAAATATTCCATCACTGGGGCGATGAAATCAACCTCGTCCGTAAATCCCAATGACCGATGGAAAATCTTCTTCTACCAGCATTATTCGAGCTCGGATTATAGAAAATGGTCCAATTTTTATCTCAAAGGCCCCTCAACCTCCCCTACTCTGTACTACCCTTCAACGAATCGTTTCTCTCCCCTTTTGTCGTAGCTTTTCTATTTACCCTTTGAGATTGAACTTTGGTGGGGATTGGAAAAGAAGGCTCTAGAATTTTTTTTCTCCTCTTTCCGAGCCAGATGAAAAGAAAAAGTCGTTAATTATTTATTGACGGTTATAAATTATTCAGGAGGATCAGGCCATCGTTTTTCATTCTGATTATTGAATGTATTTATCCTTTTGTGACTCACACCTGAAAAAGTTGTGATTGTACTCGAGGCAACGGCAAAAGGAACAATTGTTTGTAGAAATCCGATGTAAATAATACTATTGATCATTGAAAGAAAGTTAGGAATAAGTGGGAGGAGGATTACTTTTCTTCGCTTCAACTCTTTTCTGGTTTGGGATCCACTGATTTGTCAGTGAAATTTGAAGACCTTATAAATTACTATCGTAAATTATTTTGCTCCAAGGTCTTTGATATTATCAATATAGCATTACCTTAATTATTTTATGCGACTGACAAATTTTAAAACTGAACAGAAACCCACTTTCAGCATTATGTGAAACAGACAATCAACAATAAGCAGTATTGAATAAATAATATTTATTTATCTCGAGGATGAGGACCAGGAGGGAACACCGCTACCCATCTCCGAACGCTTTGAAGGCACAAATAGAATTCGCTAGAGCTTCGAGTACAAGCTGTAAAAGGTTTAAATCCTCCCTGAGCCGCCCAAATAAAGTGTATATGACTTTCCGACGGTTTCTGAGTTTTGCATAACTTTCGGGAAATAAAATTGTGGCACTTATTTTCGTTTTTTGCTTATAGTTCGAAAATGGTTCATTCCATAGCAACTTTTACGCACATCAAAGTTTATCAGTTCAAAATTCTGCGTCGATTGATGTGCTCATATGTTGGTTCAGTTCAGTTCTTAGCACAATCGTCCGTAAATATAGAACTTCATTTCATAATACTCCAGTTTAGAGCTTCCAGTGTGGACGGTAAGCTGATCCAACAAGGGTCTCTTTCCGCTTAGTGTAGGTGGGAAAGAATGAATGAGTTTTTTTTATTGCAGAAGCTACTAGCTTAGCTTACTTACTAGCTACTAGCTAGTAGTATTGCAATAGCTGAATAATTACAGATTAGAATTAAAAAATTGACGTGCAAAAATATGCAACAACGTACGAAAAGGGATAGGTAGGCAGGTACATTAGCGGGACGTTGAGTGCTATAACAAAGATAATACTACTAAAAAGAAAAAAAAAAACGCTGCAAATAATTACACAAAGGTTTATTATTTTTCTGTACAGATCACTCGCCTTTGCCATTGCCACTACCTACCAACCATATTTTCGCTTCACAATCAAGTTTATTTTGACGAAATAAACGA
Organism: Apolygus lucorum; assembly: GCA_009739505.2. NCBI lineage: Eukaryota > Metazoa > Arthropoda > Insecta > Hemiptera > Miridae > Apolygus > Apolygus lucorum. The sequence goes on from CM019173.2 coordinate 34,969,293, forward strand.
TTCACTCTCAATAGGAAGAAATAGGGAATTATGGGTGCCTTCATGCCTTGAATACTGGTTGCTAAGGATGCAAAACTAAGTACAACTCGAAGGAGCGAACGCATTTTGGTCAGATAAAATTTGAACGGAGATCAGGCCCCTTTTCCGATTCGCACTCGTGTTTTTGATTTATCGTAAGACCTACCTTTAAGTTTCCATAGGGAGCAAATGGGGGAGTACGCGTCATTTATAGCCTCTTCTTCCCTAATGTCAAACCTCACCTTCACGTTGGTGCAGCCTGTTTTAACTAACGAGGAAATGGCGACCGAGTGACTCCCGGAATAAGGAGTCAGCCCCATCACCAAGTGCCAACGGCCTCCTAAGAGGGCGAATGAGCGGGTGATGGGTTAGGGCACCCTCTTGTCCTTGGGGAGAGAAATCTCCCCTAAAGGCGGATGAGCTACCCAGGATGACCAACGGCATAGGATGGAGAAAGCAATGGGAAACTACTCCATTAAAGATCCACTCGGATGTCCCGAGAAATGACGGCATGATGAAAATCAATAAAAGAAAGACCAAAATCCTCGTTGCCAGCAGGAAGGGCACCCAAGCAGACTGCATGCTGGGAGGAGAGAAAATTGAGAATGTGGATGCCTTCACGTACCTTGGAAGCAAGATAACATCAGATGGCAAATCGTATACCGAAATATGGAGCCGTATAAACCAAGCGAAGACGGCTTTCAACAAAAAACATGCCCTTCTCACCTCCAACAGTACGACCATTCAACTTCGAAAAAGACTGATTAAGACCTTTGTGTGGAGTGTGCTTCTTTATGGAAGTGAGACTTGGACCATAGGAGAAAGAGGGCAAAAGAGGATCGACGCGTTTGAAATGTGGTGCCACCGACGGATGCTCAAGATTCCATGGACGGAAAAGGTCACGAACGAGGAAGTTCTCAGGAGAGCGGAAGAAGAGAAGCTGTGTCTCATGGACATGGTGCGCAGAAGGAGGAACATCTGGATTGGACAGTTGATGAGGCACGGGGGGATTCTAGGAACGGTATTGGAGGGAGCTGTGGAGGGTACAAACGCTAGAGGCAGACCAAGGAGGGAATATATGGGCCAGGTGGTGGAGGACGTTGGATGCGGGAGCTATAGGGAAATGAAGAGACTCGCAGAAGATCGCGAAGCATGGAGGACAGCCGTCACCAACCAATCTAACGATTGATTAACCTAAGAAGAAGAAGGAAGCAAACGGTTGGACCTATAAAGCTCTGGGTGGTCTCATTCGATTCTAAAAACTCAATACTATTTTAAATACCCTTACTTGCATGAGAAACGCGTAAAGACTTTATGTATGTGAAGTAAATATCTAGATAGTTACCTGATGTATAATACCTCAAATGTAACTAGTTGATATATTGACAAAATAACGCTCTAAAAAAAAAACCTTTATGTCGAAAGTTTTTCAGATAGGGTGTTTTGAAAATTTCACTTTTATTTTTCAACCCTTAGAAGTGATTGAAATCAACCAAAAGCTTCGGGGCACAACTAGACCCCAAATGGAGCCCATATACCTAAAAAATAACAGTTGAACTAAAAATGCACCATGGTTGCATTATGACATAAAATATCACGGTAAACATCACGGCAAGTAATATACTAAAATAATGGATTAAATAAGCATGACTGGAGTACTTAAGGGTAGAAGGATTTTTTTTCATATCGAATAACGCCTAGAAAGTGGCCATATTCAAGTACCTTTTTCTTCGAATATACTGAAGATGTCAATTTGAAATTTCTAGGAGTTTTTATAAGTATTATTATATAAATTTTCGTTAGACAACTTCTGGAAATACTGCATACATAAAATATTACACAAACAATAAAAAACACTAGTGAAATGTTGACTTTGAAAAATTTATTTTTTCAGATCCGCTATAAATTTTAAGAAGTTGTCTGTCGGTCAATTTTATTGATTAGAGCCAGAGAAAAACGTACTTTTGTGATGAAAAATGTAATTTTTCAAGAGAGGTGAATTTCGAAATTTTATCTAAAATCTGTGGTTTTTGAGTATCCATTATCTAAACCTTCTATGATTCAAAGAAGCCTTCTGAGCGGCTTTGTTATCATAACTTTGTTTTTTAGGGGTGATAGTGTGATTCATTGTTGTCCTGTAGTGAACTCGTTTTTCGTCGATCAAGGCGAATTTTCCAAAAACTTGTTTGGAAACCACCAGGTAGGTAGGCGTTTTTCTAAAGAATCCGGTCGTCCAAGAACCTCTCAGGAGGACCTAGACACCACTGTAGTGAAGCATGTCCCTGAAGTGAACTAGAAAAAGTTAATATGGTTAGTACTCCTGCCTCAGCTGCCACACCATCATCTTCCGAGAGATAATTATCATCAACTATTGCTGATTGTGATAATTATGAGACTAAAAACAAACTTTACATTGATGTTGAATCCTTCGGAGAAGCCCTTTCTAAACTAGTGAGCCCCAAAGTATGTGGCATTTGCTGTGGAGGAGGGAGATGGCCTGCCTACATTGACATACTCGACTTTGAAAGTATTTTTAGCCTACTTCTTAATGTACTTTTTAAATAATTCTCAGACCAATTGATTCAGTAGGTACGTTGTGTAGACTTTGAAAATATTTTTAAACATCGATTTTTTTTCCTTCAAAAAATTGTTATCTACCCTTAACAAAAAAATCCTCCGTCAGCGAGTCTTATAGATATAATAGTGAAGGCAAAATAGTCGTCAAAACATTATGTTTATATTATATAGACATAAAATGCTTAAAACAATCGTAAAAAACTATGAAGAATCATACAGATTCGCATCTAGAAGGATAGCCTTAGCCCGTGCAACAAAGATCCTTCCAGAAGCTCACGTACTGACTCTGGTAAACAGTTGAAGAATCTCGCGCCTGTTTGCGAGGGATTAGATTTTAATGAATTTGTCAATCGAGTAGTGGGAGTGCGGAAATTATATCATTCGGCCCCAATCCAAGGTTACTGTGAATCAGCTTGATGCAGGTCAAAAAATCTCTATGTTTAAGGCTGGGAATGGTTAAGCTAAGTAATTCCTTGAAGTATCCCTTGCAGCTTTCATTGTACCCTAAACTGTATGTCGTCTTAGCCGCTGCTTTCTGCTGTCTGAACATTTTCCCCCAATTAGATGAACTGCCCGTGACGATCATAATGAGGCGTGACTCATGAAAAGAGCGAAAAATGCGAAGAACAGGGAAGGAAACCGTAAGAGAAAGCCGACGAAGAGCGAAGGTACTCCATAGTTCACCGCTCCAAAATATCAGTGATCAGTTGATAACCCAACATTCATGCTCCTGATAAAAAACCTTTTGTACCTAGTTCATCGAAGTCACTCAACGTGCTTTGAATCTTCGATCGCCCTTCGAAGTATACAAATGACGTCAATTCTCGTGTCGATTGTGGAGTCTAGCTGGACCACCACAATTTATTATTCCGCATCCCTCCGCCATTCACCGTCATCCCATCTTATTTTTCTTCTCCGCGCAAAACCCTCAAAACCAATCTGACGACCCTCGGTGGAGGTCAACAAAGAAAACAAAAAGCCAAGTTATTGCGAATGATTCCCGAACGTCAGGAGTTGATTCGAGGAAGGTGGGAGGGGAGTTGAAAAGGGCACCAATTTCCCCGGAATGGAAAATGCCTTCCGGGAAATGCCCTCCCCTTCGTACTGCTTTCTAAAGCGAAACTTCTTATCAGCTTCTCGGCTTCCGGCGGCTTTCTTTCCATTTATCAATCGAAAAAGGAGAAAGAGGGTCGTCCTTCTGTTCTGGAAAGTTATCTGGATCATTAAAGTGACGAACGAGGAAAATGTTTGCAAGGAGGATTTTTCGGAGTTGTTTCAGAAGGAAAAATCCTAATCATTTTTCGATGGAGAAGAATCGGAAATTCGATGAGAGTTCGGGAGGTGGATTGTTTGCATAGTCGAGCATAGAACGAAGTGGGGGTCAAAATTTGGAAAACCAGTAGTTTTTGATGACGAAGTTCAATGAAATGAGAACTTATGAACGACTCCGTTTGTCCCATTCGATTTCTCAACTGACAGAACTGATCAGGAGCCTTCAGAAAAGATGATATTAAGGGATGATTTGGAGAGAGCGGAAACCTGAGAGGTTCAACCAATGACAGTCGCCTTAGATAGCGACTCCTTCCGCGTCTTTTATCATGTTGAAACACCACCCAAACTAAATCAAGTCCAACAATTATGGGAAGTTCAATTTCCGAATGTAAATCGAGTTGTGGACAAATTTATACTAATACCAAAAAATCCACGAAATGCTTCTTCTTTCACTTTCATGTGCTCTATCATTCGGAAGAATGATAGAATGATAGAATCATTCGGAAGAATCACCAGGTCCATTAGCTTCCGTCGAGCACCTTCCTCTGCAAAAACCATTCTTGAAGGTAACCATGAGCTACCTGCTGAAATCCAACATAATACACGTTTCAGTATTTACACATATGTTGTTTTACACAAATGTTTTGTTTTTGATTGATTTGATTTGGGAAGAAAAATATTGTGGAATAAATACGACAATTGTTCGTCATTTTCCTCATTTTGGTTTATTATTTTCAATAATGAACCTTTGGAATCGACCAAGAAAAAAATTTTTTTAACACCCCCTCAAAATTTGATGGTTTACGTTTCAAGGTACGTAGAATCCAAAAATCGAATAAAAATTTGGCCGTCCGTCCGCCGTCCGCCGTACGCCGTCCGCCGTCCGCCGTCCGCCGTACGCGGCACTTTTGCCACTTAGCATTGACCGATTTTGATGAAATTTGGTATGTAAGCTCCATTTGGGGTCTAGTTGTGCCCCGAAGATTTTGGTTGATGTAGGTCACTTCTAAGGGTTCCAAAATCAATTTTGAAATTTTGAAAACGCCCTAACTCAAAAAATTTCGATATGAAGGTATTATTGGTTTATTATTTTCAATAATAAGCCTTTGGAATCGAGCAAGAAAAAAAAAATTTTAACCCCCCCTCAAAATTTGATGTTTTACGTTTCAAGGTACGTAGAATCCGAAAATCGAATAAAAAAATTTCCGTCCGTCCGCCGTACGCCGTACGCCGTCCGCCGTCCGCCGTCCGCCGTACGCGGCACTTTTCTTAGCAACACTGGACCGATTTGGTTCAAATTTGGTATATGGGCTCCATTTGGGGTCTAGTTGTGCCGCGAAGCTTTTGGTTGATGTAGGTCACTTCTAAGGGGTGAAAATTAAGGGTTGAAATTTTCAAGAGTGCCCTAGCTCGAAAACTCTCGAAATAAAGGTATCGTTTTTTCACCAATTTTAAATAGTACAGAATTTTTAAAAATTTTGAGACCACCCGGAGCTCTGTAGGACAAACCGTTCGGTCCCTACGAGTATTTGAAGGTTTTCCTTCGATAAAACAGAATCATGAGTGTGAATCGCAAAAGAGGTCTAATCGCCGTTCAAATTTTATCTGACTAAAATGCGATCGCTGTTCATTTCTTCGATTTGTATACAGTTTTGCCTTCTGCGTAACCAGTAATCAAATTTCCATATCAAGCTTTCTATTTTTCGAATCGAGTGTGAAGCGTTTAGTTCTTTCTAATAAACTTGATTGTGAAGGTGTGAAGCCATTATAGTGTGGTAGGTAGTACCTACCAATAGCTGGTAGGTAAAAAAAAATTGGTAGGTAAAAACAATGTTTGTAGGTAAAAAACGCTGCAAATCATTGCTCACTGATCAGATCACTGATCAGCTGAGTGAGCTCCGAAGCCATTTTCAATGCTATTGAATGGAAGTGCTCTTTCAGGCGTCTCCAGCATTCGAGGATATCTTCTTCACTCCTCACATCACTGATCAGCTGAGTGAGCTCCTAAGCCATTTTCAATCCTATTGAATGGAGGTGCTCTTCCAGGCGTCTCCAGCATTCGAGGAGATCTTCTTCACTCCTCACATCACTGATCAGCTGAGTGAGCTCCAAAGCCATTTTCAATCCTATTTAATGGAAGTGCTCTTCCAGGCGTCTCCAGCATTCGAGGAGATCTTCTTCACTCTTCTGATCACTGATCAGCTGAGTGAGCTCCGAAGCCATTTTCAATCCTATTGAACGCAGGAGCTGAAATTTGAGACGGAAGGTCAAGGGAGAATACAGATGGTGGTAGGTGCTATTGATGGAGAACCAGTGATCTATACAGAAGGATGATCTATACAGAAAATAATAAACCTTTGAGCAATGATTTGCAGCGTTTTTTTTCTTCAATTTAAGATTTTATAGAATTTTTAGAATTTTTTGAGACCACGCGGAGCTCTGTAGGACGAACCGTTCGCTCGCTACGAGAATTTAAAGTTTGGACGTACGATAAATCAGAAACACGAGTGTGAATCGCAAAAGAGGCCTAATCTCCATTCAAATTATAGCTGACCGAAATACGATCGATGTTTTTCTTTATGTTGGATAGTTGGTAGCTTTGCAGACGAGTGATCTATAGAAAAATAATAAACCATTGTGTAATAATTTGCAGCGTTTTGTTTATTATGTTCAGTAATGAACCTTTGGAATCAACCCCAAAAAAAGTTTAACATCCCTCAATAAAATCGAATAAAAATTTGGCCGTCCGTCCGCCGTACGCGGCACTTCCCTTAGTTACCATGGGCCGATTTTGATGAAATTTGGTACATGGGCTCCGTTTGGGGTTTAGTTTAAAGGGAAAAATATGAGCTGACATTTTCAAATCGCCCTAGCTCGAAAACTTTTAATATGAAGGAATTGTTTTTTCAATAATTTAAAATAGTATTGCATTTTTAGGATCGAGTGATACCATCCAGAACTCTGTAGTAGTGTTGGTAGTAGCAATGGCAAAGCTGTGTTCTTTGCAGGCGAGTGATCTATACAGAAAAATAATAAACAATAATTTGCAGCGTTTTTTTTTTTCACCGATAGAATTTAGCTGTATTTTCTTAGTGCTTGTTACTCTTTTCTCTGATCTTACTCGTTTAAATAGTGATTGTTTGCACGTCGAACGCGTTTTTGTAGAATAAAGGACAACAGGATCAGTTCTCTAGAGAGCACCAATCGTAATTAACCCTCAACCACCTGCTGTCCAGTGATTAGCGGGAGGGACCAAGGACTGTCGGAAGAGGGGAAGGCTGCTGATTGCAGGTGGTTGTGAAGCTTGCGAAGTCAAATCATCTCCATTATCGTCGGGACCCGCTACCGCTAATTATATTACCCTAAGAGAGGCGCTCTACCGCACATTATGCCGTTACACGTAACGTCGTGTACGGCTCTTGTTCGAAATGTCAAAACCTATCTTCTCGTATCTAAACACATTGGAATCTATTCTGGTTCGGGAGAGGATAACCTCGAATTTCGGCGTAAAATCGAAAACGTTCACAAGGAAATCCACCTACGGGCATAGCTTTGCACAAATGAATAACAAACTGAAATACCAAATGGATTTGATGTAATGAAACTAGCAGGTTACCCGTGCGTTGCAACGGTCTAGTTGTATATATAATTAGATACTTGGTGCCTAGTTTAGCGAATAACTAATCATAGACTGTTCTAAATTTTTATTGTTCGTCGGAAAGACATGAGCTTAAACGTTATCCAGTTGACCAGACTTCATCCACTTCCAATCACTTTCAGTGCTCCCAAGCACCTACCAAGTCTATGATGTCACTATTAATGCTCAAACAACTGGTCTGTCTTTCTCCCGATTGCTCTCAGAGGTCCTCGTTTTTCATCGTCTTAATAACACAGTCAGGAGAGAAGTGGGTTTCACCGCAACTCTGCTGATCAGTCTTATTCCCGATAGCTGTCGAACTCTCTTGATAGGCTAGTTGTGAAAGTATCTATTTCAAACTTAAGAACCTCCAGAAATGCATTTTGCAGAGTCATTGAAGGATGTTGAATCGAGTTTTTATCTCCCACATCCTTCCCCAGGGCTAACTAAGGGACCCTACGAAGAAGAAAAGGATGAGTAGGCAACAACCACAAACGAGAACGGGAGAAAAAGGGATATTGGGCCACGGGAATGACTTATCGACCTCGACCCCCCTTCCCTTTTCGGCGCAGAAGATCTTTGCAGACTCCTGAAGATTGATTGCCCGCTGAAGGCATTGCCTTGTTCGCCTGGCGTATCACATCCATTACATAGTAATAGAACAACTTCCGTTCGAGTTTTGCGGTAAAAGGTATGAAAGGGGTTGGAGGAGCTACACCTCCAGTCTACCATGTTATTTCCGAGTGTAGTGAGAAAACCAAACCTTATCTGAGACTTTTTTTTTTGTACGATTTCTTCAGGAGGTTTTTTCTTCTTGGTTTTGCTCAAAGGATATTCGTGAAAAAGTAGAACGGTGGAAAAACTATAATGGAGCGTTGTTTTCCGGGAATGGGGTTGATAACGAGTTTCCGACTTGTTGCTAGTGGATTCTCGCTAGGAACCTTTCAAGGGAAAGTGACACATGAATGTCTCACTATAATATACTTCGAAGGTTGGAAAATCCATTTTATACATTTGTCAAGACTGCTAGCTCACGATATCAGCTTAAAGGAAAAACCAAAGAGTTCCGTCAAAAGTTTCTTATCTTAATTTTTGAAGATGGAGTACTTTTCATGCTTTTGTAGCCGTCTTTCATTGTTCTGTGGGGCAATTCCTCACATGCACACAGAATTTTCATCAGCAGAAGAAAGCAATCAGAATTTTGAGTAGCCTTGGTAGGAGTGGGAACTACCGAGGCTCTTTCAGAGATTTAAGAGTTCTGACTCTGTCAAGCCTCTATGCATTTGTGTGTCTGGATGTATATGAGCGAAAAGCATCTTTGCCTAGTGGAGCTCACTTACACAGGTATCCCACTCGGACTTGCAACTTCGATGGCTTCGGATCCTCTTCAGGTTGGAGTTCGCCTGTTCAACATTCTTCCTCTTAACATTCGAATCCTACCGACTGCCTCATTCAAGAGAACCATCAAAAGATTGTTGTTGGATGAATTTGGCCAGAACAATAACTAGTTGTATTTGTTTACTATAGTATGTAAGGTGCGTCGGGGGAAGTTCAGAGTACAATTTGCATAGTTCAAATTTGGTAGATCCTGAGAAACTCATTTTGCTTCCGAGTCTACCAAGGTAGCGGAAGCTTTGTTTTCACTTTTCAAGGACGAAAAAAAAAAGTTCTCCAAAATAAAAATTTTCACTCGCATTTTGCGTTTTAGACCTTTCTGAACAATTTTGGTTCAGTGTCTGTGTGTCTGTGTGTCTGTGTGTCTATCTGTCTGTCTGTCTGTCATGATTTCCTTGTAACGCGCATAACTATACGAAGTTATTGTCCGATTTCAATGAAATTTTCAGGGATTGTGCGGGTTGGTGTGTAGACGGTCCCCTATGAAAATCATCACCCCCGGACTGATAGAAGCGACGGGCGCATGCGCAAACGTGATTTCCTTGTAACGGCCGTAACTTCTACATTTTCCATCCGATTTCAATGAAATTCTCAGGGATATTACAGATTAGTATTTGGATGGTCCCCTATGAAAATCATCACCTTCGGACTGATAGAAGCGACTGCGCATGCGCAAACGTGATTTCCTTGTAACGGCCATAACTTCCACTTTTTCTACTCGATTTCGATGAAATTTTCAGGGATCATGCGGATTAGGTTGTAGATGGTCCCCAATGAAGATCACCACCTTCGGACTGATAGTAGCCACTGCGCATGCGCAAACGTGAATTTCCTTGTAACGTCCATTATTTCTACATTTTCTATCCGATTTCAATGAAATTTTCAGGGATGTTACAGATTAGTATTTAGATGGTCCCCTATGAAAATCACCACCCTAGGACTGATAGTAGCCACTGCGCATACGCAAACGTGAATTCCTTGTAACGGCCATAACTTCTACATTTTCCATCCGATTTCAATGACATTTTCAGGGATGTTACAGATTAACTTGTTTTGATGTTTTGAGATTAACTACTATGCATCGGATCATCTATATAATCGGGTTATGGATACGAGGAAGCTATGTGCCACACCCACTTGGCAGACGAAGCCAAGCTTAAAGCTAGATTTATTTTCCTTATTTCATTACACACCTCGGACTATCCTCTTACCAGTTTTGTAGTTATTTTAAGGTTTTTTAAAGTTATAGTGGGGTTTTCGAGCAATACTATAATTTTTGTCCGTACTCCTCACTTACCCCGCCTAAATGGGGTAAGTGTAGAGCATCCCTTCATTTCTCATGTCGTTGGAGTTACAAATGCGAAGGGGGAAGTGTGTGGAAGAGCTCATTTCAGGCATTATTTTGCTTTTTGCAAAGTTAAAATCGGACAGAAATTGGTGAAGTTACACAGTTTTGAAAAGTTAAAAACGTGGTATAGAGAAACACATAAAAATCTTGCAAAATTCAAACTTCTGAATCTTCATTGAAAATTGTTTAAATCGCTGTAAGTCTTACGAATAAGAACGTTTTTTTACAGTCTTATACTACAAATGGTTATCTTAACATTGCAAAAGTTTGCATAAAACTTCGAAATGATAAAAGTCTGGAAAGTGGGTGTGGCACATAGCTTTCTTGTATCCATAATCCGATTGTTTAGATGATCCGATACATAGTAGTTAATCTCAAAACATCAATCTCTACCTAAAGTACCTTGCCCTAACCTTTCAATGGGGGGGAGGGGTGCATGATTTTCATAGGGAACCATCTCCACCCCAACTCGGGACGTCATCTTTCGTTCTCCCTCTTTACTGGAGCGAATAAAAAAGTCCCCAGTTACATTAAAAGTGCCCAAGTTCACAACAAGAGTAGATGAAAAATACATAGTATTATGCTTGAGTGTACGCTCCATACTTCCCTTGTACATCCATTTAGGGGGAAGTGCGGAACTCCACACTTGCCCATGTTTCTTACTCTGCACTTCCCCCCATAGGAGGAAAAAAACGGGGAAAGTGCAGAGGAGGTCTTATTTTCAAAATAACCAAAGTTAGAACAAAATGCCATATGTACAATGAAACTCTAACATTTAAAGTGTATAATTACCTTGTCAGTCATTAGCAATACCCAAGTAGAGGCAGGCTGAACTCGGGTTGAAAAATAGTTGATCACCTCTACCTCACAGATGAAAACACATGTGGTACATCATAACCTCACCGTGAAGGTTACAACCGATATGAATACACTCTAGTGGTGTTTTGTGAAACTTAACGTAGTTCTCTACAACACTAAAAAAGGATATTCGTGTCAGCCCTTATGTTTGCTTGTGAAAGGCATACTCCCCACTTACCCCATTTCTGCATTTACCCCGACGCACCTTATGTGGAATTCATTTTTTTTTTTTTTTGCACTGACATTAAATGTCAGTTTTTGTTTGTAGAAACCAGAAGATAATACAAATTTTGTACTATCTTCTGGTTTCTACAAACAAAAACAATTATTACTATTATTATTGTCCAAGCATATTTACGTAGATTAACTGCTGTCCCGCCCATAATTATGACGAAGCAGCAACAAAGCATCTTAGTGGATCTCATACTCAGAAGACAGCTTACCTAGAGGACTTCGGGATGCTGCAAGTGGGAGTGATCAAATTTCCCATTTCTTGAAGGTAGCCACTTGAAGAGAAATTGAGAGATTTGAAAGATTCAGTTGCGCAGCACACAAATGATTGGTAACGCTGGAACATGGATCAGGGGCCAAACCCTGATTCCAACCCAATGCATACAGAAAAATTTGCCCAAGAGATTGACTGGAGACAACTCTAAGGTGCCCTAGTGTACATTATTATCAGCATCAGGCAGCAATAAAAACAATGTCTCCCTATTCCATCCCTACAAAGCCATTCAGAGATGCTGCTATGACAACATTTGACATTATTCTGGGTACTGGGACATGAGATTAGTAGGAAATGAAGAAGCACATCGTGTTGCCAAGGAAGAATTTCAACCTCTTTCACTTGCTTGGCTCAAAGTTGGATGATTGATGAATGTTATCAATGGTAAAGGGCCAAGCTCGTACAGGCCGTTGGTCTAGATGCTGCAGATTGCTAGAAAACGATTCAAATTTAAACTGATCGGTGAACACGGATCTTCTTTTTTGTCAAGCAGCACTTGATGGAATTTCTGCCGTTTCTTTCGCATCAATGCTGACTTGGAGTTTCTTGAGTTTTTCCAGTGCTCCTGCCCACAAAAATATTTAATTAATTATATTAGATCAATACGTCATCCGATTTTCACCATAATACTCGAACGGCAGTAGGGGTTTGGACCAGACCACCCTTTACCCCAACTCCCCTCAGTCGGATCAACGCTGGACTATAGTGTTCGAAGACAATCCAGATGACTGACCTATCTGGAACCCTCACTCTATTTGCTTTCCACAACGGCTGCCATCCGGTGGACCGAACGTGAGTTTGAATGGCTTCGGAGTCAATATCGATTAAGAACCCTATCAGCGGTGATCGCTTCATTAACTAGATGAAATCCGATCCTCCAACCAAGTTCTCCCTGTGCTGTACAAACACGGTTATATCACCCAATAGGTTCAAGAATGTCAATATTAGTCCATTGCTTGCCTGTCATCTGTTCGCCAGTGAGTAATCAAGTAAACATAAACATAACAATGGAATCAACAATAAGATTAAACTCATCGAACTGATTAGTTCATAGCTTTAAATATTGGTTTATCATTTCAATATAGGGTTGAATAGCTGTTTTTTCAACGGGGTTAATAACCACCATAATAGAACCGAAATGAAAATATTTATGCTCTTGCTAACATGATATAGCTAACAAAAAGTGTTTCTTAAGGAAATTTCTAATGAAATTATTAAATACAAATCTCCAGTTGTTCCCCAATCATGTTATTAGTAATGAGGAAGCTATGTGCTACACCCACTTGGTAGATACCCTCTACAACTAACTGTACTACTTCCCTCATATTTGGTAGGAAAACTCACATACTTGGGCATTCATAAACACTTTGATATGGCTCATGCAGGTTCTGAGCGAATAAACCACTATAATTTCCCCCTTTCTCATCCCCGCAGTACCTTTTAGTTATCAGAACCCCCTTCATGTAGCATATTATTTTAAAGCTTACAATAAGACCTTCAATTTGAATATACATAAATAGTCCGTCATCGGCTCAGCCGGAAGTCACAGGGGAAGAAGAGTGAATGCGGACCAATATTCCCGAAAACGGGAACCACGTTTTTCAACTTCTTTCACAAATTTTCGATACTTTTAACAAAGCAAAATGAAATCTGTTTGAAACGGGACCACCGCAAATAGTGGAAGAACACATTTCAATAGAATCAGACAGATTGGTAATTACCTCCTTTTTCGCGCGCCTCTGGTGCGTTGATGTCGGTCGAAAATATGAACATTTTTGCGTGTTCCAGCCAAAAAAGAGATGTAGAATTTCTCTCCAGATGTTTCTTCGAGCGGGCTGAGATGTCCTCCAATGAGCTAAAGAAGTCGGTTGGGGCCCTCCCAATAGTCACTGAAATCTACAATTTAAAGAGCCAAGGAGGAGCCGTGGATGCGCGGGACAGTAAATAAACTATGAATTGCATTTCATTAGAATTGCTAAGTTAGGCCTGGAGAAACTGGGCCACTGTAGCGTCTGGGAAACCTCATGACAGTATTTTCTCGGTTACGTCAATCGCCGAGCAGGAAAGAGCACGTTGAAAAAAAGGACCAACCTAACATAAAATTTTAAAAAATATTCTGGTTTTAAAAAATACTCTGTAGAAATTCTGAGCTCTCCATATACAACATACTTTTAATATACAACCAAGTATTGAAACCTGTCTGGGCATATGGTATTCAGCTCTGGGGCTGTACAACGAAATCGAACGTCAAGATTATCCAAACCTTCCAAAATAATTATTATCTACGTACCGTATTGGAGAATCCGTCGAGTGAAGAACATGCTGGTTACGACGGATTCTCCAATACGGTACGTAGATAATAATTGTATTCGTATAACCAGCGGAACTTACCCCATACATTTAATACCTTCCAAAATAAGGTACCTACTAAAGAGCTCCCTGGTACGTCCGATTTTTTTTTTATTGTTTAATTGCATCAAGATACAATTTATATCAACATTTGTTTCTATACATAGTTGGTGTACGTTAAGAAAACTAAGATACTTCACTTAGTTCTTATTGTCCTGAAATTCGCACTTCATGGTTCTCACACTAAGTGAATTGGATCGTATGGCTTGGTTCTCTTAAGTATTCTAAGTTGTGTTGTTTCGATACTTGCGACATTTACGGGTATTGATACCTAGCCTCCGATACTTCCGATATTTGTATCGAATACCGAGGGATCTTACTAAATAATATCAGTAAACATAATGGGGTATCTATATATCGATAACAAACTACTTTCGGTAGGGAACATGTTTGCTAATTTATTCTCTCAGCATCAAGACATTTTATAAAAATGGAATAAAAGGGATGATTACAAAAGGAATGAATAAAAGGAATACAAATAAAAGGGATGATTACAACATGTCAACATCGATATCAATCGGTGATATCCAATCGATATTATGCTATGGATGGATGGATGCTCTATTTTTAGGTTGCCAAGGAGTTCCGTGATAGGTAATAACGAGAGGGAGAGTCCTGCGATTCGGTCAATCGAGGTCATCGAGCCGTTGGTGAGGTCCATTAATGTACAACTCACTCTGTTCAACATGCATATAAGACAATGTAACAAAATTACAAAATTTTGATTTACATTGTTTGATTTACATTTTATTGCATTTACATTGTCTTATATTATAAGACGATGTAACAAAATTACAAAATTTTGATTTTGTTTCCCAACTTCAATCTATAGAGAATTCGACCAATATCAACGAATTGTCCGTTTTATCGCGCAGCAATGGAAAGTAAAGAATTTTCGCGAACATTTTAAATTTGCGATAGGTTATTAATTTATAAATAAATTAACGATAAAATCGTGAGAAAATTGCAGGAAATTAAGGTGTTTTCGTCGAAGAGGAAAAAAATATATTACCGGGAGTATGCAAAATGAGCAAGTTGTGAGTAGCGCTTATCTGGGACGAGCCGAGAGCCACTTGAGCTCACTTGAGCCCCCCCCCCCCCATACACCCCCCTACACCTCACCCTACCTCATCAGTGTTCCACCTCCCCTAAAACTTCCAATTCTCCCAGCTTGACAACTCAGGGACAGGGAAGCTCAATTTATGAGTAGCTCTCGACCAGTTCGAAAAAATTGCAAATGATTACGAAGCGGCTTGAAATTGAAGTTTACAGGGTGTCTCAGCTTCAATGAATCCTCCCAAAATCCCACTTTTTCAACATAAAAAACAAGATCATTGGTGATCTCCATAATTTTTTGATGTCGACGACATCGATAGACAAGCGCTAAGGCGCTATGTCTGTCCATCTTCCATATTTTTTTCAATTTCAGAAAAACTCAAATTCAACAAAACTATTATTGACCTTCTAGACAATTATAGCTCGAAAATTCCTTGAGAAATTAAATAGTTGATTGTAATAAGCCTGTAATGATCCATTAATGGATAACTAATTAGTTACCTAGTTTAGTTCTCCAATAGAGACATGAAGGGGAACCCCTGAGTGAGTCATCGAGCGGTGGGAGGAGTGAAGTACGGGGTAAACACGTCATACTGACGTCAACCTCCTCTCTCACCCTTTACCTTGTTACAGGTAATATAAAAGGAGGAATCAGGGCTTGTTGCTCATGCAGTTTACTTCGACAATTCGACTTGATCATTTCTCTCTCCTTTGTCTCATTAGAAGCCCAAGTTCCTCAGAGCTATTGGTTCGCCTTCATGGCGCCGGCCTCTGCTCCCATCTTACAAGGAGTTGTCTTCCCCAACTAGCCACAAAGTAAATGCGCCACCTCCTTCCGGTTTGCCACATTGGCGCCGAGGTCGGGGGCTAGAGCAAACTTTCATGCACTCCTCCCATTGGTAGGCAGTAATGTGCCAGGAAAACAGTGCATCTTAATACATATCCATCCTTATAGGATAGGAACCAGTGGAAACCAACAAGCCTTCGAGAAGATCATCGCCTCATTTGATAACACGCTGACACAACATTGGTGACCCCAAATGCTTTTGGATCTCAATTCTAAGCAAGGAAAAGCCAGACTCCCAGACTTCGCCGAGACCATGAAGGTCTGAACTCCACTTACCCTACTGCCGTTCTACAGGGATCATCCCTGGCTGTGGTGCATGCAACTCGACGCAGCATACACTGGAGCTCGAATCAACACTCGTTGGGCTCGATTCACGCAGACCATCCCTCTACTACCCTACAAGGTGGCCAACGCCTTCATTCAATAACACGCTGACACAACAAAGCCATTATTTTAGGGACTCGTTATAACTTCTTTTGCATTCTTCTCAAAAATCCGTTTTTGTACATAGCTCCTTTGTACTTTAAGGTATCGATATTTTTTTGCACAGAGCGATAATTGTAGAACTATTTAATTTTTGACCCCTCACTTGCATTTAGCACAAAATAGCGCAACTCCACAATTGCACCAAAATTAGATTTGGTAGTTTCAAGGTAGTGGATTGCGTCATGGAGGAAGGGATTAATTGATCCTCGAAGCCGCTAATGGGGAAAACCTCTGTGAGTCCAGGGAGTTCACGTTATTCAGGCTTAGAAGAAGTAGAAAACATGTTTATTATAAAATGTAATGGTAAACAACTAAGTTGAATACCAACAATACATATAAAAGACATCACTATAATTTAGCAAAAAAAAAAAAAACATGTTAGGCAAGGAAAAAACATGACAATGCATAGGAATATTAGTCCCAGTTGAAATCTTCAACGAGCAGGCCACGATACCTCCAACACTGATGGCCAAATTGAGCGACTCCCAGCCATAAACTACTGACGTTCTTGAGTCTCACCATAGCGAACATTTCCAGCTCTCCAACACACAAAACGCTGCAAATTATTACACAATGGTTTATTATTTTTCTCAACTTATTTTCGTCAACGAAGCCATCAACCATTCAACATGAAGAAAAACATCGATCGCATTTCGGTCAGCTTTAATTTGAACGGAGATTAGGCCTCTTTTGCGATTCACACTCGTGTTTCTGATTTATAGTAAGTAAAACCCGTAAATTCTCGTAGGGAGCGAACGGTTTGTCCTACAGGGCTCCGCGTGGTCTCAAAAAATTCTGAAAATTCTATAGAATCTTTAATTGAAGCAAAAATAATACCTTTATATCAAAATTTTTTGAGTTAGGGCGTTTTAAAAATTCATTTTTGAACCCTTAGAAGTGACCTACATCAACCAAAATCTTCGGGGCACAACTAGACCCCAAATGGAGCCTACATACCAAATTTCATCAAAATTGGTCAATGCTAAGTGGCAAAAATGCCGCGTACGGCGGACGGTGGACGGACGGCCAAATTTTTATTCGATTTTTGGATTCTACGTACCTTGAAACGTAAACCATCAAATTTTGAGGGGGTGTTAAAATTTTTTTTCTTGGTCGATTCCAAAGGTTTATTATTGAAAATAATAAACCAAAAGGGAAACACAACACTAGCAAGTAATAATAATGCGACGTTCTCCCCCTCTTATTTTGTTTAATAGTCGGAGAAGTAAAGTAGAAGGTAATTTGGTTCTCGTTCTCGTTGATCATCTGACTTCAGGCGTAGCTGGACAAAGTGTTGGCAATAGATCAGAGGTTCTGAAGGAGGATGGTGAAGTGTTGACTTCTGAACAGCTGCTGGTGGCTAATGAGGGTGATTCTTTAATGATAGATTTATTGGATTAAACTGTCATAAATTAATCACCCATTCAATGCCGGATCAACCAAGTGCTCTACATTTCCCTACTGAAGTAATTTCTCGACTGTGAACTTCTTTGAGGTCAGGCAAGTCAGGTATGTAAGCTACCTAAAAAAAACATGGGTTTAAGAAAACGTATTGAGATAGTATCAGTTATTATTTTGCATGTTCAAATCGGGACTTTAGTTTCCAGGTATGTTTCTTTTATTATTATTACAATAACCAATGCAGCCATAATACAAGGTTGCAAATCCATGATTGAAGCAGAGTTATGATGACGGAGAGACGTGTTGAAAACAACCGCCCAGATCCAAAGTTCCCAGCCATCAACCCTGGCGTAGACAAATGGGATTTTGTCGTCCCCGCACGAGGCATTCCCAGGCCCATAACTGGCTACTCCCACCAAAATTCTGTTCGGTCCGCATAACAACGGTGCTCCACTGTCGCCAACACATGTAGTCTCACCTTCCTCACAACCCAATGCGCGAGGGGTGTTGAAAAATTTTTTTCTTTGTCGATTCCAAAGGTTCATTATTGAAAATAATAAACCAAAAAGTGATTCCGGAACAGCGCTGGACACACTCCTAGAAAATGGACAATGTCCTAGTTATTCCCCCATATTGTAGAGAGGGCAAACTTGGGCTTTATTTGGGCTTAGATGAGCAATGCGAACCACATAATACGAGTATACAGCTTTTTCGCGTCAAATTAAAGGTTTTTCATTTCAAAATAAAGGTCTTCCATTAAAGCTAATAACCAGTTCCATTAAGCTTCTAATAACCAGTCATTGCTGTCTACAAGATCACTTTTATTGTCAAGCTGTGCTTATCTGTCAAACAGTGTAGTGACTCTCGGTTTGTACTATTTGATATGATGTTCTGTGGTGTACGATATTATTGTACGATTCTATAATTCTCATCAATTGTTCCAAATAAACCTGTTAAATTCATAAGGGACTATTAGTTTGTTCAGAGTAGCCCGTAGTATTTGACGTTTCTTTATCAAAATTTAATGGAGATTATAGACTTATAGACGATTATCGTCTTGGAGCTTACCCAATGCGATCAAATTTCTAACAATAAATTAGTAACTGAGAAATCGTTATTCCAACAAATTGTAGTGTGTACACTGACCGTTAATTGTGGATACATTAAGGTAGGTTTCTACTAGAGAAGATTTAGAGAAGTCGTGATTCATTACTTTCCTTATCTATATGCCAAGACCATAGTCAAACTAAAGGGATTTTACTGTAATATTCCAAGTATAAATTGGTTGAGTTACCACTGCCCGCCTAGAGAATTCGCTACCGCTCAATCGGTAGAATCCCTTCCAATAATTGATCGTTTAAACTCCCGAACAAAAAAAGTGGGTTGAGTCGACGAGGTGCACCTGGTAGGTTGCAGATATGACCCGAACACGACCCCTTGGAGTATAGCCAACACCGCTATTACTTTCCGTCGGTCCCCGCACTTTCTTGTCCCCGCTCGAAAATATGATCAGCTTATCAAAAGTCTGCAGATTTCCTATGAGCGTCCAGCTCCATGAAATGATTGCGGCGTTATGCTCGAAGTCATTGTTCCCATAACATAGTTAGCTTGCTCATTTCGCATACTCCCGGTAATTTTTTTTTTCCTCTTCAAAGAACCCGTCTAGAATCCTTCCTTTTTTTTTTTAATATGTTAATTTTATATCAACTCAATGATTATACAGTTTTGATAGAGTTTCTTATAGTAAATAAATTTAATTTACGTGGTACTTGTGTTTGGGTACAACCCAGTAGTTGTCCCAGCCAGTTATTGAATAGTGTGATAGGTATAATTGATTTAATAGTATAATAAGCTGATATCTTACACTAGAAAAATATAACAATAACAAAAAACTATTATAGGAACATTTTTTTCATTTGGAACTTTGGTTTTCATATATAATTATGCTAATTTAAGTAGGGTAATTTTGATTCTCAGGTTGGAATAGTGAATCTTGAGGTCTCTTCCGTTTTAATCTTCTTGCTGTGGAGGGAGGTATTGCTGATTCGGGTATCGATGCTATTAATGGATTTTCGTGCTGTATCATTTTACTATTTAAAGACTGGTATGTTTCTTTAATGACGGTGTTCACTTGAGGAATGTCGAGGTCAGCGTGCAGCCTCGAGTTGCGCACATACCAAGGAGCACCTGTTATCATCCTTAGTACCCGATTTTGAGTGACTTGGATTTTGTTTATATGAGAAGCAGCAGCACACCCCCACAACCCACACGAGTAGCTCCAGATCGGCCGGATGAGTGATAGGTATACCAGCCTTTTCGTGTCCTAGGTTAGTGGCGAGTCCGGGTTCAAAAGTGGTCTGAGTTGCCGGATGCGTTCGCGAATCCTTCCAACTAGGTGCGTAATGTGGCGCTTCCATGTCAACTTGGCATCGAGGTACAGGCCCAGGTAATCCTTCCTGGCGAGATTATCTTGGCTTCGTCCAGAGTTGTAAAGTCTTTCTCTACTTGTACATTTTCTGTTTTTCGCGATATAATGGCATATTTCTTTCAAATAATGCAGCTTTTCTGAACAACCTAATGAATCGTCTTTTTTCCCATTGATCAATACAAAACAACAAGTAATTTTCAACAGTTCCCGGAAACTGTTAGCCCCCCTCAACACCAAAAAAATTAATACTGAATTGAAGGTATCTAGTCAAGTTGTTTTCATGCACTGCAGTTAGTATTCGATCGAAAATTTGAATAGTCTTGAAGGAGATGAATCGTTACCGCAAGAAGATCCAAATCCGGTAAATCCAGTTTTTTCACGTTTCAGTTCAGTATGCCGCTAGAAAGCAACGAAATACCGATGGCAGACTGTGTTACAAAGTTTTTACTTTCGTGGTAGCACCACATGCCAAGATTGCAACTTTCCCAAAATACATAAATTTTAACCCTCAAATTTGCATTGTTTCAATTTTAGTCTGCCTTTTATAAGCAATGAGTTACTGAAGGCAGACCACGCTGATTGAGTTCCAATAAAGTAGTACAGTATTGAGCAAAAATTTGGAGTATCCCAAAATCAACAAATTTTCATTAATAAATTGACAATTTTTGAATTTGATTCTGCCACTAGAAGACAACGGGCTATCCAAGGCAGGCTCTATTGTTTACATACAACTCATACTTCAACGTGTTGAAATGTGAATCATCCCAAAATTGTCTGTATTTTAAATCAAATTTGACAATTTTTCAATTTGATTCTGCCAGGACTTTACAGCTGCTTAGGATTGGCAGACAAGTCTCAAACCCGTAAGTAGACTTTTAAAATCCAGCTGTAAAAATTTGGGACGTCCCAAACGTTGTGGATTTTTGTCCAAAAAGTGTACAATTTTTTAAAATTGAGTCTGCCGAGGGTTAACAGCCGTTGAAGAGTGGCAGACTGATGAAAACATCCATGATTGGACCTAATCTCTCATTCACGGAGTTTTCATCCATCCCGGAGATATGATGATTTTTTGCGAATTTTGAACATTACACATGGCCGCCATTTTTGAAAGCAACCGTTTTGGAATGGCAGACTTGAATTTTCTCTCTCAGAATGGACAAGATTTTCATAATTTGTCGTCAAATCGTATCCCTAAATGAATTGCGATTTTCGGCCTCGGCTCCAGGACTATTAATGTTGGTCGAATTCTCTATAGATTGAAGTTGGGAATCAAAATCAAAATTTTGTAATTTTTGTTACATCGTATTATATGCATGTTGAACAGAGTGAGTTGTACATTAATGGACCTCACCAATGGCTCGATGACCTCGATTGGTCGAATCGCAGGTGGTTCAGATTGCAATGCATTGGACCCCTGGGAACTAATCTATTAGTTGATTGCTAGTTCGCCAAGTAATTCCGAGCTGTTCCACTCACGGAATTCCTCGAAATTAGGATCTCCTTGTTACTCTCGCTACGGTAATTTCGCTTTAGGTCAC
This sequence comes from Apolygus lucorum, assembly GCA_009739505.2. Classification (NCBI taxonomy): domain Eukaryota; kingdom Metazoa; phylum Arthropoda; class Insecta; order Hemiptera; family Miridae; genus Apolygus; species Apolygus lucorum. The sequence goes on from CM019173.2 coordinate 34,991,068, forward strand.
GAGTGCAAATGGTTTGTAGATGCGCTTCGAGCATAGATATTTTGTAATAAAAACGCTGCAAATTATTCCACAATGATTTATTATTTTTCTATACTGATCACTCGTCTGCAAAGCCACCAACCATCCAACAAGAAGAAAAACAACGATCTCATTTCGGTCAGCTAAAATTAAAACGGAGATTAGGCCTCTTTTGCGATTCACGCTAGTGTTTCTGACTTATCGGACGTAAAACCTTTAAATTCTCGTAGGGAGCGAACTATTTGTCCTACAGAGCTCCGCATGGTCTCAAAAAATTCTAAAAATTCTATAGAATCTTAAATTGAAGGAAAAACAATACCTTTATATCAAAATTTTTTGAGTTAGAGCGTTTTCAAAGTTTCAAAATTCATTTTCTAACCCTTAGAAGTGACCTACATCAACCAAAATCTTTGGGGCACAACCAGACCCCAAATGGAGCCTACATACCAAATTTCATCAAAATCGGTCAATGTTAAGTGGCAAAAGTGCCGCGGCGTACGGCGGACGGACGACCAAATTTTTATTCGATTTTTGGATTCTACGTACCTTGAAACGTAAACCATCAAATTTTGAGGGGGTGTTAAAAATTTTTTGAAAAGGATATGTCTTAGTTCTGGGGGTCATTCCAAAATTTTCGACACACAAAACAATGCAACGTTTTTTTTTTCTGATGCTGTTGAACGCAGGAAGCTGAAATTTGAGAGGCAGGGTCAATAGATACATACTTCTATACATCATCATGATCACTGATCAGCTGAGTGAGCTCCAAGGCCATTTCCTCTCCTGTTGAACGCAGGAACATGAAATTTGAGAGGGCGGGTCAATGGAGAATGCTGAAGGTGCCTGAGTGGTCATTGATCAGCTGAGTGAGCTCATCATTTAAATTGCCATCATAAGACATATCCATGTACAGATGTATCTGCATGCAGTGTAGATACTTTGTTTTTTCTTGGTCGATTCCAAAGGTTAATTATTGAAAATAATAAACCAAAAGCCTAAAAAAAAGGTTTTTGAAGACTTGCAAAGTTCTCATGAGTAGAAATGGCGTCTTTTCGGGAGTGATCGAAGATGGAACAATTTTCTCAACGTTTTAGAAAAAATATCTGCTGGACTTTAGCATGTAAAGTCGGTTTCAACATAAATAACAATAAATCAATTCATCAACCACTGGGATGAAAATACACTCTTGAAATCTCAAAAAAGACGTATTTCAATGATTGTGCCTACCTGCTGGGTGTAGGTGTTTCCTTTGAAAACCTAATTAGCATTTTCTCGGGTTCTATTTAACTCGAATGAAACTCCACTCGAAGTTTTCAGATGGATCTCCGTCAGGAATGCACGAAGAGTTGCAAAGTAGTAATCCGTCTCAGTGAGCGGTCAGTTGTAAATCTTGTACAGCTGCCACCGAAGTTTCGTACTCATTTGTGGTCTTCCGAGTGTACTCAAAAGCCCGCTTTCCAGGTGAGTTAGATTCCTGAAGTAGAAGAATTGTAGAATTATTCTGTTACCTCACTACAAAGGTTAGAATTTTTTGTTCCTCATAAAAACAGCTCCTTCGTTGCTTGAGGTTTATTAATTTCAATAATGAACAATTGTAATCGAGGAAAAAAAATCAACCCCCTCAAAATTTTATGGTTTACGTTTCAGGGTATAATTTTACCTTAATACATAAAATCCCTATCGTAGGTACGTGCACGTCGCTCGAACGTGGGAGACCCGGGTTCGATTCCAGGCCGTGACATCAACTTTTTTTTTCACCAATGTGCGATTTGTTTATGCTTGTATTTAGCAGGCTTTTCAGTTAGTAGGTTATAGCGTTATTATAGGTTATAAAATTATAGGATATAATCACCCAAATATTTTTACGTGCAAATTCTAGTTTTTTAAACTCATGTAATTTTCAGTTTTGTGATTTTTTTTTAACGTGATTTATTTTTGCAACTGAATATTAAATACAATTCATCTAGCAAAATTACACATCATTTCTGTACTCCTTGAGAGCCCGTTTACAGTAAAACGTAGTCCCTTCTCATAACAGTATCTTCAACACTGAGCTATAACAAAAAACAGCACTAAGTCCAGTGGTTTTTTGGTTTATTATTTTCAATAATAAGCCTTTGGAATCGAGCAAGAAAAAAAAAATTTTAACCCCCCCTCAAAATTTGATGTTTTACGTTTCAAGGTACGTAGAATCCGAAAATCGAATAAAAAAATTTCCGTCCGTCCGCCGTACGCCGTACGCCGTACGCCGTACGCGGCACTTTTCTTAGTTACCATGGACCGATTTCGATGAAATTTGGTATATGGGCTCCATTTGGGGTCTAGTTGTGCCGCGAAGCTTTTGGTTGATGTAGGTCACTTCTAAGGGGTGAAAATTAAGGGTTGAAATTTTCAAGAATGCCCTAGCTCGAAAACTCTCGAAATAAAGGTATCGTTTTTTCACTAATTTTAAATAGTACTGAATTTTAAAAAAATTTTGAGACCACCCGGAGCTCTGTAGGGCAAACCGTTCAGTCCCTACGAGTACTTGAAGGTTTTCCTTCGATAAAACAGAATCATGAGTGTGAATCGCAAAAGAGGTCTAATCTCCGTTGAAATTTTTTCTGACTAAAATGCGATCGCTGTTCATTTCTTCGATTTGTATACAGTTTTGCCTTCTGCGTAACCAGTAATCAAATTTCCATAATCAAAAGTCAATGGAGAATACTGAAGGCGCCTGAGTGGTCACTGATCAGCTGAGTGAGCTCCAAGGCCATTTCCTCTCCTGTTGAACGCAGGAACCTGAAATTTGAGAGGGCGGGTCAATTGAGAATGCTGAAGGCGCCTGAGTGGTCACTGATCAGCTGAGTGAGCTCCAAGGCCATTTCCTCTCCTGTTGAACGCAGGAAGCTGAAATTTTAGAGGGCGGGTCAATGGAGATTGCTGAAGGTGCCTGAGTGGTCACTGATCAGCTGAGTGAGCTCCAAGGCCATTTTCTCTCCTGTTGAACGCAGGAACCTGAAATTTGAGAGGCAGGGTCAATGGAGATTGCTGAAGGCGCCTGAGTGGTAACTGATCAGCTGAGTGAGCTCCAAGGCCATTTCCTCTCCTGTTGAACGCAGGAAGCTGAAATGTTAGAGGCAGGGTCAAAGGAGAATGCTGAAGGCGCCTGAGTGGTCACTGATCAGCTGAGTGAGCTCCAAGGCCATTTCCTCTCCTGTTGAACGCAGGAACCTGAAATTTGAGAGGGCGGGTCAATGGAGAATGCTGAAGGCGCATGAGTGGTCACTGATCAGCTGAGTGAGCTCCAAGGCCATTTTTTCTTCTGTTGAACGCAGGAAGCTGAAATTTAAGAGGGCGGGTCAATGGAGAATACAGATGGTGGTAGGTGCTATTGATGGAGAACCAGTGATCTATACAGAAGGGTGATCTATACAGAAAATAATAAACCTTTGAGCAATGATTTGCAGCGTTTTTCGCTTGAGTCGCCGAAGTTCATCTTCGTTGTCCAAAACGTAGAGCATTTCCAGGTTCTCATGATTGTGGAAGCGTTGTTCGTGCCTCCTTGAGTACCTTGCAATAATTTCGTGGACTGTTTCCATCCCCAAGTCTCGATGAATATCATCGTTCCTCATTTACCAAGGTGCACGCACTATACTTCTCAGTATTTTATTTTGGGAGGTTAGGATTTTGTTAATGTTTGATTTTTTGGCTCAGCCCCATAACTGAATTCCATAGTCAGGATACGGCGAAGGATCTGCTTATAAATAAGCAGTTAATGGTATGGGGTATTTTATTTGAATTGATCTCAACATCCATGACTGGAATTTTTCGGTTAGTGAAGTTGATGTGAACTGATTTTGATTCGTTCAACTTTATTCTCCACATCTTGGCCCACATAGAGACCTCAGTGATTGACTTCTGTAGATTACTAGTTGCAGCTTCGATATCATCATCGACGGAGGGGATAGCCGTATCATCTGCAAAGGTGGCAACAGTTGTACCTTCTCGTTGGGGTAAGTCCCGTGTGTACAGTAGATAAAGGACGGGCCCTAAGACAATCCCTTGCGGGACCCCAGCTTTTATTGGCTTCAAGCCAGAGTATTGGTCATCTTGCTTCACCCTGAAATGTCTGTTTTCAAGGTAGGATTTTAGCAGTGAGTAGTGCTAGTATCTTCTTGGATGTGGCAAAGGCCTTTGACAAGGTTTGGCACGAGGGATTGGAGTACAAACTGCACAGAGATCTCCCAAAACAGTACTACTTACTTATTGTGAAATTAACTGTAAAAATGTTGAAGGTTCTTTCTTTCGAAAGGAACGTTTACAAAATAATTTTTCCAACGATTAGGTCGTTTCATAATCTGATTAAATTTTAGACTCTGTAGACTTTTTTATTTTTTTAATTTGTTTGTTGGGGAACACTGTAGTTTATCGTTACAAATAAATTTTATTGGTAGGCTGTTATGTGTCCGAAAGTTATATAATTCAGGTCGATAATGAGAGTTATTCCTGAAGACATTGCCCAATTTATCTCGGAATTAGGGCTGCTTCATAAGCAGGAAAGCCGTTCTTCTGGAGGCAGCACAAGAGCAGCTAAGTGCTCACTCCTGTGAGCCATAGAGATGGGTCGAAGACAATTTCACAGAATTTTTAAGAATATCGATTTTTCAAAATGTTGCTCCTTGATTACAACAGGAAGTAATTGAAGTCAGGGAAGTCAGATGAGCTGTGTGAGCTGTAAAGCTAGCTTCTCCCGTGGCCAACATGCATTATTTAAACTTGGTACTTGGCCTCTTGGAGTTCGGTGGAAGTAACTGGAATGGGCTCTGGAATGTCGGATCAGAAGTGTGAATTCTCCTTACTTACTTACTTACTAAATAGCTCTACAGCCCGGGGTGGGCTTTGGCTTGCCTAACAGTGGTCTGCCATTCAGATCTGTTCTGCGCTCTCTGCTTCCAGTTTCGTATACCAAGCTTTTTTAGGTCCCCCTCGACATCTTGGAGCCAGCGAGTCCTTGGTCGTCCCATTCGACGAGTCCCCATCATCCTCGCATGCAATATGCTATTTGGCATTCGCGTCGGCATCCGCTCTACGTGACCGAGCCAGTCAATCCGCCGAGCCTTAATGAACTGGACGATGTCCTCCTGATGGTAAAGGTGCTGGAGCTCATCATTGGTCCGGATCCTCCACTCTCCATCAACACACACTGCCCCAAAAATCTTTCTTAATATTTTTCGCTCAAATACACGGAGTCTATTGGCGGCAACAGTACTTATTACCCATGTTTCGGCACCATAGGTAACTATTGGGCGAATCAGTGTACGGTACAGCCGAACCTTGGTTGTTCTGGAGAGAAGAGTGGATCGGAGGAGCTTAAGATTGGCATAGTACGCTCTGTTTCCAGCCATGATCCTTTTTTCAATTTCATCCATCATTCTGGCTTTGTCGTTGAGATCGACTCCAAGATACGGGAATGTTTGGACCTTCTGGAATACGCAATCATCGAGTTTCAAATCCTGCGTGGACTCAGGCTCACCTTGGCGGGACATTTGCATATATTTCGTCTTGTCGACATTTATTTTCAGACCCATTTCCTCTCCCTTGCTCTTAATTTGGTGAAACATCTCCTCAAGGGATTGCATGTTTCTGGCGACCAAGCAGATATCATCCGCGTACGCGCATATCTGCTTGGATTTGCTCACTATGTTGCCTTGTACATTCATTTTCTCTATCACATAGTGAAGGGCGAGGTTGAAGAGGGTGGTGGAGAGGGCATCCCCTTGCCGAACCCCTGAACTAACCGGGAATTCTCGGCTCATCTCCCCGTTCACAAGAACTTTTGCACAGCTCCCTGCCAGCGTCATATCTATCAGTCTTATTATTTTCTCGGGTATTTGCTGTTCCTTTAGTGCCGCCAACAGTCGACTCCTACTCACCCGGTCGAACGCTTGACGAAAGTCAATGAAGAGCAGGTGCAGGCCGATGTTGAACTCCCAGCATTTCTCCATCGTTTGTCTCATGACGAATATTTGATCTGCTGTCCCACGTCCTCGCAAGAAGCCACCCTGGTAATCTCCCGGGAGGCGTTCAGCGTATACGTTCAGACGTTTCACCAAAATGTTGGAAAATATCTTATAAGCGACAGCTAAGAGCGAAATCCCCCGATAATTTTCGCACCTGAGCTTGTCCCCTTTCTTGAATATTGGGCAAATTACGCTTGAACACCATTCGTCAGGCATACATTCAGAGTCCCAAATCCTCAACACTAATGTATGGAGTTCATTGTGGAGGCACTCTCCACCATGCTTGAAGAACTCAGCGACAAGCTGGTCTTCGCCTGGGGCCTTATTATTCTTCAGTCGGCCCACAGACTCCTTTACCTCGTCGGTTGTAGGGGGAGATATTAATTCTTGATTGCCTACAGCATTGGATTCTTCTGGTGGGTCATCTTCAGCGTTACCTTGTGGTTCACCTGATAGCAGTTGACCAAAGTGCTCAGCCCATCTATCCATTACTTCTTGGCTATCCTCTATCACAGTACCATCTCTGTTCTTACATCCATTTGACCGTTGTCGGAAACCATTATTCATTCTTTTCACAGCTCCGTAAAACTTTCTTGACTCATTACTCTCTCTTAATTCTTCTATCCGTTCCACTTCTCGTCTCAGGTACCCTCTTCTCTTCAGTCTAATAACCCTTCTGGCTAGAGACCGGCTTTGTTTGTACTTTGCTGTATTATGTCTTGTGGGGCATTGGATCATGACAAGTCTATTCTCGTTTCGTAATCTTAGTACTTCTCTGCATACATCATCGAACCATTCTTTATTTCTTCTCCTCCCTTCCTCACCTATCACAAGCTTGGCCGACTCTTCAAGTGCAGTTTTTATACTTTTCCATTTAGCATTTATACCTTCAGTACCACTCTGATCTACTTCCCTGCTGACGCTCAACTTGAGTGTAACATCATCAGCGAATTTCTTAGCCTCCTCTTCATTCTTGAACTTTTCCAGGTCCCATCGGGTCCTTTTACATATGCGACCTCTAGGTACTACAGCCAGTCGCTCGCGGAGATTCAACTTCACTAAATAGTGGTCTGAGTCACAATTGGGCCCTCTGGCCGTCCGTGCATCAGTGATAGAGGAGTTGTGTCGCTTAGAGACAAGCACATGGTCAATTTGGGTGAGTGCGCCATTAGGAGATTTCCAGGTCACTTTGTGAATATCTCGGTGTTGGAAACATGTGGTTTTAATGTACATGTTGCTGGAGGAGGCAAATTGGCAAAGGTACCTTCCATTTTCGTTCGTTTCCTCATGGTAGGAAAACCGTCCGGCCACTCCTTTAGTAAACTCCTCTTTGCCTATTTGCGCGTTAAAATCACCCAGTACGATTTTAATATCGTACTTGTGGGAGGCTTGATAGGCTCTTTCGAGCTGCTCGTAAAATTCATCTTTGACCGCTTCAACGGTATCCTCAGTCGGAGCGTATGCGGAGAAAACAGTCACATTCCGAAACTTGCCACGTAGCCTCAATTTGCACAATCTGTCTCCTATTGGTTCGAACTGTAGAATGCTTTTTCTTATGTTTTTCGAGAGAATAAATCCTGTACCATTTCTACCAGTCCTTGATTCGGGCCCACTGTAAAGCACTGAGTAGTCTCTTCTATCAATCCGTTCATGCCCACTCCACCGTGTCTCCTGCAAAGCCACCACGTCATATTTAAACTTTAGTATCTCCTCAGCTATTTCTGCCATCTTTCCCGGCTGTAGCATAGTTCGTATGTTCCATGTTGCAAATGTCAGGTCCAAATTCCGTTTTCGTCTACCATTTGATCTGTCCGGCTTATTCTTGTTGGTTTTCTGAACGTGTAAGGGTTTTACAGGGTGGGGGTGTTAGCCCCACGCCCAACCCCCAACCTGGAGGACCGGGTCATTTTTGATCAGGGTTTCCCTCCCCTAGGTCGGCTGCTATAGAGCTAGAGAGCCCGACCTGCCCTCGCAGTGTCAAAGCCGCTGCTTGTTAGATTTACAAGACGCCTTTGACTGTTCGGAGTGAGCCTTCACGGTAACTAATTCACCTGAGCCTCACTCCGATAGTGGAAGTTGCTGCTGCCCTCATCCACGGTCGCAGTTTAATGTCGTACCCGGGACAAAGTGTGAATTCTCCGTTTTATTCAAAGCCGCTGAAGTCATCGCAAGAAAATCGTCAAGTCAATGTGACCGATAAAGTATACTTCTCCCCCATTCATCTAAGATTGCTAAAGTTTGGTACACTGTCTTTTGAGGACCACTGGATAATTTGTTGAGTTATCGACCGAAAGCGCTCAATTCGATTCCAGTAGAATATCTTGTTTGAAAATCATGACAGAGTTAGGTAGTATCCACACAAAACACGAATAAATAAAGCAGAACACTCCGTGTCTGGGGTGCCAAGGAGAAAAATGTGGTATCAAGTCGTACCAACAAAATTCATCTCTGTCTAGATTCACACAGGTATTTTTGTCAGTTTGTGTTTTCTCTTCTGATGAAAATCTGGTTACAAATCTAAATTTTAACTTGCTAAACATGATTCCTTTCTCAATGTTGCTAGGTACATCACTTATCTTTACGACGTATCTAGTTTCAGCATAGTAACTCCATTACTCTGTAAAGCTCAGAACTTGCCAACGGGGATAATTCAGTCCATTATTACCTGTATTATCTTGACTTACCATGCTCTATGTTCTTGGAATTCGTTTTCCATGCTGGGTGATGGCTCTATTTTTCCTGAACTTGGTGAAGTGCATGTGGACACCCAAAACTTCACGCAAGGAAGTGAAGTCCATTGGACCGCAGGATGATGTCATCTGGAGAATGAAAGTAAGAACAAAAATATGATTAGAAGAGACGGAAATCTACATATCTTGATCAGTCAATTTTAGGCTATGAATGTTCATACGAATCCGTTTCGAGGGGTTTTGAGCTGCTTCCACTTTTTGAACACGATTTAGTTTCACATATTTTTGGAACCAAAAAGCATATTTTTAGGTTTTTGAATATTTAGATAATTTTAAGACAAAAAATGCTGCAGATGACACAAAGGTTTATTATGTTTCTATATAGATCACTCGTCTGCAAAGAACACGGCTTTGCCATTGTCACCACCTGCCACATACCTACTTCACAATCAAGTTTACTTGGAAGAAATAAACGCTTCACACTCAGTTCGAAGAAATAGGGAGTTGAGGTAGCTCTAATTATTAGAAAATTTGATTACGCGATCGCATTTTGGTCAACTAAAATTTGAACGGAGATTAGGCCTCTTTTGCGATTCACACTCGTGTTTCTGATTTATTGTAAGTTCAACCCTTAAGTTCTCATGGGGAGCGAACGGTTGGTCCTACAGACCTCTGGTTGGTCTCATTCGATTCTAAAAATTCAATACTATTTTAAGTTGACGAAAAACAATACTTTTATATTCAAATTTTTTGAACAAGGGCGTTTTCAAACAAAAAAATTCAAAATTCATCAATATATTTTTTTTAAAGAGAAAGAAAATTGCCAGGAAATTGATTCTGTGAAACTTCTGGATGCTTCCTGTTTAACTAAGATCAAAAATAAGTTAGAGGCATCGAATCAATCCGTGACCTTGGAATATCTCCACTGCAGGTGGTAGTGGAGGGGGTATACGAGTACCTCAATCAGCATGTACCCCCTCTCCTGCCTTATGATTGGTACCTTCATCTGCTCAGAGTTCATTCAGTTTCTGAAACCAAAAAGTGGTCTTTTAACATGGAACATGTTATTGGCCTAGGGTAACTCTCCGAAAAAGTGAAAGGGGGACGAAAATGGTCACGCGCGTTTTGAACACTCCGATCATGCGCTTTTTCTAACACTCCGATCGCCCCGAGTTTTTCTCGATGCATTTTAGATTATGTTGCTAAGAATAGTATAACTTTTGTACTATACCTAACTATGACTAAAGATTCTGCACTGAATATGGCTAAAAATTACTAGCATTAAGTAGGTAGCATCTGGGGTTCCTGGAGAGACGCGAAGCGCAGAGTTTTTCTCTCTCAACCTCTCTATGCTGCCTTGAAACATCTATGTAGTAGATAAATATCTGTTAAACTATAGAAAAAGTGGGTAGAAATTGACCCAGCTTTCACAACAGACGGAAAACCTCTCTTCTGCCAAATCTGTGGAAAACAGATATAAGTGTTTTTGGTGATCATTGAATCGACCAACAAAATTTTTTTTTACCCCCTCCCCCCCCTCAGAATTTGTTGGTTTACGTTTCAAGGTAAAACCATTGTTGCTTCCGAGTTTATCAAGGTAGCGGAAGCTTTGTTTTTTTCTTCAATTTAAAACAGAATTTAATTTTTAGAATCGAATGATACCACCCAGAGCTCTGCAGGACAAACTGTTCGCTCCCCATGAGAACTTCAAGGTTTGTCTTACAATATAAATCAGAAACACGAGTGTGAATCGCGAAAGAGGCCTAATTTCCGTTAAAATTTTAGCTGACCAAATTGGGATCACTGTTAGTTTCTTCGTCTTATACTCAGTTTTGCTTCCTTAGCAACCGGTAATTAAATTTCCTAATGAAGGCACCCACAACCCACTATTTTTCGATTTGACTGTGAAGAGAAAATATTATTGGTAGGTAGCGGCCACGGCAAATTTGTGTTCTTTGCATGATCTACTAGTATTTAATTGTTATTTTTGATCGTCTTAGTGCTTTCATTCGTGTCTAAAAATTGAACACTATCAAAAATTAATGAAACAACGTCATGGAAAATTCATTAAACAGGTAATTAACGGTTGGTCCCACAGAAGGTGTCAGAAAATTTTCAAAAATTGTCGCTATTTTAAATGGATGAAAAAACAATACCTGTATATCGAAAGTTGTCACCTTCACACCGACATGAACAGAACCACTGACTGACAGACTGACTTTCGTGCTCTCTCGATGGCCTGATGATGGTGTCGAAAGATTTCGCCTCCTGTACTCGACATTGAGCTCGATGGTGATTATGTCTAAAAGTAAGCACATATTTTGATACATAAAAAGGAAATTTCATCACGACAGGTCACGACAGGTGCCGTTGAAAGTATTTGTACGGGTGCTGTACGGTCTCTCTCGCCCCCCAAAAAACAAGAACCGGTGATGTACACCGCTTTTGGACCCCGGTACACGTCTTCCCGCTGGACCCAGGAGTACCCTGAAGCATTTCAATGGCACCTGAGTGCCAGGAGTACTCCAAGGCAGGTCTTTGCACCCTCATCTTGTAACCTTTGTGCCCGACTAAAATTTCTTTATCGATGAATCCAGGGAAATGAATATGAAGAGACATTTTGTCCTCTGAGCACGCTCGATGTGTATCCTTACTTGGTGAAGACATTTTCATACTATTCCGACGCCTTTAAAACGGTTCGACATGGAGTCTTGCTGTCCCACAGAGCTGTGCTCACTACCATTCGGGGGTTCATTGGTATACCAAAGAAATACTTGAAGGTGTGGGCTTCCAGAGTGATTGCCAAGAAAGTTGGCACGGAGACCCGTTCGTCCGATATATGTTACCAAAATAGAAAGTGAGTACTAGTTAGTCACAGTAATGCAGGTGGTTTCCGTTGCACTACATTCTCTTTATGCTCAACATAAACTACTTCATGTGATCACGATTTTTACTCATCGTAGGTACCTATGTTAATTCAACCTATTCTCCACCAAAAAAATACCGTTCAAAAATAAAACGAGGGGATAGGTGATTAAAAGTTATATTTTATCAAACAGAACTCAATGGCAGGAAGTAAAATTCCCATGTTAACATATATCGAGTATTAAAGTTCATGCATTTCTTCAGGGTCCAGGAAATGATCCGGCATCCAAGATTCAGATATCAACACGTCCGTACACAAAAATTTTGGGACCTCCAGGTGTTTGTTCTAGACAAAGCGTTCCATGCTGAACGTGAGTTCGCATACCCAGTCATTCCACTCTCCAAGCATCCATTCGAATTGTGGCAACTCATAAGGTAAACCGAATCTATGGTACAACGTACTCCTCATAAAATCAGTTTGTTTTTACTTCATTTATACTTGCTCTGGTGGCACGGACAATTTTTTGCATAAACCTTTATTGTGTGGGTAGGTACTACTCTCAAGTCAAGTTGCCACTATTACTCTGTTGTGATCAGCGACCTCTTCGCATTTCTGTCCATTCGCTTCCTTAGCTCAGTGGTAACGAGCTCCGACTCAGAAGTGTAAATATAGTTTAGTCGGACGATAGGAGATCGATCCCCAGTCGAAGGAAGAATTTTTGATGATTCAAAAATGTGGCGCAGTCATACCGGACACGAATTGTCTCCTTAGCATTTCTCAGAGAAACATTAATTCATTAAAAGATTGGGTCATCAAAACAACCCCCTCTCAAGACACGAGTCGAGCCACCGCCTATTCGGACAAACGTTGAGGTCAGCAGATCCCCGCCCAGTCAATAAGGAAGAATAACAAAAACTCCGAAGCCAGTCAAAAATAGCGCGTTCTCACTGGGTTGGAAAACGCCGGCCAAAGCTGCCCTCACCTCCCTGACTAGGTAACGGAGTACCTAAGATTTCCTAACGGGGGGAGATGTTGTGATCAGCGACCTCTTCGCATTTCTGTCCATTCGCTTCCTTAGCTCAGTGGCAACGAGCTTCGACTCAGAAGTGTAAATATAGTTTAGTCGGACGATAGGAGATCGATCCCCAGTCGAAGGAAGAATTTTTGATGATTCAACAACTCTGTGTGTATTTCGACTCCTCAGAGATATCAGGATCTCTTCCGAGGATTCACTCTAGTGGCAAGAGTCCACTTCTTCGACATTGGTTATAAAGAGCATTCATCACTTACAATTCGGAGCAATACATTCAGTAAAAGCCTTCTTATTCAGGGTGATCTCGATGCATGTCTTATTATTGGCATTGAATTGAACATTGATGAACTAAGCTTCTAAGAGCTGATTGGCTAGTTGAATATTCTAATTCCTTCTTATGGAGGACATGAGTTTTACTTGGTTTTAAAAACGCATCATTGTCTATAGTATAAGAACAGTCATATTTTATGTAAAATGTCATATCGACAATACATTTAGGAAAATCCACACTAATCCACCAATTACTCAACAAATCGATGAAATTGTACGAAGTGTGGCAACGATGTGGGGTCTCGCACTCCATTCTGATTCATTTCGTATTATAATGTGTGGTGGGTTCAAGAATGTAGCGTACATTTCTGGCTGTGCCGAAGTGGCTATCCAGGGAATCTCAATCTGAATGCCAAGAAAACTGCTGCATATTAGAGTTGTTACCTTTTTTGACCAATATCTTTCCGTTAGCTCATCAATTGCCAACTGCCTGATGGAAGAAAACCCTTGGACATTCCTTCCATAAAGTGACGCTAGATATCGATCTGCAAGCATGCCTCTTCGTTGCTCGAGTGGTAGCTCTGCCGTCTCGGCGAGTAGCGCATTTAAAGGTGTACAATATAAATATGTTAAAACCCCGATTGATGAACGAAGACTTTTGTATTGGATGCAACAAATCACATCACATAAATTGAATTTTATTTCATTTGAATTCAACAGGACGTTACAGGGCACTTATGAAGTGGCAGGATGTGAAATGCCGTACTACGGGGTTAGCAACACTCAGTGGCCCCTCAGGGATTACAGAGCTGAATCAGAGGTTGTACACGCTACAAGCGATGGGTGCTCCAAAGCTGTCTGTTATAATGATCAACACTGGCACGTGGAGGAATGCTTGTAAGTCTTGTTTCATTTTACATACCTCAATGGAATTAATATCGAACATCATTTCCATTTTACATTAAATATACCTCAATGGCAAGCAAGACTAAAATTATCACAGTTAACAGTATCGATTTTTTGGAAGTTTTGCGTTTATGTATTTTACTCTAAATAGAAGGGTGGGGGAGTAGAGGTCTATGGACGCATGTGATTCATACGATGGAAGGCGTAGAAAGAAACGTTACTGCAAGCATGGATATGCATTACCACCAACGACCATGAGAGGACGTTAGCTGATGTGGTAGGGTGGTGATGTGTCTCATGAGTGTCTGTGGCACATAGACTCCCTTGCTGAACGTCATTCCAAATTTAACAACATGGTTCTAAAGAGACTCTTTTATGTTTAAACGTTTGCAATATTGTTGGATGTTGCAAAATTTGAAATGAATTCTTATGAAGAGGATATTTGGACTCAGCGCTTCGTCACTGTTCAGACGAATGGTGGGTGCTGAAGTCTTGACGAGACTCATTCATTCCAAAAACTCATTTATGACCAACACGTAGCCTGGAACCTTGTCGCATGACAACGTCCAAATAACTGATCGATTAATGTGTATTGGCTGGTTTGCATCGAGTTGGTTTTGGTTTCCCAAATGGCGGCGATGGGGCTGCTGGGGACCTTTTCATGCATGCTATTGACTGATCTTTCCTCCTCCTTCTTCCATGGAAGAGCTCTCACTGCCTGGGGTTGCCATTGGAAAAGAGTTTCAGGCACGGATGGCTTATATTCTTAATGGAAGAGCTTTAGATAGGTGTACCAGGTTTCGCCTGATAGTCACCTGGTAACAGACTCATTATCAGACTCAAGATTTGGCAATGCTACACATGATTCTCTGATTCAGGCTGGCCGCTGCTACTAAAGCGATGATCTAACTATAAATTATCCCGAATAACTTGTTATGAGTGATGCGACAAGTTGTATAAAAAAAAACAAATGTTCTGAATCTTATTATTCTATGATACTTATAGTACCTACCTAATCTAATGGCAGATATTATTATATCCAAGTATTGAGCTGATACCTTGATGAATTAAAGTAACGAGATATGACTGGTATGGCACAATAGGTACCTTATCCAACAAAGTACTAAAGGAAACCTTGTTAGTAGAGTAAGTAATCAATTTGAGTCTTTCAAAATCACACTTTTCTTTTGCATTTTGAGTCAGTATCAAGAATAACTTCTGCTATGGCTTGTTCATCCGCAAAAACTTTACGAAATCAAGGTTCTTGATGAATAGGGGTTCGAAATGAATAAAATGATGAAATAAGTTGGACTCGACCCTCAAGAAAACAGTGTTCGCGAAATACACGAAAATCGCCAAATTCTTTACACAATCTGAGCAAAGCAAAAACGAAACTGTCGACTCTCGAGTCACGTATACAGGGTGTCCAGCGATTTCCCGAAAAAAATTTCCTGAGTTTTTCAAGTTTTTCAAAGTAAATTTTGTCTTTTTCCAGGGTTATAAATTAACTCAAATATAAATTAATGTGATCATTTCTCAAAATGCAGGTTTTGAAGAACACACAAGGAGCACAAAAAAAGTCTAGCAAGTGGGTGTGGCACATAGCTTCCTCGTATCAATAAGGGTGGGGACCATTTCCACATCAACCCGCACTATTCCTGAAAACTTCTTCAAAATCAGGTGGTTAATGTAGTTGTAGAAGTTATGGTTGTTGTTTTTACGTCTATAGATGCGGGACCACCTACACCCCCGGCACAATCCCTGAAAATTTTATCGAAATCATACAATCGGACAAGAATTTCAAATAATGACAGACAGATTAACACTAAACCAAAATTGCTCAAGATGGCCTGAAACGCAAAATGCGAGTGGAAATTTCGATTGTGGAGAACATTTTTTTTTTTTGCATGGAACTTGCTTTGGCCTTGAGCTAACTGGCCAAAAGGGTCAATTTCTTGGGAGAAAGCGATGTGTCACGAAATTTTGCAATTATTATTTTCGGAATGCATTCTGAATTGCGGCGTGCGGAAAATCGGCAAGTTGAAAAGCAGGCCCTTAAAGAGCTAAATGAAAATAGTAGACAACAACATCATAGTAAAAGGAAACTCCAAACAAATGAAACTCGGCTAAAGCATGTTCCATGTTTCTTGAATTTTAGTCAACGGCTCGAAGCAGAACGCATCCCGGGGTCCAGGGCACTAATTTTGGTTTATTATTTTCAATAATGAACCTTTGGAATCGACCAAGAAAAAAAAAACAACACCTCCCCCCCTCAAAATTTGTTGGTTTACGTTTCTAGGTACGTAGAATCCAAAAATCAAATAAAAATTTGGCACTTCCTCACATAGCATTGACCGATTTTGATGAAATTCGGTATGTGGGCTCCATTTGGGGTTTAGTTGTGCCCCGAAGATTTTGGGTGATGTAGGTCTCTTCTAAGGTTTGAAAAATAAGGGTTGCAATTTAAAAAACGCCCTAACTGGAACATTTTTATATGAAGGTGTTGTTTTTCCATCAATTTAAGATAGTATTGAAATTTTAGAAGTTTTAGAGACCACGCGGAGCCCTGTAGGACAAACCGTTCGCTCCCTACGAGAATTTAAGGGTTGGACGTACGATAAATCAGAAACACGAGTGTGAATTGCCGAAGAGGCCTAATCTCCGTTCAAATTTTAGCTGACTGAAATGCGATCAATGTTTTGGTTTATTATTTCTAATAATAAGCCTATGTGATCGTATCGCAAAAAATTTTTATAACCCCCCCTCAAACTTTGTCACTTTACGTTTCAAGGTGCGTAGAATCCAAATTTGCAATGTCCGTCCGCCGTCCCCCGTCCGCGGCACTTTTCTTAGCAACACAGGACCGATTTGGTTCAAATTTGGTATATGGGCTCCATTTGGGGTCTAGTTGTGCCGCGAAGCTTTTGGTTGATGTAGGTCACTTGTAAGGGGTGAAAATTAAGGGTTGAAATTTTCAAGAGTTCGAAAACTCTCGAAATAAAGGTATCGTTTTTTCACCAATTTTAAATAGTATTGAATTTTTAAAAATTTTTGAGACCACCCGGAGCTCTGTAGGACAAACTGTTCGGTCCCTACGAGTACTTGAAGGTTTTCCTTCGATAAAACAGAATCATGAGTGTGAATCGCAAAAGAGGTCTAATCTCCATTCAAATTTTATCGGACTAAAATGCGATCGCTGTTCATTTCTTCGATTTGTATACAGTTTTGCCTTCTGCGTAACCAGTAATCAAATTTCAATATGAAGCTTTCTATTTTTCCAATCGAGTGTGAAGCGTTTAGTTCTTTCTAATAAACTTGATTGTGAAGGTGTGAAGCCAGTATGGTGTGGTAGGTAGTACCTAGCTGGTAGGTAAAAAAAAGTTGGTAGGTAAAAAAAATGTTGGTGGGTAAAAAACGCTGCAAATCATTGCTCAAAAGCTTCTTCATTCTTCAGATCACTGATCAGCTGAGTGAGCTCCGAAGCCATTTTCAATCCTATTGAATGAAAGTGCTCTTCCAGGCGTCTCCAGCATTCGAGGAGATCTTCTTCACTCCTCAGATCACTGATCAGCTGAGTGAGCTCCAAAGCCATTTTCAATCCTATTGGATGGAAGTGCTCTTCCAGGCGTCTCCAGCATTCGAGGTGATCTTCTTCACTCCTCAGATCACTGATCAGCTGAGTGAGCTCCGAAGCCATTTTCAATCCTATTGAATGGAAGTGCTCTTCCAGGCGTCTTCTGCATTCGAGGAGATCTTCTTCACCCTTCAGATCACTGATCAGCTGAGTGAGCTCCGAAGTCATTTTCAATCCTATTGAACGCAGGAAGCTGAAATTTGAGAGGGAAGGTCAAGGGAGAATACAGATGGTGGTACGTGCTATTGATGGAGAACCAGTGATCTATACAGAAGGGTGATCTATACAGAAAATAATAAACCTTTGAGCAATGGTTTGCAGCATTTTCTTCATGTTGGATGGTTGGTGGCTATGCAGACGAGTGATCTATATAGAAAAACAATAAACCATTGTGCAATAATTTGCAGCGATGTTTTTCTTCATGTTGGTTGGTGTTTACAATGGCAAAGCCGTGTTCTTTGCAGAGGAGCGATCTATATAGAAACAAAATAAACCTCTGTGTAATAATTTGCAGCGTTTTTTTTTCAACCTTGGAACGTGAAAACAAGGCTTCCCTACCTTGGTACACTCGGAAGCAAAATATCAATATGAAAATGAGTAAGACTGACCAGAATCTGACTAGTAAGTTGAGAGAGAGAGCGGAGAAACATAGGTCCCTTATGAACATTATCTCTCTCAGACTGCCGGAACTTCACAAAAATGTTCTGCGCTAAGGTTTTTTCCAGGTTTTTTCGGGAGAAATATTAAATTCCTTGAGTTTCCCAGTAAAGTAAAATTCGCTGAGTATCCCAGGTTTTCTAGGTCTCTGGACACCCTGTTATAAATATGTGACTGATATAGGGAGCCCAGTAACATTGGCCAATGGAAAAATGGGTTTGGACTCAAGTGGCAGGGGGCAAGATGCGAACTGAGCATGTTTTGAAAGGACCTAATGCGAACTGTAACTATAAGAGAGCTAGTAGGGGACTACTGAAGTAGTCTGGATTTTCAATGCTCGGAGGTTGTACCCTTCCTTGCGACAATGGAACCGAGGAAGAGCAGTTTACCTGGTGGGTGATTTGCAGCAACCACTCAGCAACTTGGAGTTGTTATTATGGCTGGCAGAGGTTGCTGAGTGGACGATTCGCATGTGAAGTTCATCCAGCTCTCCCTCAATTCTGTGACAAGAAACAGGCATGTTAACAGACATAACCTAATACATAAGTGAATAGTGATATATTTCCTGCCTAGCCGTATTGTCGCTCTGACACGCTTCATTGCCGATTCTCTACTGCCCCGGCCTTCTACTGGAGCCGTGCATCAACGGACTGATTGATCGTTCGTGTGTAATTGCAGGGAAGACAAACAAAATTCCTTGGATAATACATTCTTATGCGTCTTAACAAAATGGCGTTTGAGATATCCGTCCACTCACTTCCAAATACCTGAACTCGGATCGCCTCTCATCTGCAATAATACAGGCATCGGACTCGGGACTGACGCCTTCAAACAAAGGACCTTCGTAATCAAGTAATTCTATTAATTTTTTTAAAAAATTTGTTAGTCATTTTAAAAATAGTCTAGGTTGGTTTTGCTTCTAATACATAACTTATGAGTTGACTTCTTCACTACATAGTACTTCTTGTGCCCGACGACGATGTATTCTTGAGTAGATTTTACTTTTGTCCAGTGTAGGGGGCTCAGTTGAACGGCCTGATCTGATTATGGTTGCTACGTTCATACGAATGTGGCCTTGGATCTTGGAAATGAAGCATACATACTGGGACAAATTCTACCACCACCCTGATAAATGGGACAGGTAACAATTTCCCTTACTTCACCAAAGTAATCTGACAAGAAGTAACGGTAACACAGTACATAAACCTTGGCTAGAACAATCTACGATCTTGTCTAGAAATACTTTCATTGTTAATAATACCGTGTGGGTCTTGGTAATGTTTCAGTCCGTACCTCCAACATAATCTATGGCAAAAACATATTTTTACCACGCCGAGATGGGATAAAAATGTATCTAAGGAATTGAGGCGTTTTCATCTTCAACTTGCCAAAAATCGTCAACCACAGTCAGATGGGGACAGAATTTATCCAACTTATACCACGGTTTCGTTAATTGCTGTTCAGGCGACTTTGATTCTATTCATTTGGGTCATTTAGATCCTCTTAGTTCCAAAAAATAGCACGACTTTTTGTTTTTGAAGTGGGTTATCTAGCAATTAACGAATTATTAAATATATCTTATCTTTGAGTACATACCTTTTGTTGAAATTTGTAACGGAGCATATAACTGTAGTAACTGAGTGATCTATATAAAGGAATATCCTCAAAAATAAGTTCTGTTTTGTTTAAATTTCTATCATTAAAATTATTAAAATTTTTAATCAAAAATAATTGTGAAATTGACTAAAAATGTATAATGTTTATTATTTTTCAATAAAATTGCCGGACGCCTAAATGCACTTTGAATACGTAGTAACGAAGTGCCATCTGCATAGAAATATGTTTGGTAGGTACTGAATAAGGCAATTAAATGCATGGGGTTAGTTCCGCTAGTTATTGGAATACAATTGAAGGGTACGGGGGAAGAACCAGGTATGTCATCTGAACATAGTTTTGAGTAAAATGCTTTTCAATCTATGAAACTCCTGATTCTTCCCCCTTGTACGAAAACTTTAACCATAATTTTAGCGTGACTAACCTTCTTCTTCCCCCGAAAGGATCACACCATGGTATAGTACTTAACATTAGCCACAAGATAGCGTAGAAAACTCATTTTTGAAAAAAATTGACAAACCTGGTTCTTCCCCCGTACCCTTCAATTATTATCTACGTAGGCACCGTATTGGAGAATCCGTCGTAACCATTAAGTCGATTACAGTTACTAACTTATTGCTAAATTATTTACCTACTTATATCTCATTCTAACTTAGGTACTATCTATTTTTTTACGACGGAAAACCAGAACAACCAAAGACAACGAACAGAACACACTACCATAACTCCATACAAACGCAAACTACACCCTAATGACTCCACTAATTTCCAGACAACCAAACGACCTAGAATATAATTTCGAACTATAAACAATAAGTAGGTAATCAACTAACCACAAATTTGAAAAAAAATAGATAGTACCTAAGTTAGAAGTAGATACAAGTAACTAATTTAGAAATGAGTTAGTTTATGTTATGACCCACATTTAACGCATTATTAGTTCTTAAATAAAGAAGTACGAGAGGATCCCTGAGTGAGCCACCACCCGCAAGGGAGGGTCGAGGTACGAGGAGTAAACGCCGCATGACGTCACCCTTCCACCTCTCTCTCCCTCAACTAATCACACTAGTATATAAGCTCACTCAGGGATGCTCGAGTATGCCAATCTAGTCCAGTTCTCGTCTTGTTCATTTCGCTCTCCAACTTCTCCTTCATCAAGGTATCTCCTCGAAGTTGTAGGATCAACCAAGTAAATATCCCGTCTTCCCCCCGGTAGATTTCCCTGAAACGCCGGGGTCGACGGGCTAGCCCGATTCTCACAGTACTCCGCATGCCAGTATGTGTCTGACCCGCCGATGCGACAGTACTGCATGATAGGATAGGGACAGTCTCTCCTAAGTTGAGTAGGGGTTAAAGTAAAGTCAAAACGCCGCAGCGAGAAGGTCGTCTCCTTCACTTGCCAACACGCCGAACACAACAGTGGTGACTGTATCGTTACTTCTATACTTTAAGAACTAGGGGGACCTATGTTATGACCCACATTTAACGCATTATTAGTTCTTAAATAAAGAAGTACGAGAGGATCCCTGAGTGAGCCACCACCCGCAAGGGAGGGTCGAGGTACGGGGAGTAAACGCCTCATGACGTCACCCTTCCACCTCTCTCTCCCTCAACTAATCACACTAGTATATAAGCTCACTCAGGGATGCTCGAGTATGCCAATCTAGTCCAGTTCTCGTCTTGTTCATTTCGCTCTCCAACTTCTCCTTCATCAAGGTATCTCCTCGAAGTTGTAGGATCAACCAAGTAAATATCCCGTCTTCCCCCCGGTAGGTTTCCCTGAAACGCCGGGGTCGACGGGCTAGCCCGATTCTCACAGTACTCCGCATGCCGGTATGTGTCTGACCCGCCGATGCGACAGTACTGCATGATAGGATAGGGACAGTCTCTCCTAAGTTGAGTAGGGGTTAAAGTAAAGTCAAAACGCCGCAGCGAGAAGGTCGTCTCCTTCACTCGCCAACACGCCGAACACAACAGTTTATAATATAAGTTATTCATAGTTTAGAATACAGGGTGTCCACCATTTGGATGGACCAAACTTCACAGATCGATTCTACAACTAATTTGCAACAAAAAATGTCTCTAAGGAATTTTTTCTTAACCCACTACAAATTCTTTTTTTGCTTCCGAGTCTACCAAGGTAGTGAAAGCATTGTTTTCGCTTTTCAAGAACGAAAAAAAAGTTCTCCAAATCAAAAATTTCACTCGCGTTTTGCGTTTAATACCTTTCTGAACAATTTTGGATCCGTGTCTGTGTGTCTGTCATGAATTCCTTGTAACGCGCATAACTATACGAAGTTATTGTCCGATTTCTATGAAATTTTCAGGGATTGTGCGGGTTGGTGTGTAGACGGTCCCCTATGAAAATCATCATCCCGGACTGATAGAAGCGACTGCGCATGCGCAAACGTGAATTTCCTTGTAACGGCCATAACTTCTACATTTTCCATTCGATTTCAATGAAATTTTCAGGGATGTTACAGATTAGTATTTAGATGGTTCCCTATGAAAATCATCACCCTCGGACTTATAGTAGCCGCTGCGCATGCGCAAACGTGAATTTCCTTGTAACGGCCATAACTTCTACATTTCCCATCCGATTTCAATGAAATTTTCAGGGATGTTACAGATTAGTATTCAGATGGTTCCCTATGAAAATCATCACCCTCGGACTGATATTAGCCGCTGCGCATGCGCAAACGTAAAACCTTGTAACAGCTATAACATTTACATTTTTCATCCGAATTTGATGACATTTTCTAGGATTGTCCAGATTAGCTTGTAGATGGTCCCCTATGAGGTTAGTGAAAGGTACTTAGAGATTGGTGTTTTGAAATTAACTACTATGCATCGGATCATCTATACAATCGGGTTATGGATACGAGGAACCTATGTGCCACACCCACTTGGCAGACTTTTTTTTTTAAATAAAAAATTCAGACCTATTAATTTGATTCTATCCAAAATGTCCTCTTTTTGAACAATACTCTGTTTGTTTTTACTCCTTTCTTAGGTTTGTTGTGCGTAGATTGTGTAATCGTGTGTTACCCATTTCGATTTACGCCTCTAGAATGACTCCGTAAAACTGGAATTTTTCTTTCATAAACGATTTGAATATTTTTTTCTTTTTCAGCGTAAAGCTATTGTTTGTATTTCCGACCTTGCGGCACTAAAATAGTCATAACTCCCTAATTTCTGATGCTACTTCAAATCTGAGTACACCGCTGGACATAGCGTTAAATTTCCTATCAGTTTAGAGGGAAACCCAATTCCTTAAAGCCATTCGTGAAAGTAAAAAATAAGTCAAAGTAAATATTTATAATTTTTTTCTCGAAAATCGCCATTTTTCAGGTTAACGTTTCCCCCGTAAAAAATACCGCTATCGTGAGGCACTCAACGGGAAAAACTACCTCATAATCACACCTTTCCAACGGTATGTCAGTTTCAAGGTTTAAGAGGGAAGTTTCTTGAAAAAAATTGAGTTTTATGCGAAAAAACGTGCTTTTTTAGGCATATTACGCTAGAGAGTCGACCAAGTATTATTGCTTTCACTTTTCAAAGATTGCAATAAAAAGTCCTTCAAGATCAAATTTCCACTCGTATTTTTAGTTTTAGACTGTGTCCTCAGATTTAATGTAGCATGAGAAATGAGGGAGTTATTACCATTTTAGTGCCGCAAAGTCGAAAATACGAATAAAAACTTTAAGTGGGAAAAAAAAGAATTTGGAGTGGGTTGAGAAAAAATTGCTGAGACATTTTTTGTTGCAAATTAGTTCTAAAATCGATCTTTAAAGTTTGGTCCATCCAAATGGTAGACACCCTGTAGAAGACCACGTGGTCACCACATGGTGAATGTACAATTAGCTAATAGGATTAGTTTCATCTCTCCCTTTAACTTGACATTGCAGACAAACAACCTTTCACCACGTGGCCCCCTTTCCTTTCTGATCCTTTCATCCCCCGTATACCTCCCTTTCATCCAGACTAGGTATACGTATAAATAGAACCACGGACTGACAAACTTTAGTACTTTCTCGAAGCCTGAAGATGATGTCTTCACATCGAAAGCGCTCGCCTCCTGTACTCGACTTGATGGTTACAACGGATTCTCCAACATGGTACCTAGGTAATAATTGAATGAAGCAATAATATTGGTGTTATGTTTGCGTGTCGTTGAGTGAAGGAGATGACCTTCTCGATGCGGCGTTTGTGTTTTCTTTAACCCCAACTCAACGAAGAGAGAAAAGTCCCTATCCTAACTGCTGCACTGTCGCACCGGCGGCTTATTATCCAGACCGACGTGTGGAGTGCAGGGAGTTCAGGCTAGCCCGACAGCCCCGGCGTTTCATAGAAACCATGCAGATTTTACCTATTGATAACTTGTAACTCATTATTTTCGTGAAAATAAACAACGTTCTACCTAACTCCGTTTTTATTACCTATTGAGCCTAATACTTCGAGGAGATCCCTTGATGAAGGAGAAGGTAGAGAGCAAAATGAACAAGACAAAAGACTGGACTAGAAGGCATATGGGAGCATCCCTGAGTGAGCTTATATACTCGGTGAGATTGGTTGAGGGGTAGAGAGGTGGAAGGGTGACGTCATGTTGACGTGTTCTCCCCGTACCTCATCCCTCCATTGTGGGTGGTTGCTCACTCAGGGATCCTCTTGTATTTCTTTATTTAAGAACTATTTCAAGTATTGCTATGTGGGTCATAACAATTGGCAAAGCTGTGTTGGATCAATGATGAGTCAGAAACACACATGAATGTGAATGTGAATCACACATGAACATTCTATGACAGAAAAGAGCCAAATTTCTGTTGATCAAACAGTATTTTTTCGTTTGTACTGAAAGAATTTTATGTCACTCACTTTTGCCTCCTTAAAACCAAGAATCAGACCAATTGAAGGCACCCTCTACTTGGGGATAACGATCTTCAGCTTACAGGAACTTTCTCAAAATAAACTTGACATGGGGGTCTCAGTCGGTCGCCGTTTGTTCCTCGTTCCGAGTTAGTATATCCCTAAATTACTGGGGCTCAAACTTTAAAAGTTGTACCTAAATTTGAAATATTGAAGGAATTTTGAAATCCATTAGTGCACGGCTCAAGGGAGTTGAAAAACTGAAATATTGCTGCAGGATTCATCAAAATCAAACAATAATTGGCTGAGAATTTCTCAATTTAATCAACCGTTGTGAAATAATTTGCAGCGTTTCTTTTGTACCAATACCAACCAAACACAGCATTATAAATAAATGAATTCATAATCTGGATTTTAAAATTTAGATCTATTCTGATGGAAAGAAAATTTGAAAACCGACATCGAAATATTGATATTTTTCTCTAATACATTGTATTACTATTTCAATATATTTTTTAAATATTGATAGTCGATAAATCAATATTGTTTTCTGAGAGTCGCATCCTTACTTCCCCTCTCAGAGAGGAATCAAACTGTAAAGCAGGAGGAAAATTAACCTTGGAGGTTTTTACACTGCACAAGCACTCAGTCCTGAGTTTAAAGACTGTCACTTGAAGGCTGGAAGAGGATCCACTTTGAGTGGAAAATCACATTTAGTATTCAGGTGGATCCACAGGAAGGGTTTTGAGGAACCATTTAGTTTGAGAACAGTTTGTTCGTGGGACGAAGTTGACAAAGTTTATCCGTTGTACCTTGTTCTCCTGGCTGGAGTTCTGTTGTTGACATTGTAGGCTCTGTTACTTAGGAGGAGAGCGCTATGTTTTCAGCCAAACGCACAGCACATCGAACATGAAAACTATTGATATTCACTTATTTAGTCAAACAAATATATTTTAATATTACCATAAAATGACCTAACTCAGTTTGTGTGAAGATTAGAATATAAAGTATTGGAATATCAAATCGTTTTAACCCTTACTTAACTACACGCACCCTCCGCTTGAACAATTCTACACGGGACTCGGTCCCGCCCTGGTGTTTTTTGGCCTTAGATAATTCTGGAAGCTTCCAGTGCATTCTAGTGCAACCCAGAAAAAATCACTGGCTCGCAGATCCCGAAGGACTATGGGAAAATTATTAATTCACATAAAATTAGAGCATATTTACATAGGTACAGAAAAAATACTTTTAGTCTGACAAAGGGATCAAACAACAAGAGCGCTGTGACTATAACGAATTTTTTTTTAATCACATGAAAGAGCATTTCATCATCTATAAATTGACCAGATACTTGTTCCGTGGAAGCCTGAAACACTATCACAAAATATCAGCATCATCATTTTTTGTTAATTTCCCAAAATTCTCCTCACGAACAACAGAAAATTCTTATTCATCCAAAATTCCCCAAATCATCACTACCTATTATGAAAATAATCTTATAATAATCCTTATAATGATAATAATCCTTATAATAATCCTTATAATAATCCTTATAATGATAATAATCCTTTTTTTAATCTATTTTACAAGAAAATGTTGGAATTAGAGTTGTGACCACAAAATTGTTCTGTAGTACTTCAGAGTAATCATTTGACTCGTAACGTTCTTGAAGAACCCAAAAAATTCATAGGGTTGACATCGATGTGACCTAAAATTTTGGCGAAAACCTCAACAATGAAAAAATAGGAAAAAAAACTCGTTATATGGACTGTGTTAATAAACCCTAGAATAGTAATAAAATACGTTTCTACACGCGGGCGGTACGTAATGCCCAAAGAGGGGACCTCCCGACTTAGACAGTTGATAACTAACTAATGAAGCCCGCAAAAAAATATTTGGGGTGATTTCCGCGTAAAGGTAATTGTGGAGGGAGAATACCCGGAGCCCCATCTCCCTGAGGAGGAGAACTGTGAGTTATTCCGAAAATTTTGTTAACTATGAGTTATTCCGACAATTTTTTTGTTAATCTGAATTTAATGAAATACATCGTAAGAAAGTTACAGAAGTCAACGAACAACAGACAGAACGCTAAGAATAAAGCACACTAGTAGTGCTAAAAAATCCCAGGTGCAGTGTTGTTCCAGTGACGTCATTATCGTAGTGAAGAAGTTGTTTTTCAACAAGGAAAATTTGGTAAGAAAGATGGGCAGTATAGCTTCCTCAATATCGGGCAAGCTAGCATGAAATATACAATAATAATTAAATAGGTACAACTTTCATGATTATGTCGACAATTTTCTATTTTGCCAATAATTGGGTCCATTGAATGAATACGAACCAGTAGTAGGCAGTGAGAATAGAAGAACTTTGAAAAAGTAACTTGAAGTAACTTAAAGAAGTTATTTCTATACTCAGTGGCAGTAGGTACATGAATACATAAGGTTGAAGTAATAGTAAAGGGAATTACTAATAGTATAGGAATTTTAAAGAGTGTAGTAGAGTATTGTTTGAGCTGCTCAAATTTTGCACTATGTTCAGTTTCTAGTTTGTTTACCTTATTATTGTTGTTGTTTGCTGAAGTAAAACTGTTGAAAAACGTAAAAACCCTATAACTGATATAACTTCTACATTTTTCATCCAAATTTTGATAAGTTTCCAGAGATTTTCCTTTATTAATTCATACGTAGAACCTGTGTATCTGACAGAGGCAAAGTTTGTGACGGTGGGTGGTGAGGTTTGAGCGGTTTGATTTGGTGAAGAGTTTCTTGATTGTTATTTATTATTATTTTATTTTCCATTTCTATTTTATTATTTTTTTTATGTTTTATTTTCTATTTTAATGATTTTTTTAAAAGTTCGAAACGTAAGTTTTATAATGTTGAGTCTGATACCGTCTTGTGGTTGACTTGTGTTGTGATTCCGTCATCTGGTTGTCTGATTATTTTGAGACCATCTAATAGTTTCCAAATTTTTGAATTAAAAACATACTTCAATTATTGATTAAAACATGAAAAAAATATTTAAAAAAATTATTCGTGTAACATGTTTACATAATGATGGCTTGTTTGGTTGACTTGCTCTGATAACATTCATATGGGTAGATTCTTACTTTACTGCCATTACTGCCATCTCTCATCTCAGAATCATACTTGACCCCCGTCTCCTTTAGCCTCACGAAGGGTAAGCAACTATTTCAGATTCGGATGTGGGGCTTGCAGAAGTTGTTCAATTAAAATGATTCTAATATTGACTGATCTACATTAAGTGCAGAGTCTTTTAAATATTTCTTTGTAAGCTTATTAGGGATACGGTATTATGTCATATAATAACTTTTCATATTTCCTGCAAACGATTGCGACTGATTCTGTGTAGGGAATACAGGGCTCGAAGCTGAGAGAGATGTGATAACGTTTATTGAATGAAAAGCACGTTTCGTGACGATCGAGGAGAAACTCCTCTCTAATTGCGACCTTATACGAACGCAAGATGTCACGTTTTCACGGGATTCACACTTCGAAGGGTCAAAGTTAGGTATATAAGAGAGCTTCCGAGGAATGGTTAGTTAGTACATGCTTTTCCACGTACAACTAGCCAAGCAATGTGTCATGACTTGGCACTGTACGCAGGACTCTTGATTTAAAATATTACTGTTGTAAAATTTACAACAGTCTCTTAATAACCTTATAATCTTAATATATAATCTTAATACATAATCTTATTTAAACAAAAAAAAATTATCAAACAAAAACAGGGAAAACCTAATTTGCCCCATCTTGCTTTTTCTATTTTTTTTCTTCAGTTAAAAACAGGGAAAACCTAATTTGCCCCATCTTGCTTTTTCTATTTTTTTTCTTCAGTTTTTCGATTTTGAACTTTACTGGTTTTGTGAAATGTTGCATCTGGGTACTATAGCCTTCACGATCTCAGCACTTCAAGCGGCCATAAATGAACTATTCCAGGTTGACGTCATCCTCCCGGTTTTTTTAAAGGTGCATATTTTATACACTGTTTTGTTTATTCGTAAATTAGGAAGTACGGGCTGAAAGTAGGAGGTTTTTCGAGGTGCTGAATCCGATTTTGGGATCAAAAATAGGAAATTCCGACTTGGTGAAATTCCTCATTGCCAAAGAAAAATGGGAAAAATTAATAATTGCCAAAGAGCAGGGAAAATTAGGGTGTTTCTCGCTCAGCTGATTAACAAGGCTGTCTCAACTTTCTTCTTGAACTTCAAAAGTGTAAAATCGATCAAGCTTTGATGATATCAATGGGAACGCGATACTCAGTCCTCAAGTACCCGCAAAATGGTGGCAGAAGAGGGCTGCGGTAGGTACCTCCGATCGGAAGATTGAAAATCGCTTTTCATTTCTCGGCACGAAATTAGCCACTCTAGCGGTCGAGCACCTAGCTCCGTGGGTCCTCTTGAATCGTGTCAGCTCGTTTTTCGAGGGTTATCAAAATACGCGGCCTTTTGTTGAGGTTGGTCCTGCGTGGAAAAAAAGATGAATAAGGTATTGGGAAAAGCTTTTAGGGGGAGAATGGACAACGTTGGAGTGACTGAGCCACTCATCAGTCAAGTTGCTAATTCGGTTTCAAGTAACGGAGAAACCCAAGTGCTCCACTACGGTATTTTGTTTGACGTGACAACTACTTACTTCATAAATAGGCGTCAATATTGGGGAGAAGCAGTGACGAGACAAGATGATGTTGTGATGGAAGTGACATACTTACACTTCAAATTTGATTACGATCGTTATAATTAGGGATCGGATTCGCATGTTTTTGCATAAATAGTTTTTCTACTAGGCGGCATCTGTAAAGGAAGTAGCAACTCCCGCTAGGCACGCTGGTTGTCAGTAGTTGCCCGTGCGTCGAATAGAGTGCTGCAGGGTCGCTATGATTTGGTTGCTAAGGGCCCAAAATACAAGATTCGAAATTTTTTAATCGCGATTTTAATTGTAAATAATTTACAATAAAAATTAATTTCATCTCAATTTTAATTTTAAATTTTCATCTCGATTTTAATTGTAAATTTTCATCTCAATTTTAATTGTAAATTTTTATTTTGATTTTGATTGTAAATTTTTATCTTGATTTTAATTGTAAATTTTCATTTTGATTTTAATTGTAAATTTTCATCTTGATTTAATTGTAAATTTTTATCTCGATTTTAATTGTACCTACATTTTTATCTCGATTTTAATCGTAAATTTTCATCTCGATTTTCATTGTAAATTTACATTTCGATTTTAATTGTAGTCGATGTGATCAAGCGAAGGTAATTTTAATCAGAGCACTCTATTGGTCGTATGAGAAACTACTTTTACCACCGGCGCGCCTAGCGGGAGTTGCCACTTCTTTTAACGATACCGCCTAGTTTCCTTTCTAGGTAATATAAATAAGCAATTTTTGAACCAGTTAGTCCAACTTTTATTCTATATATTTTCACATATTAAGCTGTAATTACATATTCACAATTATTTAACTGAATAAACCACTTATTTTTTCATTGTGAGCAGTTTTTCATAAGTTTGAGGAAGGGTCCCTCTTTTGAAAGATGATAATATGAAATGAATAATAGTATGTATGATAATATGAATGAATAAGATATAAGAATAAGATACATAATAAAATGATAATATGAAAAATGATAATAGGTACATGAAATGATGATAATTTGTAGAGAGCACAGATGGTTGTCATAGCGATCAAGGGCTGTGAACCACAGTAAAGGCACCTCTCCCTCAGCATTTCCAGCCTATGAATTACAGTTGCACTGACATCGATAGGAGTGTTTGAATCACATGCATTTTCATGAATTTCGATTTTACTGTTGTTTTGCCGCGTCGATCTCATTACGATCTTTCTTGGTTTGATTCCTTGGTTCTTCTACATAAATTTTTGGTTTGAAGGGCGATTTGTTATGTTGTGAAAAAAAAACCTCGAAGATCAATCTCAAACAGACAATTGATCGTTAAATATATGCGCAGGGGGGTGGTCAAAACTGCGTTTTGAACTTAGAAACATTTTTGAAAATTTTTCAACGTTTTTACATATTTTCCGAATATTATACGAAAATAAATACATATTGTAAAATCCAACAAATTTTCAAAGTCAACACCTTATATATTTTCCGGAATTACCAAAACACAACAACAAGATTTTCCATTCATGTCAACAAAACATCAACCAAAATAAACACATGATTTTCCCGATCCTGGAGTGGATTCCTATACTGCCTCCCACTCTTCTTAAGGCCAGCCCTCAGGCCTGATTTCAGCTCTTGTCAACCTGTTTGCATGTAGGGGGCCCCCAAACAAATTTTCAAAGTCAACACCAGTCATGTATTTTCAAGAATTAATTTTTTCAAAGATCATAACACAACAACAAGATTTTCCATTCATGTCAAAAAAACATCAACCAAAATAAACACATGATTTTCCCGATCCTAGAGTGGATTCCTACAATATTTTGCTTGTTTGAATCAACAAAAATCCGATCCCTAGTTATAATCATCACACTGGTCGATATTCCACGATACGTTACGGAATAAAACCAACGAGTTCTCACTTAGTTGGAACTGCGAAGTCACAGAAGGGGCGAACCTCGTATAATACCAACACCACGACCCAACATGGGTTTGGCTCAGCTCCAAACCTGGAGACTGAAAAGGGAGAAGGGGTATCCCAAAAGGGTTTTTTGCTATATTAATTATAATACGAGGGAGAGGAGGTTCGAATCGATCAATCGCTTCTGATCTCTTTCAAATCTAGTTCTCGTTGGGGAAAATGTTTATCTACGACTTATTAGCCCTTCAAGTAAATTATTTATTGATTTATTTATTGTAAATGATTATTTAATTTATTTACTTGAATATTTGATTTATTTCAAGCAAATGATTTACTTATTTACGATCAAACAAAACACACACGGGCTTTAAACTATCTTCTAATGATGAGGGGGTATTTGGTTTCCGACATGCTAGGGGATCTAGCCTATTTTGCGCCCATGCGTTCTGATAAATAACACAATAAACGCGCATTTAACTGTTTTAGATCATCTGGAAGGTATTATTCGTTTCTAAAAATTAAACACTACCTTAAATCTACGAAAAAACGTCAACTTTCACTAATTAGGTAATTAAATATCCTTATTAGGCAAACGGTTGGTCCCATAGATCTGGGGTGTCAAACAATTCTTTAAAATCGTCGCTATTTTAAATAAATGAAAATAATCCAATATCTTGAAAGTTTTCGAGCTAGAGCATTTTGAAAATGTTTTTACCCACTTTTTACTCCTTAGAAGTCTCAACTAGACCCCAAATGGAGCGTATATATCGAATTTAATCAAAATTGGTCCATGGGAACTGAGGAAAGTACCGCTATGGCGGACGGACAAACGGAAAAAACGATGCAAATTATTGTACAGAAGTTTATCATTTTTCTATATAGATCACTAGTCTGCGAAGAACACGGCTTTGCCATTGTTACCACCAACCTACATGAAGAAAAACATCGATCGCATTTCGGTCAGCACAGCTAAAATTTGAACGGAGATTAGGACACTCGTGTTTCTGATTTATCGTGAGTCCAAACCTTAAGTTTGCGTAGGGAGCGAACGGTTTGTCCCACAGGGCTCCGCGTGGTCTCTAAAAATTTAAGACTATCTTAAATTGATGGAAAAACAATACCTTCATATCAAAATTGTTTGAGTTGGGGCGTTTTCAAAATTTCAACCCTTATTTTCCATTCCTTAGAAGTGACCTACATCAACCAAAATCTTCGGGGCACAACTAGACCCCAAATGGAGTCTCCATACCTAATTTCATAAAAATCGGTCAATGCCTGTAGAATCAGGGTGTGAAGGACCTTCAATGTTTAAAAATTGTTTTCACTGCTAAATGGGGGCTCAAACCTGATATTTCGACATTTTAAGCACTTTGAGAGTGGAATTTGAAAATTTCCTAACACGTTCCATGTGTTTCAAAAAAATTAAATAAAATTATATAATGTTGGATATATATAGGTATGTAGTATCTCTAAAAAAATACTAATTATTTTTTCATAACATTTTAGCTTAAACATTAGCTCCAGATTTGGGTTTTTATAGCGAAATACAACTTTAGAGGAGTGGAAAAACCGAGCTTCGCCTTCCTTCGGTTTGGCTCATTTTTTTCTTGAAAATCTGACCATTATCAAGAAGCTGTAAAAATTTCATAGCCGTATTTCACCGAATTTAGATGTAGTGGGTTAAAATGTGATTAAAGGTACACCAGGAACCGCAGCTTCAGAGTAAAACCCTTCTAAAGGTTGTAACTTCTACATTTTCCTCTCGAAATCTATAAAATTTCCAGGGATTGTGAATGTTGACATGCAGAATGTCCCCTATGTGGGCTGTTAGCTACAATCACAGAGTAACGGAGTCAAGTTAAGGCTACATTGGTCGGATCATCTATACAATCGGGTTATGGACACTGGGAAGCTATGTGCCACACCCATTTGGCAGACATTTTTTGTTTTATTTTTTATTGGAAAACAGAATGATGTAAATAGCGACGGTTTCGTAAAATATTTCTGCTAAGAGTCAACAAGGTTCTGTTTGAACAAACCAGGTTCTTCGGATTGTCATTCGCAGTAGTGTGGTCAGTTCGTACTGTCGTGACATACCGAGAACATGTCATCGTTGAAAATCTGTTATTCGGATTTAGCAAACGTTTAATTTGGATTCGTTCCAATATTCGATCGCTTACTATCCAATTTTTAGAAGGTTTTTATCACTCAAAATGTTGTCAAAATTAAATATATAAATATATATTTACACATATATATTTACATATGTATATTTACATACATACATAAAGAAACCCCAATTCAATCATCTTTATCGTATCCTATAACCTCTGAAACGAAGAAAAACACAAAATAACACACACCCATCCCCTGTAAAACCGCTTTTCTGTTTTTTTTCACACGCTTTTCCACTTTGAGTAACATTACTTTTTTCAAAATTCAAGATTTAGTACTAAAATAATAAATTTAAATGTCAGAAAATATATTTTTCTAATGTATTTTCGTATTCGGAATCGAATGAAACCATTCCCAAGACAATACAGTAAATCGTTCAAAAGATAATGACTTTTTTCCGCTTTTTGGCCATTTGGCCCCACTGTGCGGCGTACGGACGGCCAAATTTTTATTGGATTTTTGGATTCTACGTATACCTTGAAACGTAAACCAACAAATTTTGAGGGGGTGTTAAAAATTGTTTTCTTGGTCGATTCCGAAGGTTCATTATTGAAAATAATAAACTAAAATTGGATTCCATTTTCGGATTATACGTACCTTGAAACGTAAACCGAAAAAGGTGATGAGGTACACTTTTTTTCTTGGTCGATTCCAAAGGTTTAATATTGAAAAAATAAACCGAAACAAAAAAACAACTGCCATCTGTCAGCTAACGTACGATTTTTTGGTCATGCCCTACTGTAAGGGCTCGGTGAGGTTAACTTCTGATAAGAAAATTTGACTTAAGTTAACCCTATTTGGATCATGGTATCACTAGTGTCACCGAAAACATCTCAGCAACTTCACAGTTGTCATCAAGGTGTTACTGGAGTAACCAAAATTAAATTGCAATTTAAATTGTAGAATATTTCGTGCACTGTGTGTAAGTTTCAAAATAGAGTTATTTAAGACAAAAATTCAACTCTGTACATTTTTTAAACTGCAATTTAAATTTAGTTAATCTGCTGACACCTTGGGACAGCTGTGAAATTCTTAAGATGTTTTCAGTGGCACTAGTGACACCATGGTTTAATTAGGATTAAAGAAGCTACTTATTTCTACAATGTAAGCGGTCATTGAATAATAGGAGGTTATCTGAGGTCTCAGCTCGACGTAGCTGTTTGGAACTCCTAAAAGGCCAAACTACAACCTGATCGGCGTACCAAACCTCATCAATGTTTGTTATAATTGTGACTATCCATCACCTACTCTTCTCCAACGAAATTTGACGCAATTAGGTCGCCGTGCGCCCTGAATGCGAATAAACTGGGATGAGGACCTCCTTAAACAGACCGTTTGTCGAGCTACCAAACATCAAAGAGTTACTTGACGGTGAGGAATTGAAAATGACTTATTCATGGAAAGCAAGCTGGAAACGTGTATAAACGGAGGGCGGTTCCGGTGGAAAAGCACTTACTTGAACAATTAAAACGAGGACACCATCAGAAATTCTCACTTCGCTCAAAGGGAGTGGCCTGTACAGGATAAACAGAGGCTGGGCGGAGGTGTGTTTGACTAGCACTATTCACCATGCTGCAGTATTGAGCTAGTAAAATTACGTTTTTGAAGCATTTACCACACAAACATGTGTCAGGATTTTGCCCTTATCGTTAAAATTCTTATTTTGGTTAATGTAAGTCACTTCTGAGGGTTCAAAAATTAATTTTGAAATTTGAAAACGAACTCAAAAGAATTTGATGTAAAGGTATTGTTTTTCCTTAAATTCAAGATTCTATAGAATTTTTAGCATTTTTTGAAACCACGCGGAGCTCTGTAGGACAAACCGTTCGCTCCTACGAGAATTTAAGGGTTGGACGTACGATAAATCAGAAACACGAGTGTGAATCGCAAAGAGGCCTAATCTCCGTTCAAATTTTAGCTGACTGAAATGCGATCGTTGTTTTTTTTTTTCATTTTGGACGGTTCGTGGCTTTGTAGACGAGTGACCTATATAGAAAAATAATAAACCATTGTGTAATAATTTGCAGCGTTTTCACTATACAGAGCTCTCCAGGCACTTAAAATCCATAGCTACCTATAAGAGTCGATACCAATAGAACCATTAAAATTTCAATTTAACATAGAACACAGTCCACTAGTAAATCACAAAAAATATTAATTCGATGGATTAATTGGTTGTTCACTGCTAAACCCCCTATTCATCAAACAAATATAGATACAATATATTGCGAACGAACAACTTTAAAGAGAGCTACAAATCGAATCGAAAATTGACTGACGTTGAAGCATCGCACAATTATTGTCAAAAACCCACAAAAATTATGTTTGTATTGTATGCTGATTAACATGTTGCTCCTTGATTTACACCCGTGAAAACAGAGTTCCATTTCAAGGAAATCCGAGCAAAAACCTTTGTTTTTCTAGTGGCTTTCAACAAAGGAACCACTCTTCACAAAACACCTTCGGATCTAATCTTGCTTAATAGACTTTTACAAAAAAAAACCTATTATTCCACTTAAAAGCTAAATAAAAAAGGAGACGAAAAAGAAGGAGGCTAATGAGTTTCCTAATGAAATTCTTAAAACAGCTCCAAGGCGATAAGGGAAGTTTTTCTTAAAGAGGGACTCTCCTTCTTGGCTTGCTTTCAATTCAATCCGCTCGACT
Source organism: Apolygus lucorum (assembly GCA_009739505.2). Lineage (NCBI taxonomy): Eukaryota > Metazoa > Arthropoda > Insecta > Hemiptera > Miridae > Apolygus > Apolygus lucorum. Next base: position 35,027,029 of record CM019173.2, read on the forward strand.
AGGAGACATCAAGTTCAAGTTTGAACCTCATTATTAGCAAATTTTTAGGGCAAATGAAGCTATTGCAATAGACATTTAGTATGGACCTTTTTGCATTTTTTTTTTCCACTGAAATCCGTTTTGGAACATTCTGAAACAATTACCTACTGCAGTATTCCCAGAAATCTTCTTTTTTTTAAACAGTTTTAGACCACTTAGGGTTTTTCAAGAATAATGAGTACGTTAATAACGATAAACCGATATATTGTTATACATAAATATGACTCACTCAGGACAATAACTTAAAAATTTCGAATTTTTCCCAAAATGTTCATAGTAGCAAACGAAAAGACGAGTTAGCCAGGAATTGTGGACAACCCTAAGGGGTCCAAATTTTATTAAACAGGCCAAAAAACGTGTTTTCAATTTTTTCAACATGGGTATTACTGTCATAATTATTTAGTAACATAGTAAGGTATATTCGGATTCAGCTCAAAATTTCTGAATAAGTATAATTTTACGAATTATTATTTATAAACAATTTATATAAATAATGAAAACCTGCGTATATTTTTTGTCCCCCAAAAATGCAATAGCTGAGAGGGTACTCTAAGAGGCCGTGAAGACTAGAAGAACACGAATAGCGGGGAGATGCAATGTGATGTATGGGTCGTATTGTGCCACGGAGTTACGAGAGGAGTCAGGAGTACTCCGTGGCGGCGCCTCCCTCGTCTCATTCGGAAGGTTCTTCTATTGTGTAACAATATAGGATGAATTTCAGATTGAAATTCACCTTATTGCTCATAATTAGGCAGAGGAGGGTGTGACGACCCTACCCCTTCAAACCAGTGATTAGATTAATCAGCCGGCCTGAAGAGGATATCGATTCATATCTCTATGAATCGGATATCTCTAAAGGCGTAGCTCCAACAAATCGGGAACAAACCAATTGGTTTGTCCCGTATAAAATGTAGGGTCGTCACACTCCTCTCCCTAAAACATACTTCTGGGTTTCAAACAGAAGTATGTTTGAAAAAAGTCAAAGGGACTGAAAATAGCATGAAGCCCAGGAAAGGACGTATGGAAGCTTCAAGGGAATTCCTCCATCGTAATGGTTCTATTCAAAAAGAAGAAGAAGAAGAAGAATGCCACGAATGGGTCATTTATGCCACGAATGGGCCATTTATACATAAAAGAATAAATCAATGGAACTGAGGAGAAAGCAAACTAAATAAAGAATACGAACGGCGAAACATTCAAGTGTAATGATTGAAAAGGCAAACTTAGAAAAGGCTTATATGAAAGAAAAACGTAATTGAAATTAATAAAATGCCAGATTGGCAAAGCCTAACAAGGGAATGAGTAAACTCATTGCCGGATTGGCGAAATGAATGAATTTAATTGCCGGATTGGCGAAGTATAATAAGGGAATGAATTTAATATAATTTAATAATATAGAGATTCCTTCTGGAATTCTCTTTGGGTAATTCCTTCTGGAATACTCAAGAAAAAGTGGAGGGGAAATGATGAAATAAATTCAGTGCATTTCCACCAAACCGCGCTCTGCTACCATGTAACAATATAGGATGAATTTCAGATTGAAATTCACCTTATTGCTCATAATTAGGCAGAGGAGGGTGTGACGACCCTACCCCTTCAAACCAGTGATTAGATTAATCAGCCGGCCCGAAGAGGATATTGATTCATATCTCTATGAATTGGATATCTCTAAAGGCGTAGCTCCAACAAATTGGGAACAAACCAATTGGTTTGTCCCGTATAAAATGTAGGGTCGTCACAATTGGTAGTCTTCAAAATAGTGTTCTCATGTTTTATCAAACTTAGTATAACCTATATGCTACCTACCTCAGCCGATCATAATATTGCAATTTTGGTTCATGATAGTTACGCAAGATCGCTTCAACCACACCCAGCAAAGATACCATGAAACCATTTGACCTGCAAATCCCCCATTTTTTAAATTTTCGCAATTATGAACATTATTGTAGGGATGGGTATCGATACTCGATATTTCAAAATATCGATACTTTCTTACTGATACTCGATATTTTAGTATCGATACTGCACTATCCGATATTTTTGGATATCGATACTTTGGATCCGATATTTCTAAATATCGAATATCGATGCTGTTGTCGCGGAAAATTCAACGTAATGGCTGAAAAATGAAAAAGATAGAGAGGCTTTGGGTCATTACTCTTTGGTTGCACAAATAACGTTTACATCATGGAAAAAATCACTCTGCTTGGACTCTTAATAGTGAAAAATGAATAAAAGTTGTTGAAAAAAATATTTTTCTTGAGAAAATTGGATGATATTGATAGTTTGTGACACTAAAGTATCGATACTCGATATTTTAAAATATCGATACTCATGCCCAACGATACTTGGGATATCGATACTTGGATACGATACAGTATCGATACAAAATATCGATACTTTTATAACAATACCTATCCCTACATTATTGATAATTCTCCACATAATGACGAATTTATATTTTGTAATCGCTTACTTAAATATAAAATTGAAGATTTTTACCTAGTCGAAAAAAATTGAAGTTGAAGATTTTACTTAGTTAAGTACCCACTACAGAGAAAAACACATCGGTAGGAGTAAACAGTTAGAATTTAAGTTACAACGGTTTATTTAGACAAGAAAGATAGTTGGTCGGAAAATGGATGCTTTGATTGGTTTTGTACTTGCAGGCAGTAAATCATCAGATGGTAGAAAACAGATTGTTGTTTCGTGGAGACTTGAAGGGATACTTGTGTGAATCTGACCTACTTGGCAGTTACAATGCATTCATCAGACGTTGAGACGCTTCTGTCAGGCGATGGAATATTTTATGATTCGTTCATATTTATTGCGTACCGTGTTATCTTTTTAAATGGTTTTCGGGGCCATCGTGATATTGTGCAGTAATGGATCAACGCCGTGGTTTCATTGCTGGAGTTGTAGATGGAACATTTTGGGGGAGTTGTAGATGGAAAACTTTCAATAGTTTGAAAAGCTCAGCGATATCGGCAGTTATCTTTAGATATCATTATCAGTAGTTTTAGACATCCGAATCGGAGGTATCGTTCGATGTTTGACCTTGGACAGGTGATGAATGTTCTTCGACTTATATCTACCATGTTCATCAAACTTCAAAGATGATGGTTGTCTTTCACCTACCGACCAAATTCTGGACAGCTGTTCGTATGCTTCCCTGAATCTAGCAGGATTCATTTTGCTATCCACAAAGTATGGATTCAGTTTCGAGGCGCTATGAGACTTTTTCAGTGAGTCTTTGTTCTGTGGCCAATTTCTGGGAAAATATGGATTCTGCTTCAAGGCACTGCCAAGCCATTCTGAAAACGGAGCAGAAGGGAATCCTCTACCCGGCAATTGCATCTTCCAAGCTGAAGGTTCTCGATGATCTTTGATATTTGGCCAATTGCTGGAAAGCTGTTCGTAAGGTCTCCACAACCTAGTCAGATTCACATTGGGACCAACAAAATATGGATTCTGCTTTAAATAACTCCCAGACCCGCCAAGCCATCCTAATGACGGAGCAGAAGGGAATCCTCTACCAGGCGATTGTATCTCCCAAGCTGAAGGTTCTCGACGATCTTTGATATTTGGCCAATTGCTGGAAATTTGTTCGTAAGGTCTCCACAACCTAGTCAGATTCACATTGGGACCAACAAAATATGGATTCTGCTTCAAGGCACTGCCAGACCCTCCTAGCCATCCTAATAACGAAGCAGAAGGGAATCCTCTACCAGGTGGTTGCATCTTCCAAGCTGAAGGTAAGTATGCCGGAGAGGATCCTCCACTAGGTGCCAGCGTCATCCAAGCTAAAGGTTTGTTATGATCTTTCAGTCTTTGGCCAATTGCTGGAAAGCTGTTCGTAAGCTTCTCTCAATCTGGGATTCACATTAGGACCAACAAAATATGGATTCAGTTTCAAGGCACTCCCAGACCCTCCCTGCCAACCTGATAACGAGGCCGGAGGGGATATTCCACCAGGTGCATGCATCATCAAAGCTGGGAATATATGTATACGAGGCCAATTGCTGGTAGGCTGTTCGTAAGGTTTCTTAAATCTAGTCAGATTCACATTGGGACCAACAAAATATGGATTCTGCTTCAAGGCATTCTCAGCCCCTCTCAACAAATCTAATAAGTATGCCGGAGAGGATCCTCCTCTAGGCGATTCCATCTTCCAAGCTGGAGGTTTTCTATGATCTTTCATCTGTGGCCAATTGCTGGAAAGCTGTTTGTAAGCACCAGGTGCATGCGTCTTCCGCGCTGGGAATAGTCCATTGTTTTGGATCTGTGGCCAATTGCTGGGCAGCTGATCGTGAGATTCCCTCAATCTATTCGGATTTACATTGAGACTAACAAAATATGGATTCTGCTTCAAGGCACTCTCAGCCCCTCTCAACAAATCTAATAAGTATGCCGGAGAGGATCCTCCTCTAGGCGATTCCATCTTCCAAGCTGGAGGTTTTCTATGATCTTTCATCTTTGGCCAATCGCTGGAAAGCTGTTTGTAAGCACCAGGTGCATGCGTCTTCCGCGCTGGGAATAGTCCATTGTCAGAGAGCTTTGACCAATTTTTGGAAAGCTGTTCGTATGGTTTCCTCAATCTAGTCGGATTTACATTGGAACCAAATAAATGTGGATTCTGCTTCAAGGAACTTCCAGACCCTCCCAACAAATCTAATAAGTATGCAAGAGGGGATCTTCCATCAGGAGAATGAATCTTCCAAGATGAAGGTGCATGCGCAACGATGCATCGCAGAACGTGAATTTTCCTTAGTTTAGTGGGCTTTCTGATCGACATCACTGGATTATATAGATTCGGACATCCAAACCATCCGAACCAACAACACACAGAATCAAAAACCGACACCGATTGGTTGACTTCAAAAGGTATTGTCCCAAACGAAGAGGGCCTCTGACGTTCTGACCTGATGTTGCACCGTAAAACGGGAGATCCCTGGGGTTTCACATTCGGGGACCAATAATAAGGGGTGCGTTTCAAAATTCTCAACAAATGCACTAAATAGATTTTATGAACGGCGCGAACCTTCCATATCAGAGGTCTCCTTTTAGGTTCAGCACGAGGTAAATGAATATGGAATTTTGATACAATCAACTTTTGCACTTCTGTCAACACTGATTTGAACAAAGTAGCGACTTGAAAGACCGACCACACGGTCGCACGAGTGAATGTTGTTTTGACCATGTCCGTCATTTCCAGAAGATTCTTGAGGTGAAACGATTGATTATAGGTGACATGGCGCTCACCAAAGTACTGCGACCGATTATTGGCACGATCAAGTCATTCACTATCTTTAACGTGCAATCAAAGATGTCACCTGGGAAAGATTCCGTAGGCTTCAAACTAGTAGTGTTCATCAAGTCAGGAAAGAGTTTTGTTATTGTGGATTGGATCGCTGGAAGAAGGTGGATCATCAGTGGAACAATGTCGGTCGTTTTCTGATTTTGTGCAATTGTTTTTTTCGATAGCTGTTCCAGTATTGTTCACTGTGGGAATTCAGTCTGAATCTTGGATATGTTTTGTTTTGATCCATGGTTTCCTGGTGGTATTTTCGCCTGTAGTATTCTTGAGCAGTTAAATGTTCGAATCACCTCAAAAATTTCAGGCTCAATCTTGGTTATGCTCACTGGTGAGTCGTTTACTTCCATTGCGGTAGTTGTTCTAGGTTTAAGATTTGGCATCTTGGTAGAACTCAATGTACCCTGGACATCATGATTCTCCACATCTGATATTTTACCACTTTCAAAATCATCGCTCTCAAGCTTCATCCTAAACGTAGGCTCAGTAGTAGTTGATGTTTTAGGCTTCTCTTTGGCATCTTGATGGTACTGGATGTATTTTTGATATCGTTTTTCAGCTTGTGCTCCTTCGTTGTGGCTTTTGTAGGGTTTTTCTTTTGGCTTCCTGGTAGAAATCAATGTACCCCTGGACATCATGATTCTCCACATCTAATATTTTACCTCTTTCAAAATCATCGCTCTCGAGCGTCATCCTCAACGTGGGCTCTGTAGTAGTTGATGTTTAGGCTTCTCTTTGGCACCTTGATGGTACCGGATGTATTTTTTGTTCTTGTTTTTCAGCTTGGGCTCCTTCGTTATTGCTTTTGTTGCTTTTCATTCGGCTTCCTGGTAGAAATCAATTTATCCTTGACATGACGATACACCACATCTAATATTTCACGGCTTCCAACACCATCTTGCTCGATCTCCATCTCAACGTGGGCTCAGTAGTAGTTGATTTTCAGGCTTCTCTCTTGGCACTTTGGTGGTATGGGATATATTTTTGATCTTGATTTTAATCTTGGGCCCCTTAGTTTTTAATTTTGTAGGCTTTTCTTTTGGCTTCTTAGTTCTTGGTTTTGAAGGGTTTTCTTTCAAATGTTGGTGGTTGTGGAGGTTTTTTCCTTTTCCTCATAAGATTTCCCACCACCCTCTACAACAAATTTCTTGGTCCTGTCAGTAATTGGTACATCCATATGCCTTCCCATGGGCATCACGGTGGGCTCCTGAGTTTATTGATTTTGTAGGTTTTACTTTTGGCCTCTTAGTGGTTTTGAACGATTTTAGGATCCCACTTTTATTCTTACCGGATTTCTTGGTCCTGCCCTTCAGCTTGGGGTCGTTAGTTGTTGATTTTGTAGGTTTTAACTTTTGGCATCTTAGTGGTTTTGAACGATTTAGGATCCCACTTTTATTTTTACCGGATTTCTTGGTCCTGCCCTTCAGCTTGGGGTCGTTAGTTGTTGATTTTGTAGGTTTTACTTTTGGCCTCTTATTGGTTTTGAACGATTTTAGGATCCCACTTTTATTCTTACCGGATTCTTGGTCCTGCCCTTCAGCTTGGGGGTCGTTAGGTTGTTGATTTTGTAGGTTTTTACTTTTGGCATCTTAGTGGTTTTGGAACGATTTTAGGATCCCACTTTTATTTTTACCGGATTTCTTGGTCCTGCCCTTCAGCTTGGGGTCGTTAGTTGTTGATTTTGTAGGTTTTACTTTTGGCCTCTTAGTGGTTTTGAACGATTTTAGGATCCCACTTTTATTCTTACCGGATTTCTTGGTCCTGCCCTTCAGCTTGGGGTCGTTAGTTGTTGATTTTGTAGGTTTTACTTTTGGCATCTTAGTGGTTTTTGAACGATTTTAGGATCCCACTTTTATTTTTACCGGATTTTTGGTCCTGCCCTCAGCTGGGGTCGTTAGTTGTGATTTGTAGGTTTTACTTTTGGCCTCTTAGTGGTTTTGAACGATTTTAGGACCCACCTTTCTTCTTACCGGATTTCTTGGTCCTGCCCTTCAGCTTGGGGGTCGTTAGTTGTTGATTTGTTGGTTTTACTTCTGGTATTGGTGGTTGTGTTTTTAAAGGTTTTGCGTTAGGCACCTCAGTTGTTGGTTTGAGAGTTTTACTTTTGTATTTTCCTTGTGTGGTGGCACTGATGAAACTAGCTCTGGTTTTAATTGCCGTTTGTCCTGTGACTTTTCCAGCTTATGAGGCAATACCTGGCTTTCCACCTTGCCTTTCTTCGTCCTGCCCTTCAGCTTAGTCCCCTTAGTTCTTGATTTTAAACGTTTTATTTTAAAAATTTTGGTGATTTTGGAGGTTTTTTTCTTTTTCTTATAAGATTTCCACCACCCTCTACAACAAATTTCTTGGTCTGGCAGTAATTGGTACATCCATGTGCCTTCCCATGGCCATCACGTTGGGCTCCTGAGTTATTGATTTTGTAGGTTTTACTTTTGGCCTCTTAGTAGTTTTGAACGATTTTAGGACCCCACCTTTCTTCTTACCGGATTCTTGGTCCTGCCCTTCAGCTTGGGGTCGTTAGTTGTTGATTT